>JAPMOQ010051180.1:36028-57667 GCA_026543055.1 Argiope trifasciata
TCGTTGATTTAGAAAATGAATAAAAGCAAGATTTGTTATAATAAAGAAATAAAATTAAGAATTCACTTAAAAATTTTACTGAAATCCTATTTTTCTAAATATTGACCCAGGAACTATCTCGTAATTGAGGATGAAAAGCAGATGGTGAGTTCTTGCTCTCCTGGAGGGTACCCAAAAATGTGAGGGTCTGGCTCCTCCTATCGATAACGGGGCGTATTTCCTTTGGGAAGGGTTGTACCGTGGCCGGCGATGGCCCTTAGGAGTTTAACCCTAGTTCTGGTCTCTGTTGCTGTTACGGTGGTCCGGTCATTCCGTTTCTTTTCTTTTTTTTTTCTCTCGTTTCCTTCGAGGCATGTCGGAGAGTCAGAGATATGGAGATATGATTTCTCTAAATGCTGTACAATCTGAAGTTTTTTAGAAACTGTCTTTACATCACTTAACTGTATGACCCACAATTCAAAAGAACCGAATGAAAACTATGCAATAAAAGAAAAGAGAAAGAATACAGTTTACATATGTCTCCATAGCATATACATTCAGACACAATTTTGCAGTTTCATACTCTCAGCTACATAATAAATAAAATGATTAAGAACGAAAAGGAAATGCGAAATTATATTATTACAAATAAATCATGGTTATAAAAACTATGTACAGTTCAACATACTCCTGGACGAGGAAATAGAAAAAAAAAGCCGTATGCGTGTGTTAAGAAAACATATTACGCTGGGTTATTTATTTCCATTACGTATTTCTAAACGATCCCTACTTTTTTTTTGTCACGACACGGAAATGTTATGCGTTTAAGGTGTTCCACTTTGAGGATAATGGGGTTTTGTTAAGACATCAACTTTCTCCACAGGTATCGACCACATCTGCAAGACGCGTGTTCTGTGGAATATCCGCGATTCCCTATGAAAGACAAGCTTTGTAGAGAGAAGCCGTTTTTGCGTCATGTTTCAATTTAAATACACGCCCACCCACTTCTTTTTAATTATCCTGGATCATAACTCATATATGAACTTTGACGAAACAACTTGGCATCAGTTTGGCGAGATATTAAATTAGAGATTTGGCAATAGAGTTTAAAATAGAAGAATTCAAACTTCAGTTGCGACAGCGTTATTTTAAGGTTTCCGACTACGTTAAAAAACGCTGGTTATCGACCACATTGGCGATATTTTAAGTATTGTTATTTCTTGTAGCTCATTCTTTCCAAAACAGTTTATCTTTTCTGGGAAAATTAAGGCCTGACCTATCATCCAGGGGAGCATATTTTTCAGCTAAAATTTGTCTTTAGCTTCCATTTTCTCAAACCTTTAATTCTCATAAAAATACTCCACCGTTAACAGGATATATCAAAACCTAATAGAATTAATTACATAAAATTTACTGCGTGTGTTTTAAATAATATGGGCAATGAAAGGAAAGAAAAGTTTTATTTTTGGTAAAATACTTTTTCATTTGTAGGTGTTTTTAGAAAATTAAGTTGTGAATTTTTAGAAAAAATGCATATATGCGTATATTTTTACCCATAACTTCTTGGAATCTCAATATTTTTATTAGGTTTTGGCTCATTTCATTTATCCTCATATTTCATAACCTGTGTACAAAGAAAAGTAAGATTGTTGCTTTACAATTTTGTGTAGAATGTTAACCTCCTTAAGTAAATTTCATTAAAATTTACATTTTAGTATATCTCAAAATATATATTCAAATACTTTTTTTTGTATTTATAGTGTTTATTATTGACAATACATGTAAAAACCATAAATATTTTTTTAAAAACCCAATTTTTCAAAAAAATCTCCCTCGAATGTAGTCGGATACCTTAATAAACAGATTCAAAATTCGATCAGTAAAACTTTAGAGGAAGTAGAAAGCAAGAAAACGAGTCAGAAATATATATAACCTAGCATTTTATTTGGCGATATTTTATAACTGAAACTTATAATTGAACTTCCTCTTTCACTTCAAAATTCAAAGTTAGGTAGGTTTTTGAAATTACACCTTTAGGGTCAAAATATGCAAAGTTGGCGATGAGGAAAAAAGAAATTTAAACAACGGGAATGAGCACTTTGAAAATTTCTCGCCAACTCTCCTATACAGATGTTAACGCCTAGAACGCGTTGTATGGCATCTGCATAGAATAGTTACGAAATATGGTTTTGGTGTGAATTTAGCATTTTCTGAATCTATTCTGTGGTCCTTGGCAAGCGTTTTTCGGCGATTAACTTCTGGCTTACCATTAATAGTGTTCAGAAATCAAAATTGTTTTTCTTCATCGTTTGAAATGAAAATTTGATGATGAATTGAAATTGTAGTCACAAAATCACTTATCAATTTTCACACATTTAAGTCATTGCGAATTTTTTTAGCTACCGCTTGTACATGTCTTTGAAAGTGAAGACTTATAGATGGTAAATTCTTTGTTAGATTTGGCTCAAAATATTGATGTTAGATCTGCATACCGAATTTTATCTGCTTAGCTCACTTCGTTTTGCGTTTATCGTATTAATCTATATTCAGATAGACGGATATATAGATTTCTTCTGAACTGATTTTGTTTAAGAATTGACAGATATCTACAAATTTGGTAGAAAGACCGTATACCAAATTTTACCCATCCAGTTCAAAGCGTTTTTGAGTTAACTCTGGATCAAAAAAATATATATAATGCCAAACATTTAAGAGTTTTAGGAGATCTAAAACTTGAATTTTCATCAAAACATCGAAATAGAAATTTTTTTAAATTACAATACTTTTTCTATACTTCATATACAAGAAAATAAAAAAAGAGAAATCTGAAACTGTAGTTAGAAACCTCGTAGAATGAAAATGCTACTTTAAAGAGCATTATTTATTAGCATTATTTTTCGGTCGGATTTTTTATAGTATAGCTATTTCCTCTTCTTTTCTGGTATAAGTTCCCAAAATTGTAATATAATGCTAAAATAATACGAAAAGCCAGATATTTCACTTAAATATCAAAGTCTTTTATTTTATTTAAAGATTATTGTTATGAAAATCAGCTTTAAAATTGTTGTTGTTACTTACGACGCGTGTCGTTCACAAGCACGGCCGATAAAGTCAGTGATTTAAGCCGAGATGAGCGTCTCTTGTTTTACAGTAGCGACATCTAGGGCCAAGAGCATAACTTAGCTACTCATGCGTGACATTCAAGTCCACAATCCCTTTTAACAGGGGGCATATCCAAACACTTAACAGGCAGAACACAGATGAAGAACAACAATCATACCCGAACGGGGACTTAAACCCGAGACGTTTTAATCACAGGAAAGACGGGATACCCCTATGCTAGGACACCAGCAAATTCAAAATTAAAGACTAATATGCATGTAGATTGCAAATAGATGCTAAAAATCAACAGCATCAATTTCTGTGTAATAATATTTTTTTAAAAAAACCCGCAGAAATACAATATTCACTGAAAAATTCATTTTTTAGGCTTAAAATTATGTAAAATAAAGGTAGATTAATAATCAGCTAGTTACAGGATTCCAATGAGTCACGCATGCGCAGAAGATTGCGTATGCGATGAGAGAGTGGACAATAGCAAGTTCTTGTCACAAGGGGGACAGGTACTTGCTGCTGTACAGTTTTTATGCATATGTGGTCTTATTGGATGGTTTGTAGCTGGCTGAATGTAAACCCACCTTAAGGTATCCGAATACGTTAAAAACATTGGTATTCGACCACATTAGCGATTTTTTTTTTAAAGTGTTATTTTTTCTAATTCAGACTTTTCTCTTTCTAAAACAGTTTGTTTTTTCTTAGAAAAGGAAGGTCTAACCTATTATCCAGAGGAATTTTAAGCAAAATTTATTTTTCAGCTAAAATATTTGCCTTTAAATTCTATTTTAATTTTTATAAAAATTATCCACCATTAACATGATATCCCAAAAACTAATAAAGATATTTACATAAACATGTCAGCGTGTGTTTTGAAAAATATAGGAAATGGTATGAATCAAAAGTTTCAATGTTGGTGGAATTCTTTTTCTGTTAAAGGTGTTTTTATAAAAATTAAGTTGCGAATTTATGGAAAAATTACATATATGCGTATATTTTTACCCATAACTTCTTTGCATCTCAAAACGTTTCTTAGATTTTGGTTCATTTCATTCGTCATTATATTCTATAACTTGTTTCCAAAAAAAAATAGGATTGTTACATTACCATTTTGTGTAGAATGTTCATCGTTTTGGTTAAATTTCACTAAAATTTACCAATAATTTTCCTATTTCTCAAAATATGTTATATTCTCAAATAATGTTTTTGTATTTATGGTGTTTATAATTGATAATACATCTAAAAACCAAAAATAGTTTTTAAAAAATCAAAGTTATCAAAGTTTTTCCTTTTAACGTAGTCGGTTACCTTAAGCTCCAAGATTATTGGAGGGAAAATAATTTAAGTTTTGATTAATTTTTAACTAATTAGTCGACTTTGAATATTCCTTTCTTAATAAATATTTACTACCCAAGATTTAATTAATTATGCCAAATTTAGTATCTCTAGCTTGAACAATCTATGTCGACAGACGTTTAATGATTTTTTATCCACAATATAATTTACGGACTAAAAAAAATTATAAGGTTAAAAATGAAAACCGCCCTAGACCTTCATATTTTTTTTGCAGTGTGTTTCGTAATAGCGCACGTTATTTAAATCGTGAGGGCCGCTGTTGCATTCCGCTTACGTATTCAAATCTCACGTTTATATTGAACTCTTTCCTGCACCATTCAGCATAAAAACGCGAGGAATGCAGTCAATTTTCGAGGTGAGCGCTTTTATTGTCGTAAGCTCATCCAAAACTGTCTGTCGTAGACATATTTCATTTCATGTAGATAAATCTTCCTGTGCATATAAGAGATTGTTCATTCGGAGAGTAGAAGAAAAGATGTTAAGATAGCTTACATCTGTCGTATAAAGTCTAAAAAAACTACTAATTATATCTTTAAATGAGCAATGCGTTTTATTCTATACTAATCTTATACTATAATACGAGGAAAGGTTGCCAAGTCGAAAATCGCCCCAGAATTAATAAACTCCGGTAAACGTGGGGGTCTGGGGTTTTAGGTCACGAGGAATCGATTGGCGCCGGTTTTGAAGCGCTACGGTCGAGCAGTTCCGAGTTACAGATAGGATATTTTCAAACTTTATTAGTTCGCCATATTGCCTAATAGGTTTCAAGCGGTAACGTGCTGCCATCTATAGCCAATATGGCGAACTAATAAAGTTTCCAGAAGATGATCCGGAACTGATCTCGAAATGGATGATCCATAACCCGTGTGATGATATGAACCCAAGCGCTCCGTGCATGGTCAGCAAACATGAAAGAGACCAGTGCAGATGGGGATTTCCAATGGAACATCAAGACATGACATCGCTGGTGGACGATGAAAAGCCAAGGTTTAACCGGTTATCTTTTCACCAATGGTTTCACAAATTTTCTTATGGCATGTATTGTTTTGATAAATCACAATTGAAAATTTAAATCTTCGAGTTAGCTTTGATACCTGTTTTCTCCGAGCGGAGCTCGGTCACCCGCTGGTATTATAAATGTGAAAGTTTGGATAGATGGGCGGATGTTTGTTACTCAATCATAGATTAACCAAAGTCATACTCTGAACCCTAGTAGCAAGAAACGCTTACTCGACTTAAATCGCTGGCAGATCTCCCAGCGAGTTTATAAAGTGCCTTAAGTCAAAACAACATACGAGAATTAAAAAAAAATAGTAAATTTAAGTTAATTTAGATTAAAAAAGCGCATGAGAAATGTGTCTTGAATAAGATGTAGAAAAAAATCGTTTTCCATTCAGTTTTAAAAAGAAGAAAATAACCCTTCCAATTACTAAGACCTGGTTTTAAACAGCCCATGTCAGCTCGGTTTTTAACCATTAATTAAATCTTCGCCTTTCCCAGCTTAAATATCAGAATCAGTTTATTAACATGAAGTTTTCCTTTAACTTAATCTGATTTAAATAAATAAATTCCCATTATTCTCATTCTTTTATAATAATCATCTAAATGTGCTCTATTCATCGAACGATATGAGAAAAAAAAATATACTAATCTAATGTCAGTGACTTTGTCGTGTTAAAGGATAAAGATGAAATGAAAGATAAAAAATTCACAAAAAA
The DNA here is from genome assembly GCA_026543055.1 of Argiope trifasciata. Taxonomy (NCBI): domain Eukaryota; kingdom Metazoa; phylum Arthropoda; class Arachnida; order Araneae; family Araneidae; genus Argiope; species Argiope trifasciata. The sequence goes on from JAPMOQ010051180.1 coordinate 42,196, forward strand.
GAATGAATTCAGAGCATCTCATTGGCAATTTAAATTTCCAAACAATGATTGGAAACGAGATATTTTTAGAATTTATATTCATTCAATTTTAATCCATATTTAGATTATAAAATAAATTGAATGAAGTGACTCGACTTCTTAATAAAGTATAATTTCTACCATATCTATTTTTAAAAAATATGATATTTATAATAAGATTAAATTTATAATGATATTTTGAATAATTGCCAGGCGAATTCTAAAAAGGAAATATAAATATTTTAGACCATTTTAGAAAATAAAAATTTTTTAGTCAATTTTGGAAAATAAGAATTTTAAATTTTTTGGAAACAAAAATATTTTTTTCAGAATCATAGAAGCTATGTATATAGTCTTGAAGACAACCGTAAAGCGTAATTTTTATTTTAAAACAATAATATAACAACTTATCTATATTTTTAAAAATAATATTTTAAAAGTACAGTCTCAAAATATGAGATTTTTTTAAACATCGTTACCATTAGGATTTTGATATAATTTCAGTTTATGGAATTTGAAGCATTTAACTTTGACAAAAATATTGATTAACCACTTTTAATAAAAAAGTTTTACTATACTAATAAAAGTGTTTTTATCAGAAGTTTTTAATTAAGTTTATTAAAAACATAATTACCGTAATATTTTGACTTACTGGTTTCAATTTCAACTTTTTATGTTATTTTTTAAAATTTTCTTAACAAATACTCGCCTATTTTAGGAATGTCAAATAAACCAAGAACAAAAGGATTTTGTTCTTCATTTTCCTTCAAAATAAAAACTAAGTTTAATTTAGATTTAGCAACTCAAAGATTTTTCTTTTTCATGTATTATCTTTAAAAGTCTTATTTATACTTTACACACTTAACATCATTTAGTGCTAAAATTACATATCATTTCAAAACACGCAAGTTTATTTTTGTGTGATTATTAGGCTATATAAATTTATTAATTTCCAGTATTTTGAAAATCATTTCCTAACAATTGTGTTATCTTTAGCGCAATTACAATGGAAATTTTTAATAACCAGTGACTACATTGAAATGTCGATTTTTTGTTGGAAATATCGAGTATCCTTTTATATAAAATTTTTAATTTCTGAACAGTTTTCGTTTAAATATATCAATATCGGCAATATTTATTTTTAACAAAATTTATTTTTACTATAATTTACTGAGAAGTTGTATTAGTTTTTATGTTTGTATATTTTGATTTTCTATGTTTTTTTACATGTTTAAACTCTCTGAATTTTTGAAATTCTAGAATCTTTATTCTAAAAATCTCACGAATGAAAATCTAATGCCCATTTATTTTCAAATCGGATTATAATAATTAATCAAAATGTTTTACAACTCCTACACTACAGAATTAACAATCTATTTAATTAAAAGGATCTTACAACATATTTTAATGTTTCATAATGGGAAATTAAGAATGCAGTTTATTTCTTAGCTCCACACTTTTGAGTATATATTTAATAAATATTTAATTATATTTACTTTTGAGTATATATTTCTAAACTAAAGAGCTTTTCATGTTATCTTTTGGGATCGTGGTGGCCTAGTGGTAAGGTCTCGGCTCCGGAGCCGGAGGGCTCCAGTTTCGATGCCCGATTCCACCAAAGAACCGCTGTGTACGTTGGTCTGGTGCACATTAAATCCATTGGGGCCAAACATCCTCCCGCTGATATGGTGTGGAAGTGTAGAAAGGGGGGTGTCATCCTCGTCATCTGACCCAGGTTCAAAATGATGAGATCCTTCCCAAGAAAGCCCTACTGTTCTTCTAAACGGGATGTTAATATAACTAATCTAAAACTATCCCATTTTTAGCCACCACCACCCCTTAAAACCTTTTTTGTCTTCTTTTTTTCAATTTTTAAAACATTTTTGGCTTTTAGCATTTTTTAAAATTAACAGATATATCAACTCGCTGTATAGAATAATTCAAAAGTATAAGTAATTCTTAACACTATTTAACAAATTACAAACACACTAAACATTTGTATGTTTTCTGCCATAATCAGTTTGAAAAACTGACATACAAACATGACACCTGACGATTAAACTACTTTCGATTTGACTGGACAACATCCAGGTTTATTTTTAAATAGCTGCGCAAGCTTAGCAATTAGTCACGGCAGTTGCAATTTCCGCAGTCAATCAAAAACCTAAAACAGAATTCGCTTTCGTGAAAGTAAGAGTGCTGGTTACTATCGGTAATTTCTATTCTGCATTCTCCATTCAAATGCCGTGGTTCCTTTTAACTCTTCCTTGTTCGTTAGCTTTCCACTTTCCATTGTTCGGAGGCAATATGGCGGCGGCACAAAATTGGCGAGATCGCTTTGTCAGCTTGTGTTCCGACAAAAAATAATTGGATATGCATGAGCAGATCTTAAGAAAGTGAGAAGAAGTGCTTTATGGGTTGTTGTTTCTTCTAAGAAATGTATTGCTTTTAACACCTCACAAAGAATATCGTCGATAGTATAAACTACAAAAAAATTCAGAATCAAGGAAAAGAATGAGTGACTTTGTTATAAAAGGATATAAGTAATGGTAAATAATTTTTATTTTGAGCCGTAATTGGGGAGGTGAAATTTTAGGACTTAACTGGGGAGGTGTGGTTCACGAGACTGCATTTTCTTTTCACTCAAAATTAAATTTTCTAATGAATATATATCAGTATGAAAATCGGCCAATATTTTCTGCAGATATTTTAATTGATATATAAATAATGGACAGAAACGAATAAAATTCCGTCCAATTTTGCATAAAAGTTACGCGAAAAAATATTGTCATTCCTTCAAAATAATAATAATTATTGTTATAAATATTCGTCAAAATCCTGTTGTTTTTTTTAACTCTTTGAATTTAACATTAAAAAAAAATCTTGTTTACTTTATTGGAGTCGCGACGTCGTTTACTAATGCACAGTAAAATATTTCAAAACAATTTTTATTTAATGTAAAGGGCACACAAAGGAAAAAAGCAGAAAAGAATAAATAAAAAACTCCTGTTTTTAAAATTTGATTATTACTTTTTTACGAAATAAAAATGATCTTTACTATAATAAAAAGCTTCCTTTTTTTTATTTGTAACTGAATTTTTTCGGCAATATTTTAAGTTTAGCATACACATGGAAAAAAATTGAACAAAGAAATATCTAAAGGGTGAAATCAGAGGTCAAAGGTGAATATCGAAAAGGCTCTGTTCGTTCCTCGTCTCGCCCCTTAATGAGATGGAATCGTCAAAATGTGGTTGTTTCAGAATCCGTTGAAAAACAGTAACTAAGCTAAGCTTTTATTTTTAAGCGGCTTTATACAAAGCTTTTATTTGTTTTAAAGCATGTTAAAACTAACCATGTTTAAAACTATGCCTAAATCAATCGCTTGAATGAATAGCACCTTTCTTATGCATCAGCATTTATGAACAACTCTTACAATACTGATACAACAAATAATAATGACTTATTGTTAAGCTTAGTTACAAACGTCCCGTTTTAAAGTAATACTAGAGCTCTTTGGGGAATGACCTCGTCATTTTGAACCACGGTCAGGTGACGAGGATGACACTTGACCTGGCACTCCCCTCTCCACACCACGTAAGCGGAAGGAAGTTTGGCCCTGACGGAATTAACGATAATTGATAATTTATAAAAACCATCAAATTTCGCTGATATTCCAATTTTAATCAAAAACAAAAGACAAAGGTATTTAATGAAAAGATTATTTTGTATTTTATTATATTTTATGCAAGAATAGATCTTAGTTCGAAAATTTTATACATGAAAGGATAATATTATGATTTCTAATAATGCCGGATCTATCCGCTAATAATGTAGAGTATGGAACCAAAACTCTTTCTGTAAAATAAATAGTATATCAGAAATAAAAAATCTCATAATGCAGCTAAATTTTGGAACCGAATCCATTTAAATATTCAACTTATTAGAAGGTATTATTTGCTAAGCAAATCCGCTAGCTTTAAAAAACAGATTGGTTTACAAAAAAAAAAATATCCGATGCTATTTTGTACAATTTTGCCATACGTCCTAAAGTTTGATGAACAATTTGTATTGTATTAATAATTTTTCTGGAAAAAGCACTCTCCTTTTTTACTTTGCTTTTATCTATTTATTTAGAGAGCAAAAGATGACTTCTTTTGTAACACTTAGAAGTTTTTGTTACTTATTTTATCACAATACGCATAGTATTATCTTGTATTACATATTACTTGAATGTAATATTTTTTTAAATATAAACATATTCTAAAAGTATTCTGGGAATACATCTCTGACGCCCATTTGCAAGAACGGAAATTCAGATTATCTATTGTATGTAAATAAAAATGTATGTTTGTCTGTATGTCTTTTATGCGTAGCCATACCACTCATCGGATTGCGATAAAACTTTGAATACTTATTACTTGCGCTTGCGGGATGGTTTTCAATTTAAATTAATGTATTCATTCACGATATTATTCGTAATGAAACAAGACAGTTATTTTAAATTTCAAAACGGTATTTCCAAAATTATATCTTCTACGGCAGTAACGCTCCGGGTACCAGCTAGTGCTTGATAAAATTATCTGTATTACAGTTAATTTTTTAAGGTATGTGAGAACTAATGTTATATATAATGAAATCAAAAAATTAATGGCGTTGAAGATTATATCCAGAAAATAGAAAAGAATTTCATCATCTAAATCAAGAACCATAAAATCATCAGTTACTGATCAATCTTCGCCACAAAAGAGTAAGACAAACACCTCTATACGATAATACGAGTGGTCGTTTCTCCTCAAACCACTTAAATTTCAAATAGCATGAACTAAAATACTTAGTATGAAGTCTTTTAATGCAATTTAAAAAATTGACATATATTTTTAAACTCATTTAAAATATTAACTGCAGCCCTATTCAACAGAATTAATCCCCTAAGTTAAAGAGAATAAGTCTGGCTGCAGAATCCTAATTTAAAGTGCTCATTAATAACTTTCAGAGCTTTTCACAAGATTCAGTTGTATCCTCATATTGAGGCAGTAGCGCTCAAACAAGTATCTGAGTCGAAAGAAAGTAAAATATTTGCAAATTAGGATTATTATATGAGTATTTAAAGGAGTAAGTAAAAAAAACAAAATAGAAAAGGCCATCAATTAGCTACATACTATGGAAATCCATCTGGTGGTGCTCAGTGCAAAAGGGGCGCGGTAGCCTGGTTGGTAGAGCGTCAGTCTCTCAACCGAAAGGTAGCAAGTTCTGTCCTCGTATCGGTAAAAGACCGCCGTATTGGCTAATGGCAGTTGGGGCACGTTAAATAGGTTGTGACTGCAAAGTCCTCCAAGTTCCCATAACAAAACGATACCTCTGGGGATACTGAATCAGGGATGAGTCGGTCTCTTATTTGGGTCTAAATTCTGACTTACAGATGGATGAATGAGTTCGACCGCCCCCTAAAAAGGGTTTGTGTAGTGTGTGTTCGAGCAAAGTCGTACTTTCACCTTAACGGTGCTCGTTAACAACGAAAGGCGCACACTTCTGCCTTAATTCGAAAGAGCTCTGCTCATTCGGACTTGGTATGACTGAGTGGCATTAGACCCACCACCACGGTGCAAAAAGTCAATAAAGTTCAAAAGAAATAGCAACGTTTCATTCCGCAAAAAACACAGTATACAGAGAGAAAAACACAGCTCCAGCCAACACCACAATCAGACAAAAAAATCATTAATTAAGTATCGTCAATTGCACACTAGCGCTAAGTACATCCATTCACAATGCGATAATACTCCATAAAAGAATTGATTAAATATTTTCAGTGCCTTTTGTTTAAATAGACTTTTCGACAAGGTGTGGAATTTTTTAGAAGAATCTCTGCATCTCAGTTCCTAATTGAACAAGAACCAAAACTGTCAATTTTTCTGCAATCTTCCTTTTCTAATCGCCAAAATCAAACAATTGGTGTCAAGTCATCATATGTATTGCCAAGAGATAGGTCTTTGACATAATATCCACACAATGTCTGTTAAGAGTCCTGTAACTCTCTCTTTCCAGTGATAATACTAAAGAAGCAAAGAAACAATATTACCCATTCCTAACAATGGTTAAAAGCTTAACGTATGATTTCATGCTAAGAAGATCAAGCACAAAAAGGAAATTCATAAATAAGTATCTTTTTAAGCTGATGTATAAGATTGTTGGCAGACAAAGCCAATGACAGTAGAGAAAGGAACTTTCTATATGTTAAAGCTGTAGAAAATAAGCCATGGATCTTATGACAGGAAGAGCTAATATTGGATAATATAATCTGCAAGTAAGTATTTGTGAATGTCGGATACAGATCTGATTATAACCAGTTGTGTAAAAAGAAAGAATGATTTATATAGATATTTTTAAAGTTGGGACTATTTGAACGGGGAAAAGTTTTTGTGACAAATTAGAAAAAGAAATTTGAAATTTTGAATGCTGAATCATTGTGTAATCAGAATGAAAAGCCACTGACGGCCAAGGGTGAAAAAAAATTACAAATGGGATTATTGAATGCAAAATCAATGTCCCGATACTACATATCAATTTAATATACATTATTCAAAATTCCATAATCCTTTGAAAACGATTCATGATTAAAAAGAAATATCTAAAAGACTGTAAACGTATGAATATTTTTCAATTTTATCTACTTAGGAATAGTACATTTAAATAAAAATAAATCGTGAATTCTCTTTGTTTAACATATTAAACGAAACAATCTGCTACAATACAGTATTCATTTTGCAGTTAATCTATCTTTACTTATATTTTTGAGCTTGCACTCTGTTTTACCGTGGTAAAATCGGGTGACTCTATACGACATTATCAGTATGAGAGCTGACAGAAAAAGGGCCTTCAGTTATAGAAATTGGGGGTAGGGGATTGTAGATAAACTTTAAAATTAAAAATATTAAATATAATTACATAAATGAGTGGGTCTAATGCCACTTGGTCATACCCATCCCGAATGAGCGTAGCTCTTTCGAATTAAGGCAGAAGTGTGTGCCTTTCGTTGCTAACAAGCCCCGTTAAGGTGAAAGTACGACTTTGCTCGAACACACACTACACAAACCCTTTTTGGGGTCGGCCGAACTCATTCATCCATCTGCATGTCAGAATTAATATCCAAATCTGATACCGACTCATCCCTGATTCAGTACCCCCAGAGGAATAATTTGTCATGGGAACTTGGAGGACTTTGCAGTCACGACATATTTAACGGGCCCCAACTGCCACTAGCCAACACGACGGTCTTTGGACGAGACGAGGACAGAACTCGTTACCTTCCGCTTATGAGACGGATGCTATACCAACCAGGCTACCACAGCCCTATTACGTAAGTTAAAAAAAAAGAATAATAAAGTAAGAAAACCCGATTCGAACCAAGAACACGCAACATACGCGTCATTGCTGTTACCGTAATACCGTCCATACTTCTAAGAGGAAGTTAAATATACTTACATTTACTAGTTATAAAAATGTGTGTGTTTTTTGTGTTAAATAGCATTTTTTTTTTCAGAAAAAACACATGCCTAAATAAAGAGCAAAACCTTATCTAAATATGAAATTTGATCCAAATCGTTAAAATCATTTCTGAGATGCACGAAATGAATTTATATACATACAAACTATTGTTTATAGTGAGGCCGCGGTAGCCTGGTTGTTAGAGCGTCAGTCTCGTAACCGAAAGGTCGCGGGTTCTGTTCTCGTCTCGGCCAAAGACCGCTGTGTTAACTAATGGTAGTTGGGGCACGGTAAATGTGTCGAGACAGCAAAATCCTCCAAGTTCCCATAACAAAACGATACCTCTGGGGGTACTGAATCAGGGATGAGTCGGTCTCTGATTTGGATCTAAATTCCGACTTGCTGATGGATGAATGAGTGTATGAATGAATTCGACCACCCCCTAAAAACGGTGTGTCATGCGTGTGAGCTAGAAGTCGGACTTCTGCCCTCTGGGTGCTCAGGGGTCTTTACCCTCAGAAGCTACCGCACCCCATTTCCGTGAAAAACACGGACACGACAACAACATTGTTTGTAGTTATTAGATACGAAAATTTGTGCTTTTCAAAGCTTGATAATAGTTAGTTTCATAATCTTAGATACAGTAAAACTATGAAAAAAATAGCTTTTTATTCATTTTTAAAATGGTATGTCATAAAATAAATAAATAAATACAAAAAGCGATGTTATTGATCAAATTTTTAAAATTTGTAAGTTAAAACTAGAATAACGAAAATTGATAATTCAGTCTAATCTAAAAATATAAAAAACGCAGGATTTTGATTTATTTTATTTTTTTTATAAAAAAGAGACTACTAAATATCTAAATTCTTCGAATACAGCGCGTTTTAAAAACATACAGATAAAGAAACTACTTAATATTTCTAACGTAACATGCTACTGACAAATGATGACAGTAATTAACTCTTTTTAGAAAAGAAGAAAGAAAGAAAACTTTCAAGTGAGAAGCTGTACTTTCTTTCTTTTTTTTTACTTTCACGGAAGGCCAAACCCTTTAATTCGGAGTCTACCACTCAAAACGTAGGCGTGCAAAACGACGGACACGCTATTTGCGTCCTAAAGACCTCTGAAAACAAAGTTAATTTTCTTGAAAGTTGTCAGGCCCCCTTAGAAAAGGTGTCTAGATCCGAACGCAAAATAAAAGGACAGATAAATGTAAAATAAAAGGAAATATTTCATTTCAGAAGCATTTGATGGAACATTAATTTCCAGTTAGCTTTATCGTAACAACAAATATAAAGCGATGTATATATTGTTGTGACTTATGACATTTTTCAAGCTCACTGACAGATATCTGTTAGCGGTTCAAGCCGAGCGAGCGTCTCTTGTTTCTTTAGTAGCGCCAATTAGGGCAGAGCGACTTCACGCGTCAATTCGCTTGCACAACCACTTTTTATAGGGGTCACATTCACACAGAAGAAGAACCATGGCCGAACATTGACTCGAACCCGGGACGTCCATATCACGGCGATCTATATGTTAACAGACCTATAATAAAATTAAACCAAATTTCAAAATATTTTAAGCCTGTTGTTGTGACTTATGGCACACTACAAGCCCGTAAACAGATACTGTCGGCGATTTAAGCCGAAGTTGAGCGTCTCTTAATTTTTCAGTAACGCCAACTAAGGCCAAGAGTACGACTTAGCTACTTCATGCTTCACATTCACTTGCACTACCCCTTTTTACAGGGGGGCACATTCACCAAACTCATAGATAAAACATAGAAGAACAACCATGTTTGAATCGTGACGCCCAGATCAAGGGAAGACACACTGCCCCTATGCCAGAATGTCGGCATTTTTAAGGCTAAAACATCATAACATGATTCTATATGAGGTTTGAATAATCTTTATATAAAATAGATTCTTTTTAGGAAGTCCTCCTTTTGCAATGATTAAAATGACACGACTTATGGAAAACTTAGGTATATCTTTACAGGCCGTATCCCCTCGAACCCATAATATTTTGCTTATACTACCTTGCTAACACGTTAACTAGAGTAATTTTTTCCACCGTCTTTTCATTTTTACCTCCTTAGGACATGTTATAAAGAGAGTAAAAACTCAACTCAAACTCAAATATAACTAACTCAAAGAGGGTAAAAATGGTGAAAAGGTGAATTTTACATTTGTCACTTCTTTATAAGTGAATATATAACAATAAAATTAAACCAGTTAGCATATTATTGAAGCAAACAACATTGTACTATAAGTTTCATAGTTGCAATGTCTCAGAAGTATGGGACTGAAAAATAAATATCAGCTTCTAACTTCAACCATTTTTGATACGATATCTATCGCCACATTTAAATAAATAACCAGGTGAGTGACATTCTTAAAACTGTCACGGATACTCTCCAATAAATCCGCCATGCTGGAGAGCGAATTATATGGCACTAGCATAAAATATCTACGAAATAATAACCTTTTGCTTGAAATTTTTACTGTATCTACTGTGCAAGAAGGGGTGCTCAAATGAAAAGGTACGAAACTAAATTGTGGGTATAACGACACGAAACGACACTATATCCCATTAATTAACGAGCCGAAGGACTCCTTGTTGCCAGAATTCCTGTGGCCGTGACGAGACCTAATCCTTCACTGCGTCTTTGGGGGCCGCGGTGGCCTGGTGGTAAGGTCTCGGCTTCGGAACCGAAGGGTTTCAGGTTCGAGACTCGATTCCACCGAAGAACCGTCGTGTGAGGGGGTCTCTTGCACGTTAAATCTGTCAGGCCAAACTTCCTCCCGTTGGTGTGGTGTGGTGTGGAGACGGGGGTGCCAGTTCAGGTGTTGTCCTCGTCATCTGACAGTGATTCAAAATTACCTGGTCCGTCCGCCCTCGTGTTGCTTTAAACGGGACATTAATATAACTAAACTAAATTCACTGCGTCCTTGAGTTTTCCGTCTGAATTGAAACGCTTCCCTCTCAAATATTTTTTATGGGACCAGACAGCATGAAAATCGCCAGGTGATATGTCTAGGCTGTAGGGAGGACAGTCAAACTGGGTCAGTTCCGCGGGTGTGACCCTGGAAACTTATGGGTGCCCGTTATCAGGGACCAGACTACACCTCCCATGAATAGCCCCATCTTTTCTTCTTGATAAACTTGCGTAGTCTTTGGACTGTCTCATTGTTCATATCGGAGTTAACTGTTCTTCATACTCCTTAGTATCAACACGAATAACTACATTATTTAAAAAAAAAAAAAAAGCAGCGGCCTTTTAAATAGGACGAGTTGGTCAAGGGTTGGGTAATATGATATTTACGTTTTTCCCCATAATTTGGAATACGCCGAATTAATATTATAGTAACTTAAAATTACGAAAATAGCTTTGAGTGACATAAATTTTGCTTTTGTTCGATTATTTCTCTATTTTTGTTTATTTTTCATACTTTCATCCTTTTTTTTTCTTTTTCTTTTCTTTTCTTTTTTTTTTTTTTTTTTTTTCTTTTTGTAGGCACCTACTACTCTAGAAGTCACATGCCAAACTTGAAATTCGGCGTCGAGAGTTGAATGCATTATCTATGTTGTAATTTAAAGGTAATTTTTTTAAAAAATGAAATCTATAATAGCAAATTTAAAATTATCATGTGGGAACTTTATTACTTTTTAAGTTGTTATTTGTCTTAATTAATTTAAGTAATTAAAACCGGTTTGAAATAATCATGAGACATTTCACTCGGTCTCTCTCTCTTTCTCTCTCTCTCTCGTTCTCTAGTTTAAACTGGTTAATGAATCAAATTAATTTAGATAATTCGTAATAATGTATAATTTGGAAATCAAGTTGTGATTTTCTTTGACGATAAATCGAAAAATTTGACATTTATCTGCACATTTGACTTCTGGATTATTTTTTAATAACCCTATTTTAATAAGTTGAAAATATTCCAGAACCAATTTTTATCGATCAAACAAACAATATTTTAACTTGTTTGATTTATTTTAAAAAAATGCTGCTCGAGTTATGCAATAATTGACGCAACGTTTCAAGAGAAAAGTTAAAATGCACACGATAGATAATTCAAAAGCTATACTGTGAAAGCCGACTCAAAATAAAACTACATTCGCAGACGATAGATGTTTCAAATAAAAAAAGGATTCCAAAATAAAAAATAAAAATTCAAAAAAGGACTCAAAAATAAAAAATAAAACAGATTCTAAATAAAAAAGGAATAAATAGCCAATTTATTGCCTTCACATTTGAAGGCTTCATCAATTTATTGCTTTCACATTTTAAGTCTTCAACAATTTATTGCCTTCATATTTTGAGTCTCTTCGCAGACGTATACCTCAAGCGGAAACAATATCATGTTATGCATGATAATAATAATCCAGGTTATGCATATTATCGAAATAAATTCCGAGAGAGTTATCTCTTAGTTTTTCTCAAGTACTTCCATTCTAAATATTCTACTAGAGTAATATGTTATCAAGCATTCTCTATTTTTGCTCATAAAATTATTCTATAAGCATTCAAAATGTCTCTTTCAATAGACGATTTGTCTTCTTTCTCTTTTGTCTTTGTAACAATGATGCTTTCGAGAGATAACGCAGGAAAATATATTATCCGCGATAAAAAGCTATTTAATCCATTTTAAAATTCAAACATCGTTTTCATTATCTATAAAAATAATTTACATTCAACCAAAACTTTCTTATTATTTTTACGGATGCATGCTGACATTATTACTATAACTGCCAACAAGTAATAATTCAAAATCTTTTTCTTCTTATTTATAATATTGCAATCAGAGCACATTCCTTTCTAAAATATTAATTTTATTATTATTTTAGATTCGCCCTTCTTCATTCAAAAAATTAAATTACAAAAAATTTTTAATGAAATGGCAAAATGTTTTTTAACATAATTCAAATTATGTTGTGCAACGTCTGCCAGAACTATATATTTGTAAAATCTGATGGAAAGAAATGAGACTTCAATGATATTTGATTATAGAATGTGTCTGAATTTACAGGTCTTGATAAAACAGATAAAAGCACTAAAATTTAATACCTTGATGTTATCTCTATTAATATAAAGGCCTCTGATCTCAAAAATTTTGGAAGATAACAAGGCAGTTTTTTTGCTATTTGATTATTGGTCCTACCTCTGGTCTGATTAAAAGAAAACTTAAGTTAGTTTAGAAGCGTAAAGGATATGCATTATAAACCTACAAACCTTCATTATTATAGTGCATTAAAAACAAAAATAAAAATAATGCCTCAAGTTCCGTTTTTGATAAGGTTCTATCAACACTGCTGGTGGCTTTCGGTTTATTTTGTTGTTCCTGTTGAAATTTTAAACACACCTTTTCAAATTACTGCGACCTCTTCAAAAAGTTGCAGTTAGTTGTTGCGCGGAAAATGCCAGCTCTTGAACCATACTCATCAAATCTGAATAATAATGTTTGCCCACCAGAAAGTGGCATAGGTACCTTATCAGTGGCCAGAATTCAAAATAAGAAGCTGTACTTTATACTTTCTTCTCTTTATCCTGAAATTTCTAATGGGCGTTAAATTATAGTCATGTGAAACAGGTAGTTTCCAACAGGTGTGGTTTGGTGTCAGGTAGGACTAGGATGGGTAGATTCAAAAGGTGAATTTTTTGCTTTGAGTTCAGAGACGTTTCATGTAAATTTCAGCGGTGATTATGTATAATGGACTAGCAATACCTGTTTTAGTTTTAGGAAAATTATAGTGAAAGTCAAACTATAAAGGAGTATAGAAAAATGATGCTCTACTTTTTAAATAATTTTCAGACGTTGACCCATAAATTAGTTTAAAAGTAAATCTGTTTATCTATGCGTTCAAACTACTTAAAACGGTAAAAGTGGTCAAGTGTGGTAAAAATCATTCACACCAACACAGCAAATATAAAGATACAATAAAGAAAAATATAGTTATCTGAATATAAATTAAAGTTATTGTGACTTAGTAGGTATTTATTGAAAACTAGATAGAAAAATGGGTCCAGTTTTTTTTATTCTTTTTACTTTCTCATATACATAGTATAGATAAAATACAGAAATCGTTAAAGAATTTGAAATCGAGATTTTGTCGAATCTCCATGATTTAAACCTCCATGATTTCGAAAAACACATTTTTGGAAAGTGCCCATCTGTTTGTCTGAGACAAAGATAACACAAAAACGATTAGAGTTAGATAAATAAATTTTGATATGAGGTTCACTACATAAAATGTTTTCAGATTTTTGTTAAATTTTGAGAAAAATCTGCCTTGAGGAATTTCGTTTGTCTTGCTGTTTGAATGAATATAACTTAACACGATAATTGCAAAAAGAAGAGTTTAATAAATAATATTCTGAGTGCAGATTTCAGAACTGCATTTAGGGAAGAAGAATATAGTTTCGGAACAATCTTTTCTCTTACCACCCTGGAAATCTAATGGTAACCAATATTTGAATTCCTTTCAACATTTTGATAAACAAAATGCTGCAAAAATCAGTTGTTGACCATCGTCAATTTAAACGTATTTTTACAGAAGGCTCTAGAGGTTTGATCATACCTTTTTCGCTTGCAGTATTTCAAAATCTACAATAGCTACTAGAATTCATTTCTTTTGCTCTTTACAACAGAAGTAACTGCTACTTTAAAAGTTTTAGTGTTTATTTGAGATTGTACTGCAGATTGCTATAAAGTACTACTACGTTCATTGCTACGTTCAGTGGTAGCGAGGTGGTCGACTGTACGCAAGAAGAAGCTATAAAATACTCAATGATTCTCTCAGCACTCTGAGATCCCTATCATCTTTACAAGCTTTTGTCAATTTTTTGCTTTTAAATATTTTAAACTTGTATGACAAGCTTATCCAGAAGGACTTTCAAATAATTTTGTGTTCATTTCTAGTACATGTGGGAATTCCAAGAACTGAAAAGGCTGATATGACAGCTAAATTGGTTTATACTTTCTTGGAAACAAAGACTCCTCTTTCAGATTATAAGAACAATACACTATGCCACATTTTGTATTCCAAATAGAGAACTGAATGTGGCATACAGATTCGTAATAAGAGGCATACAATTAAGCCAAGAATGGCCCGTTTTACACAGCAGTAAACTGGGCACAATTTTAACTAGGTTGAGGATTCAGCACACTCGATTCCTCCAGCAACATTTGTTGATGGAGAATCCAACATCATTTTTCTCAATTTTTGACAGTTCTATGTCTCTTTTATACATTCTTGTAGAATGTCCCTGATTATCTTTACAGCGTCTTACATATTTTCAGAAATCTCACCCTGATTTGGGAGAGTTGCTTTCCAAAATTTCACATATTAACTTTTTTAATTTTCTAAAAAATATTGATTTTTCTAATCATTATAAACATTAACCGCACTTTATAGTGCAGTACCATTTCTTACATAATTGTTATACTTTTTCATGAGTCCCATTTTTGCACTTTTAGACGTTTGGATTTTGTAGAGATTCCATGTTTTGTTAGTGATTTTTTATAAATTGATATAAATATTTTAATTTCATGAATGGGGCACAGCTTAGGCAAAGATGGCTTTTGTGCCATGAACAAATCAACTCAAAGTTAGCAACAGATAAAGAAAAAGCTAGTTCTTATAGATCTACTAGTTGAAAAACAATCCAGTACTGATTGCTTAACGCTGATTGTACCTAACCAAACAACATTTAATCCCAGTCCCAAAGCAATCCCATTTGCAATACTGTTCATTTAATTCCATACCTTTCAGGAAGAATCGTGGCAACTTATTGACCAAAGGACTTTGTTTGCCATAAATGGCTATAAATATATGGCAACAAATTATGCTATGAATTTATAAATATTTATCCATAGAATTTTTCAATTTCTAGTCACTATAAGTTTCCTCTATCATATTTATTATTGCCAACGTTACTGATTTTCTGTATGTGTGGTTCAAT
>JAPMOQ010051195.1:0-26812 GCA_026543055.1 Argiope trifasciata
AATTTGCTCCCATTCATTGTGGAGGGTTGTCTCAAGTTCAGGTAGGGCGTGTGAAGGAGGAAAACAAGTAAGGACTTTGCTCTATAAGAAAACCCCATAATGGCTCAATGATATAGAAATCGGAGGATTGAGAACACCAGGATAGATGTTCCACTTCATCATTATGCTCATGCAACCCTGTTTGAGCACGACGAGACGTGTAAACAGGGGTGTTGCCATCTTGGAAACAGGACTCTGTACCGAAAAGAGAATGTGAAGAATAAGGTGAAGATGACCTGTGGGATAATGGTCGCCTGTGATCATCCCCCTCACGATAACAAGAGGCTCAATCCATGAAAAGATATTGTGCATCATCACAGAGCTGCCTCCATATTTCACGTTTGGAACCAGGCAGTCAACATGAAATGCTTCTGCCGGTGTTCGTCAGACAGATACACGTATGATGATATGGAAAAATGTTAACGAGTATTCATCAGACAAGATGACTTGTTCCCCAGTGATTGTGCCCAGTTTAAGTAGTCTTGGCACAAATGTAGTCTCTTCGTAGTATTCCGCGTCGAAACTAAAGTATTTGGAATTGCTACTCTGCCATGAATGTTCTCAACATGCAACTCTCGTTGAATAATTTTCATGGATAAGGGGTTCTGAAGGTGGGTATTAATCTCGGATGTTATTTAGTCATCTTGTGATTTCTGACAACTATCCTCTTTAACACCGGTCTATTATGGTCTTTCAATTTCTACTTTTGTCCACTGGTGTGCTTTTCAGAAGAGTTTACAAGACGAGATACGTCATAATGTTTTGGCTTTTCAATATATCTTGTCACGTTGATATTAAATATATTTCGTTTGCAAACATCATCTTCGCCGTGATTAAGAGCTACTTTTTTGATAAAAATACAAACACGGCGAATATAGCATGAAATATTATAATGCTACAATAATTCGGGAAAAAGATTCGACTCTTCTTTAAATATATTGGCATTAGAAATAACATTAAAGATTAATTTCTGGAAATTCAAAACATTGAACTAAGTATAAATCCTTTTTTGATAGTCAGTTACAATTTCTTAAAAATTTAAATCCAGCATACATTTAAATTAAAACCAAACAGAACAAATTTTCTGAATTCAGATTCGAGAGAAGTCTTTGGACTGCGTCTTAGAAGAGAAATTTTAAAGAACATTAACAAATTTCAGAAGTATGCAGAAAAATCATTAAAATAAAATAATGCAAAACTGATTAAACGGAAAAAATGTTTTAAAACTTTTCTAAAGCTGCGAAGGTATAAAAAGTGCAGTTTTTCTCTAGCTTTTCGTATTTTTTCTTCAGGTGTATCGTCTTAAAGCACATTTTCATTCGTGCATTTAATTAGATAACGTTTATTATTCAACAGCTACATTTTAGAAAAGTTAATTCTATTTAACATCCTTTAAAAATGAAATATTCGTTCTTAAAAATTGTATAATCTCTTATTTAATTCAAACTGTTGGTTCTAAAAAAATTTGAAAACCAAGAATGTACCAGCTAATTAACCTGTGTAGTCAGGTTCCAATAAAATAGATATTAAAGCTATGCTCAGAGTATCAGTTTCTTGAAGGATTCATTTATTTCAATGGTATTTTACAACGGTCCGACAAGAGCTTAATTTGAGCAAAATCGAAGTGTATTGGTGCGGCCACATTAACATAAAAATATAACCGATATTTGTGGAATAATTCTGACTAAAAACCATAGAGTTTATTGTATTTATGACCGCTTTAGTTTGATTAATTTCTCTATAAATCAATTAATCGTATGGAGCCTATTTTCTGTAGGTGTGACAAATGTAAAACATTCTTTTCTCTCTTTTACCTTCTGTTTCTTTTAATCTTCGAACGGAAATGGCAGAGCTTTCTAAGTCTAATTGCTGCAGTCTATTTGCTTCTTTTTTCTGACTTGAAGTTAAAATCCCACGGATTGAACGTGCATACCAGCCGTTTAAAAGGATAGACCCCAGTATTTCAATATGTCTTATGTCTATTCTGCTAAATGCGGAGTGCAAAATGTATCAAATGAAGCAGTCGCATCCAGGGTTTATATTAAACATGGGATCACATTACTGAGAGATGACGGCGAATATTCTCAGCTGGGAATGACCAAATTTTGTAACTCTTATCTCTACCTAGAGTCCCTTCGTAGTCGATCTATCGGGATTGTATTTTTCAATTAAATTTTAAACAATATGTTCCCTAGACTAAATGGAAATTCTTTTACAGCTATTGGAAAATATCTGAATGAAAATGAGTATCAGTGTTATGGTATATTGGTTGGATACCTCATTTTCGTGATGTGGCTAGGACCAAATTGGATGAAAACCCGGAGGCCGTTTGATTTAAAAATACCAATGATTCTATACAATTTTTTCATGTCAACCTTCAATTTTGTTTTGATGTATCAAGTGAGTATGACTCCAATGATTCTGTTTGATTGCGAAGAGTATATGGTTATTCTTTATAGGAAATTTTCCTTTTCAATGGATATTTTCAACTCGTAGGATACACTCGTGTTAATAAGATATAACTGCATCAATGTAAATGTTTTATGTTCTTTTTAATATTCGTAAGATAAATTAATGTTCATAGAGTAATGTTCGAGTAGATGTTGATGTTCGTATTCATAGATAATGTTCATATTAATTCTCATATGTTCCTGTTAAAATTAGTTAATGCTATATTGGTATTAATATGAGTATGTATAACTGCCTCCTGCTGTGCTTTTTTATTTAAATAAAACGTTAATTTTAAAATTAATAGGATACGTTACTGTTATTGAGATAGTTTAAAGTTTATAGTATATGTTCATGATAAAGGAAATTTTCATAGGAAATTTTAATGTCAGTGTTAGTAGTTTACAGAGCATTATTTCAAAAGACGATGGATTTTTCAGTAGCCATTTCTGTTTGATACATGATTGGCTCAAGAAAAAATCTTTTAGTTGCAATCAACGAGAGAATTAAGAAAGTTGTACAGTCAGACGCATAAAATGTTTATAGTATTTAAGATCAGTTTATGCAACAGCAGCAGAATGGTGGTGCTCTATGAAATTTCATGTTATTAATCCGATGTTTTAGCTGAAAACTCGGAAACATGACGCACGTTTCAATTCAATCTTTTTGACTGACTATTTAATGGAACATTCCACAATCTACTCATAATCGCTCTGAGGAACGTACATTGCTTAAAAGGTGCGGTAGAAATGGACGTTTGGAGGCATCAGAAAACAATTCCAATTCTCATAGATTTGCCCAATGAATTTCAATTTGGTTATTGACTGATCACAAAGCAATGAGTTTATACATATATGCTTAACACCTTAACACCACACCACAGCTCCGTTTCTAGAGCTCATGGGGCCCCTTTCCGGTATGGTATAGATGTAGGTGGACTTTACTAACAAAAAAAAGTAAATAACAATGAATTTGAAAGGTACAGAAAAATGACTAAATACATAAAAATACAACATAGCACGTGATGATAAATGCTAGACTGAACTTCTTGAGCACAAGAAACTGGATGAATGAGCATAGTAATATACAGTATGAATGCACAAAAGAGTTAAAAATATTGAGAGGGGGATGAAAATCAAGTTATGGATAAAGTACGAGCTGTATTAAATGGTGACCTAAGAGATAATAGAGTTACTCTAATTGAAGCAGCTTTCCCTGATCAATTAGGAATCTAATCATGTTTATGATTCTACTTTTGGATGATGGATTACTAAGGACTCTTTTGTACCACAGACTTTCTACGATGTATACATATATACTGCATTTAATATTCAGAATATAATAAAAATATAATTTGAAGAATACAACTATATCCTATAAGCCATACCACCAACTCACCAACCAGCCCGAAGGCACACGGATTTAAAAATAAACTGAATGATCAGACCGGCGAGACAGTAACACTGGCGAGTACTATGGTTGAGTACTAAGAGCCATCACTGGCCACGGTTCGACCCTTCTTTAAGACATTACATTCCGTCATCTATGGAAGGAGCTGGACACACATGTTTTCGTATACCCTCCAGGGTGGCGAAAACCATACACCATGCCGTTAGTTTCTGATCCTTTTGAGATTATTAGAGAGCCTCCAAGGAAGGAGTATAAACTATAAAAAATGTCAATTGCTTTACTATTGTCTACAGAACAAAGAACCTGTTGATGTTGTAAAAGAAGAAAAACACAAAACATTGCAACAAAACGCATATGAGCGCACAGAGACATTTTGTAACACATGTTTTGTGATCCGTTTAAATGTTTTTAAAATCTCTTTTATAATTTTTATTCTTTCAGCTGTACAAAACGATGACAGAAAACTGGGAGGTGAGATGTCAAAGGGGAACTCCAGTGTACCTCATGAGGGTCCAGGTAGGATTCTGAAAACCATCAAACTTTTTCTTATCTGTATTTAAAGTGTGTTCGTATCTACTTTCTTTTGTTGAAGATATACAGTGAGAAGTAATATAAACGTCGAAAAATTCAAATTACAGATTTTGAAGAATTTTTCAGTTTTAGAGCTTCCTGATCTAAAATACACGATTTTCTAATTACACACGTCTGTCTGTAAACACCATAACTAAAAATTGCTTTGAACTCAATGCACGAAATTTAACACATGTGATCAAAGTTTCAGATATCTATTAAATTTTTAACAAACTGTATTCAAAGGAAATCAGTTTTTCAGACTAATGGTAACTACATACAGAAGTAACCTATAACCTAGATAAATAAAATTTAACAACCAAATTTATCATATATATATATATGTGTGTGTGTGTATGTACGTATATATATATATATCAAGAGAGAGAGATTTAATCAGTGGTCATTACCATTCCACATTTAGTTTTATGTTATTGCAATAGAAAGCATCATAGGTTCAATGTCTAAGTCATATGACATCAAGTTTTAGAAAAGTGAACTGTGGGCATTCGCTCGACAGACAAAGAAAGAGTGGATCATTCGTTTCAATTCATGGTTATTTAATACGCTACGGTGGTACATAATTTTGCCATGGGGCATTTAGTTAGGTTACACCCTTGGTGTCATCTAAATGTTATACTTTTGTCTCTAATGTAAATAGCCAATCCTATCCTAATAGTTAATGTTTTTTTTCTTTTCCATAAATAAGTTTATTATTTTGATTTAAAAGCTTCTTCTCTTTAATCAGTTACCCTAGAAGCTAATCTAAATGAAACTGAATGAGCATTTGGTCCCATCCATTCCAACAAATTTCGGAGCATAACCCCAGGATTTTGTATTTGAAATTTAAAATTATTTTCCCATGCTAAAATTTTGAATTTCTTCATTCTAAAAGCGGCTTAAAAATATAACTTTCTCTTAGTATTTCATTTGTAATTAACATGAAATTGATTGGACTAATGCCCCTGCTCTCTGGGGAAATAATAAAATAAATAAATAAAAACACCAAATCATCGAAAGCCTGGAGAAAACTACCAGATCATCGAAGAAAAACGCACCGAAACAAGAAACGAATCTAATCAGTAATGTAAGCTCCGTCAATAGGAATCATCATTAAGAAAACACTGTAATTCAGTTTTCTCGATAAATGGGTATACAGCGTCAACTGAAGAGTTCCCATTTGTGTAAAGAAAGAATGTGTGTTCCTGTTTCCCGAAATCAGTATCTGAGTAAAAATCGTATTTCCTAAGCTTTAATAGTGAAAAAGCCGTATCTTCAAATCATCATCACCGAAAAAATCTTTTTCATTGAAACATCAAAATTAAGTGTTCACCGTCGAGTAAATTATAAAACCTTTCGCCATCACATACAACTACAGGTGCAAGATTCGTGCATGTACTTCTGCAGTATTTTGACTACATTCTAGAATTGAATCTCTTTCCTGAAAATAACCTATAAACGCCCACAGCTCTTTCTTAATTAGACAATCATAACCATTGATCCCTTTATTTAAATCTTTTGATAAATCTTGTCTATAAAAATTTCGGCTTCATGAATATGTTTGTATTTTATGTATCAAATTTCACTATTTTTAAGAGTCTATTCTATAATAAATGTAGGTAAATTAATATTAAATAAATTATTGAGTAATTGAAAGTTGCTTTTTTATTTTATTGAAAAATATTGTTTTTAATTTCGTTTCTGAATCTATTTATTTATTTTTTTGAAAATTTTATGCACTCTTCCGTTTTTCAATGGTGTGATAATAAAAAGGAAAAAGAATCGCTGAATCAATGATCTGACAAATGAACTTGATTGACGCTCAGAAGGATTCCAGAGTTCATATCAACCGTTCTCATTTGCATTGAATCTTTTTCTTATTTTTTTTTTTTTGTATCTGTATTTATTCATTCCGGTGTCATTAGAAACGAATCGATAATATATGTATATTTGGCCTTGAAAGCAGCTAAACTGATATCCAGATAATTTTTGCTATCTGTATGAATAAATATTTCAGAAATATTTTTTTTTATTTTGTTTGTGAGCTCAAATGAAATATCCGATGCTCCTACTATGTAAAATTTATTGCTGACAGTTACTCATGGTTTTCTAATAAAGCTTTTTATCTACTTTTCATTCCAATAGTATTTTAAATTAGAGAAAACAATTGATAAATATATTATTATATATCAATACTGAATATAATTTATTTACTTTCAGTTTAAATTCAAAAATATTTTTAATTTAATTTTGAATTTTACTTTTATTTTGATGTAATTTGGGGCTTTCCTACTTTACAGTTGTTTTATTGCCATCAGCATTATTTTGAAAGTTATTATCTGTTATTTTTTCAATCTTGAATTTCAGTTGTGTAAAAATAGTTTGTGCATTTTAAGATCTGGGTTTAAGGAAATAGTTTTAAATTACCCAAAAATTAATTTTTGATTTCAAGTTTAAAGCAAAACTAATCTAATTTGGTTTTTAATTAAACACGCTGAAGTATAATTTTCGATAAATTTCAA
Source organism: Argiope trifasciata (assembly GCA_026543055.1). Taxonomy (NCBI): domain Eukaryota; kingdom Metazoa; phylum Arthropoda; class Arachnida; order Araneae; family Araneidae; genus Argiope; species Argiope trifasciata. Next base: position 6,990 of record JAPMOQ010051195.1, read on the forward strand.
ATTTAATACAGTTCTTTGATGAGCACCAATCCCCTTTTTCTTTCAAAATGGCTTTCTTTCTAAAATGCAAGAAAGAAGATTTAACTGCTCGTTAATCTTGTCATTTGATGAGAATAAAAAACGTGAATTCAATTGAATCCGTTTGCTGCAAATTAAAAATGATAGAATAACAATGGAAGTGAAAAATTTTCTACTGTGATAGAAATAGCAATTCGAGTAAAATTCTTTAATAGCGAAGTTGTTTCTTTTGTCTAATTTTTCAAAACACTGAGTGGACAATTTCTTATGAAAGTCGTTGAGAGATTTACATCTCCTTAAATATCATTATTCCGGCAAATACAGCATGTTACTTTTTCGCCGAACCGTCATAATTTTTAATGTGATGTAAATGTGGGTTTTTGCAATGATTCTGCACACTTCGCATTTTACTGAGGAATTTTTGAGTTGTTATTTTCTTCTTCGAAAAAAATCGAAAAAATTAAAACGTTATCGTTTAAATACTTATTAAACTATTTTAAAAATTATTTCAGTTCACCATTATTTCATTGTTTTCTTTTTAATTACGGAAATTTGTTTCCATTATAAATAAACATTTTATTTTCTGTACACAAATTACATTTTTCAATAAAGAGTTAGCTAAGAGAAACATATATTTGTTATATGCCACTACTAGTAAAAGATGTAAACTTTTCGGGAAAGATTTACAAAAGTCGGGCGTAATTCGCTTGCACTGGTTATATATTATATTTATAAAGTTATATAAGTTTTATAATTCAAACATTTTTTATATAGGTTAGTATGATAATATATAATGCATGCATTATATTACTTCAAATATATTTAAACAATAATAAAACTCAAGTGCTTGTATTACAATTAATATTAATTACGAAATATTGCTTCTCATTGTTCAAATATTTGAATCTGAGCAATAAAATACTACGCATTACAAATCAACATAACTAATTCGATAATGTTTATATGATGCAGATACTTCATTTAAGTAACAGTTCAAGAGAATAAACCAATTATTTTTCATTAATACAGTTTTCTAAATAAAAATTTTCCCCAATTTTTATTTTCAGAGTGTAAAGTCTATGGCATGGAATGGAATTTTTGAAAAATATCTCTCCTTGTTAGATACGGTAAGTATCCATGTGTATATATGTGTTATATTTTGTTGTTGTTGCTTATAGCACTTGTCATAGACACGCTCACTGATAAAGTCAGCAATTATAAGCAGGGTTTTAGCTTCTTTTGGCTCAGTAGAAACATTTAGGGACAAAAGTAAGCTACTAATGACCTTTAATAAAAGTAAGCTACTACTACAGTCCTTTGCACGGAAACGGCTTTATTCATTATTCCTGAATCAGAGAACAATCACCTCTGATCCAGTACCCTAAGTTATATTGTCTCTACTTGGAGGACTTTGTGGCTTCGACAGATTTATATGTGCTCCAGATACCATGTACGCGGAGACTCTTTGGTCGGCTGTGTTTGAACTCGCAACCTTAAAGGGAATCCAACTCCCTACCAAAAGTTTATTCCGGCAAAGTTTGTAATGTCTATAATGTTTCATTATGCACAGTCAACGAAAGAAGTAATCTGACAGTTTTTATTGCCATTAATCTATAAAGGCTACAAGGAAGATGTGTAATGACGAACTGGCCAGCTGTCCAAATAGCAAGTGGGTACTTCATACACGTAAGACAATATAGGCTCCCAGGTTAATGTATAAAAGAGATAGGAAGAATGGGGAGAATGCTACAATTTTCTTTGACTTTATAAACTTAGCAAATTGCATTTTGTAACAAACACATTATCTTTAGTCCAACAGCTGACTGAAATGGCCACTTAGATATTAACAAATGTCGGAGCACTGCGGCTTGATTGAAAGCAAGCCTTTCTATTGCTGAAAGTGTGTGGTTTTTGCGATGAATGACTAAGCGGTTGTTTTTTTTTCCCACTTTTATTTTTTACAAATTATTTTTGTTCAAATCAAAATAGATTTAAAGCAAACTAACTTTTTAGAATTTAAATAAAGTTTTCAGACAATAATCAGAAGAATGGTGCAATTTGTTGGCTAAAACGACATACGATGTAGTCGGAATGACAAAGGTGCCTGTATGCCATTGGACCAATTTCGTAGATTCGTATTTCTTTTAGAATCTATTCGTAAATATGGTATTATTGATTTCAGTGTGCAGAGAGTAAAATATAAAAATCTTGCAGGTGAATAAAAATTCCGATGGTTGAGTTTAAATTTTTGGATCTCTGTCTTTTCTTTTGTTATATTAAATACTGCCCGCTTAAGGTAATCAGTTGAAACGAATATTTCACGGTTTGAATTAATTCAATTATTTTAAGCTTTAGTTTCATCAACTTAATTTGTTCTAAGTTCAAGGAATTAAATATTCTTTTTTTATCTTGTTAAATACTGTCTGCTTAAGGCAATCAGCTGATACGAATATTTTATCGTTTGAATTAATTCGTGATTTCATTCTAGTGATGGACTTAATTGGTTTATATACCAGACGATTTCATTGCTTATTTTTCAATAATTTCTGCATATTTTATAATAAGCAAACTTACCAAATTGAATTGATGTACAGTCCTTTCCTTCTAGTTTAAAAAAAATATTGGTTGTTCTAATAGGACTGATATTTTTTTTCACTCTTCAATATGTATAAAATGATCAAAATTTACCATTTTTTTCAGATTTTCTTCGTGCTACGTAAGAAACAAAACCAGGTATCATTTCTTCATGTTTTTCATCACGTCACCACGGGTTATATAGTTCTTTGGTATGTGACAATTCCTGACCCAGGTACTTTATTTAACATTTCAGTATTCATTGACTCATTATTCTTGCGCTTAATTTCATACACTTACTACCAATAAGTATTTGGACATCTGAGACTGAAAACAAAAACTAGCTTCATTCAAAATCAATAGTTTGTAGAGACTCCAAGAGAGGTAGTATCAGCGTGGACCCTCCGGGCATACTTTCCACAAGTCTTTGTATGGCAGCTAGTGGTATTTTCTTCCACTGGGCTTGGAGAAATTCCTTCACCGATTTTGCACGGATAGCTCCCCCCTGAATTCGGGGATGCAACTCGTCCCAGAGGTACTCGATAGGGTTCAGGTCTGGACTCTGAGCAGGCCATTCGATGAACTCCATTGGCACCATACCATGCCTTGGTTAACGACAAAACATGACAACTGGCATTGTCGTTTTGAAAGTAACAGGAGTCCAACACGTAAAACTACCAAAACGTAGGAAGCCCATTGTCAGCCAAAATAGTGCAATAAGCATCGGAGTTGAGCTTACCATGAATGGGGACCAAGGGTCCCAGCACATACCAGGAGAAACACCCCCATACCATGTTTTCACCTCCGCCGAACTTGACTGTTGGCACAATGCATTTTGTCAGGAGACGTTCTCCAGGTAGACGCCAGACCCTGCCATCCGAATGGTAAAGGATGAACCTGATTCATCACTCCAAGGAACCCGTTTCCACTGATCTACGGTCCAATTTCGATGTACTTTTCACTACATTAACCGAGCAGCGCGGTTGGACTTTGTGATCAAAAGCTTATGGGTAGCAGCACGACCATGAAAACCAAGCAGATGTGCTTCCTTACGGATGGTATTCATTGAAACAATACTCCCAGATGCCTGTTGAAACTCCTTGCGGATAAGGGTCATCGGTTGGGTGCGGTTCTTCCGAATTTCTCTAGACAGCACTAGTCGGTCTCTATCTCCCAGTTTCGTTAGTCTGCCGACTCGGGGTAAATTCCGACAATCACCGCTGACCTTCCACTTCTTAATCACATAGGCCACTGTAGATTTTGGGTACTTCGGATAGCTAGATATGTCCCTTAAAGATCGGCCACATTTGTGATACCCGATAATCATACCTTTCTCGAAATCAGAGAGCTCCGAACTTCGAGGCATCTTGCATGCGACTAAAGCCGATGCTGTTTCCTACACGATATATACCGGCCGAGGCCGTGACGTACCTTAGGCCCCCAGATATTCTCTTTTGCATAGGTGTCCAAATATTTATTGGGAGTCAGTGTATTTAGCATTCTGTCTATAGTATAATTTACTTTTACTTTCATGACTAATCCAAACACATTTCATTGTCTCAGCTTGCTCAAGTAAAAAGTTGAAATGTACTCCAAAATTTTTTAACTGGCTTCAACCCGTATCTAAACCTTTTCAAGGTTTGCTATTATAAATGACGAATGCGAGTGTGCATTAGACCGTTTCATCTAAAGTGAATACCTTGAAACATACATGTGGAAGACAAGTCACAGTACTGACTCTCCATCCCGCCCTCTTTGCACTCAGAAATAAATACTGAATTACCGGACCACCAGTGGTTGAGTTCCAAGGACCATCACCGGCCACGGTACAACCCTCCCCGTAATATATAAGTCCCGTCATCGATGGGAAGAGGCAGATCTCCCACCTTTATTGACCCACCGAGTTGGCGAGATCCAACCATCATGCCGGAAGCATCTCATCCCTAATTGTGAGATGACCTTCCCCCAGGGGGTCGTGTATGAAAGATAAGAATGCGCATTTATGACACGGATTTTGATTAGAATTCTTATAAATTAAAAATAAATTAAATTTAGTATATCTTTCGCCTCAATTAAAATTCTATGAAATTATATCAGAATAAAAGTGTTTTACAATAATTTTTAGTTAGTTTTTTAAGCTGCTCAGAACTATTTTTATATGAAAAAATTCTTAAATGACATAAATAATATTCTATTTTATTTCAATCAATAAATAATTTTTGTAGGAATTATGAAACAATATTTTTTTGAAAACTTTTTTATGCCTAGATTTATAAAGTCCGTTGGTCCTATTAATCTTATTAATCACATTCATTAAAATATTTGCTACGCAATAAACTTTTTTAAACCAGAAAAAAACTTAACAATTTTCTGAAACCAAATCTAAGTTCTAAAGCTCCAAATATCATTACTTTTAGAACAGTGAATAGTTTCCTTATTTTAGAACAATCAACCTAATGGTGAATTCTTTAGCGAGCCTCTTAAAAAATGCTGAAATCAATCTTTTCTAAAGCATATTGGTATTGCTATATATCTTTAAAACTTCGACGAAAATAGACAAAATCGGAACAATGGTATTTTTGATTTTCCACCTTTGATTGATCAAAAGCATTTGATGAATATTTTCCTACTGCACTCTACCACTAATTTTGCAGAATTCAGATTATATTTTCCGTAATAACGTATAGGAATATAATGAAAGAAAAGGGAGCTCTCATTTAATATTAGAAATTAAGTTTTCAATTGCTTATAATTCATCAACGATTTATTCAATTCTCTTTTATATGCATTCATATATGGAATCAAAATTAAGTATTACAGTTCGAATCAAATTAAGTAAAAATCAATCAAAATGGAAACGAACCCATAGAGATAAATTATGTAAACTTATAAAAAACATATTTCTACATCGATATTAATTAACGATTGTATTCTGCTGTAATTCATTTAGGAATAAGTTGCAATGCATAGAAACTAGAGTAAGGTTTAGGGTTTTTAAAATTATAGATGTGTAGAATTTGTCTGATATTTACAGAAGATGTTATCTTTGGCATCAGACCTTTCTTGCTGCAGATTCTATCTCACATTTCAGAGGATTCTGAATGTGAGATAGAATAACAATCAAGTCCTTGGCAATTGAGCCAGTTATCAACATATTTTTGAACATCGCCGTCTGATCAGAACATTGTTTCGGATAAGTGTTTCATCATTGCCGGGAAAAGGAAATAATCACTGGAACCCAAATAGGGGTTGTATGGGGGGTGGCTCCAAATTTCACACCTAAACGTTTCTAACAATCACAGTCTGGTTAGCAGTATAGAGCTGGACATTAGCATGCAGGAGAATAACACCTTCCGTCAGCAATCCAGGACTCTTGCGTAGAATGGTTCACTCAATTTTTTCAAGGTACCATGACCTTGGCCCATAGAAATCGTATCATGGCTCATTCCTCTGTGCGAGACTACTTCTCTAGACGTCTTGCCATTACTGTCGTTGTTTCAGGTATCGGTATTAACTATCTACTCGAAGATCGGTATAAGAGACTTCCGCCATCTGTCTCCACCCTGAGTACCAATATTTCCATTCCCAATTTCAACTTTCCAAACACTGCTGCTTGTAAACCTTTTTTGAATCACCCCTCTTAGTAACCAAAAAATTATAATATTCATAATGTAGTAATTTGTTCATCTTTTCATTTTAGCATTCTTTATTATCTTCGCCCTACTTCTGAATACATTTGTGCACGTCATCATGTACTTTTATTATGGATTATCAGCTTTCGGGGAATCCGTCAAGAAATATTTGTGGTGGAAAAAATATATCACGCTTATGCAAATTGTAAGTTTATTATATTGATTTACATTCCTTAAACTATTCATTTTTTAAAGAAATGTTTAGAGTTTTATCCTTAACCTTCCAGCGAGCGCAGCCGTCATACCAACATGAAAGGTCGCGCGTATTTCCCACTTACGCTATAGTAAATTGTAAATTTTCAAAAGCGTAACTATTAAAATTACACAGTAAATAGCTTAGGATTAATAACTACAATCACTTTAAACAATTTTTACTTAAAAAGAAGCAGAAACAATATAAGCATAGATTGCAATAACAATATAAAATGACCACAGGTTAACTGAATTGATTTAAAAATAGAAATGAAATTGTCGATATTTTGAGAGAACAATTTGCATATAAAATACAGAATTGCAAAAATATAGAATTTATGTATAAAAAGGAAAAAGTAATTGAAAGTTGGATATGAAAAGGAAGAAAATAGTTTCATTGTTATTTCATTGCAGCTTTGCAATTTGAGCAAATGTGTTTAGTGTGCTCCAAACATATAAATTTCTGTCAAATCTCGCATCCGAACTTCTTGATTCGTGTCCACTTTTCTTTTAGGCAAGGTTATTCCCCTGACGTCGCATTTTTCACTTCTTCAATACCTAGTTCAGCTTTTCTATTTAGCACCTTCAATTTTAGCTCACTTTTTAGAGATGTGGGCGCTTTTTTTCAACATTCTCCGTCTTAAGTGCATTTGCCAGCTGTAGCCAGTCTAAAACAATACGGATTTATTTGTAAAATCATACAAAATCAGATGTGACAAAAGCTTACATGAACGGTCGCGCGTATCTGACGTACAAATATCTGACAGGCAGAGACCAATTAACGCTACAAACTTACAACAACTGAAAGTAGTTAAAGGGAGAGAGACAAATAGCCAAGGAGAGTCGTTCCTAGTGCCTCCAGATCTGAAGGTATAAAACGAAATTCCTCTCTAGTGTATCTCTCAGTGAAGTTCCCCTTATTAATGGATTTTATATTAAATGACGGTATTAAAGTCCAAATATTCTAAGTTACTATCACTGCATCCATCTTTAAAAGATTATTCACTTTTAGAAACTGCGGGTGACAAAGATCAACCTATATATTTCTTATAAGAGAAATTAAAATCTAAGGAACATAATGCGTTGTGTAGTTACGTTTCTCCGGAATTTGCTCACTTTTTCCCAAATAAAAGGAATATCCTCTCCTACTGCACAGAAATCAGGGACTTATAGCAAAGCTTCAATGTTACAAAAGTTAAGGATTTTATTCTCAGACTCACGGGTCCTTTCTACCGCATATTACATTGATGAAAATCGAATAAAATTTTATATCACCTTTTTACCAACCGCCTTTTTTTTAGAAAAAAAATTAGATGAAAAATTATTAATTAAAAGACCACCTACCGAATTTCATTCATATAAGTCGTTTACATTTTTAAATTATTCGATTAGAGGTATTCAAATGTATGGGTCGACAAACAATCAACCAATAGTTAGATTTGTTTCAAAATTGTAGACACATTTATAATTCGGATGATAAAACTGGACACAAAATCTTTATTTCCTAGCATTTTGAGTTATGTTATTATCACGTTAATGTACATTCGGTCAAAACGATAAACATTCTTTGAATGTATTTCGCTTAGAATCTACATACAATAGATTCAATAGATAACCTCCCGAATATCCGGATCGTGATCATCCAATTTTTGTACGAGCCAGTATAGTATTTTTATCGTAATTAAATGAAGCAGACAAGCTGTTTGTTAAGGACTTTTTTAAAACCTAAAAACTGTAAATTTTAACTCTCACCTTACAATTACTTTTTCACATCTGTAATTACTTATCAGTAAAAATTAAAATTTTCTTAAAAAGCTAATTTTCTTAAGAATTATGCCTAAGGTTTACCTTAATGTTTTGTTTATGATTCCTGCATTTAAACAGAGCATTACAGAATTTTTATTAAAAAGTAAATAGTTCATATCCTTTAACTTATTTCTTCTATAATAAATTCCTCAAACGTGTTGTGAAGTATATAAAACATATAAACTGCCAGTATAGAACCTTCTATTTTAATTCAACACTTTACTAGCAATTACTTCTATTATTCAGATAAATGGAGTGTTTAGTATTCAATAAGAGGTGAGAAGATGCGTATTATAATACCTAGTTTTTTTTTAAATTTTTGTCCCTTGGTATTGAAAGAATGGAAGCCATAGGCAGGCGTCCTGACATAGGGTTAGTGCGTCTTCCCGGTGATTTGGGAGTTCTGGGTTCGAGGCCCGGTTGGGCAGGGTTATTCTTCCGCTGTTCTATCTGTGGGATGTGTGAATCTGCCCTTCTGTAAAAAGAGGTTGAGCAAGAGAATGACTGATGCATGAGTGGCAAAATCGTACTATTGACCCTAGCTGGCGTTACTAACACAAGAGACGCACCGTATTGATTTAAATCGCTGTCTTCGTAACAACGGTCTTCTCCAATGGTAAGTTCCATAAGAAACAACATAGGAATTCATAGAACACTGGGCTATCCACCTTTTTTGTTATCCAGCCTATCATTCCGCCACATTTGATGGAAACTAGAGAGTGTAATGTATATTAAAACACTAACTTCAAGGCACAAAAATCGTTATGCAGCATTTTGTAAAATGGCAAAGGTGAATCATGAACAAATCATTATGCAAATGTTCCAGACTGCTTTATGAAACACTTCCACAAATGCACTCAATTCAGTGTTTTATTTATTAAAGAAGCTGCAAAATAATATTAGATACACTGCTTACAAAAAGACTCTCTTCAATTTGAGGAAAGAAAATGCAAAAGAGATTAAGAAATAGTGGTGAAACAAAGTGTGATGAAATCTGAAAATAGATTTGACGATTGCCAGATGGGTGATTACCAGGACTTGCTTCTGGAAATTGATGACCACACTTTACAATTTTTTTTACTCAATTTCACACAAATGACTTTGACCTTATCTTAGAATACAAAAAAAATATATTTTTGATTATATAAGTTTTATTTCTGAGCAATGTTTCTCCCTTCTTAATATTTTTTAATGTAATTCTCAGTTTTTGGCAATTAATATTTAATATTATGAAATTCAAATTTATTCATCAAACCATCCAAATACGAACTTTTATCGCATTTGATTTTATCGCGAGTTAAATTAAGTTAAAATTAAGATTTAAACCAGTGGGAGTGACTTCCCTAAAAGTTTCATGCGCACTTTCGAATAAAGTTATTATCACCCATCTTTCGCAAGCAATTGTGATCTTTGGGTAAGGCAGAGATCGCCCTGCATGGATCGGCATTTAGTAGTAGCGCCATCTATGACCAAGAGTATGTGTTAGCTACTCACGCGCCATAACTCTTTTTGCGGTGCGGTCTTCATTCACTCATCCAGATATCGTAATTTAAACTCAGATCAAGGAACGATCATTGCTGAACCAGTACCCCAGTGACAGTGGCCAGTCACCATACATACGAAGTGTTTTCGGTTGGTGGGGTTCGAACTCGCAACCCAAAAGATGTGAATCCAACTATGCTACCCCAGCCTACGATTCACTAAATAATCGATCTAACAAAAGCATGATTTTCTATGATTTTAAAATTTCTAAAGTTAATTAAGGTGGAATGTTGGATAATAGAATTCTATGATAATTTAACTATGATAACTTATTCTATGATAATGCACCAACTTAATTATTACAAAATTAAGATATCCGAACACGCTGAAAAGGTCGATTTTCAGAAAAATTGACATTTTCCAATAATTACTTTATTGAATAGGCCAGTCTTTAAACAATCCAAAACATGTTCACTTTTGTCTCTACGTTAATTAGAAGTCTAGATATTAATATTTTAGTAATGATCGGTAAACCGGAAATGGACATTGAAAAAACCGGAAGTACCGATTTACAGGCCCCAGGTACTAGGATACAGGATTATTTTATAAGCACAAATTTAGTTTAAATAAGGAAAATGCTTGGCACAGAAAAATACAGAATGACAATGGGAGCTATAGCGGCGTTTTTGTGGAAATTAGTTCCTAAGACGTCTTTGTTGAGCTCTGAATCTTCAGATTTGGGATATTTATGTCTGTAATACATTTTAACCAAGTTTTTATAGGATTACTGAATATCCTTAAGGTTGCTAGAGTGTTTACTAGTACAAATTCAGTTAAAACATTTGATGAGCTCGACAAAAACAGAATAAATGAATCTAATCAGCATTCACCGCCAAAGGCAAAAATTGCCAGAAAAAAAATAAAATGATTAAAAAAGGAGAATTATTGAAAACTGAGAAAGAAGAAGGTATAACCTATAAATATGGTGAATTTTAAGTATGTACATACATAATTTATTATTAAAACATATTACTGTATACTTTAAATGCTTTTTTCTCAAAACTGATTTTTACATATTTTTTGCCCACTTCAAATCAAATAAGTCAAAATATAATTAACATATTATTAGGAAATTTGGTAAACTTTGTCTTTGGGCTATTCACTAGGGAATGAACTAAAAGAATTCAGATTGAGTGAATAGTTTTTAATTTATAGCCTATTGTTTGATTTAAAATGTCATAAATTTACTAAAAATTTCAGGAAAAATCGACTGACTCTAAAATTTTTATTTATTATTATAAGCATATGAATTTCGTTCCCTAGAGAAAACTATGTAGTTTATTTTGGTATAAGACGTGTTTGGATGAGAGCAATAGTATTTGGTGTATCCAATTCGAAGTTTTTGAAAAAATTGCTTAATTTTATGCTATTAAATGCCAATTTTTAGAAAATTTTAATATTTACACCAAATATTGACATCTAGTTTCTAATTTTGAATGGTGTTAAACCCAGAAATATGATTAAAGTATGTCTTCACCTTGTTTTTCTAAAAAAGTGCTCCGAACGTGTTCGGATACCTAACTTTCATCAAAAGGTTAACGTTGTTTTAATTTTTACATTAAAAGGGAATAGTAATTTCAAGCTCCAATTTATTACAAAAAAAAAAATACAAAAATAGATTAAAAAATGACTTTATTGTCAAAGTTTTGCTCAAATATGTATGCTTTTTCACATAAGCTTTAAAGATTCTCCTTAAGCTAGTAATGGTTTGAATTTTCACTGAAACAAGAAATATTGCTCAACAGTGTCTAAACATACACACTTGAAAGAGGTAATTTTCGGTATGTTCATAGAACATCTCATTACCTAGAATTTCAGCATCTTCCACTTTTTCCAAATAACTTGATCAATTCGTTGGAGAAGACCTTCTGTTGCAACTTTTAGTTTTTGTCTCTCACCCCTTCTTCATGGAAAATACTATTTAAAAAACAGTGGTTTAAATAGTATTACCCTAATAAAATAGTATCACCCTAATACCAGACTTATTAGTAGCTTTAAAGAAGACTGACAAATGCCTCAATCATCACAACGATTGAGGGAATACATAACTTTTAATATTTGTTTATACCGCCGTGCTGGCATAGGGTTAGTGCATCTTGCCCGTGATATGGGCATCCTGGGTTCGAACCCCCATTCGAAGATGGTGGTTCTTTATCTGCTCTATCTATGAGATATGTGAATGTGCTCCCACTGTAAAAAGGGGTTGTGAAAGCGAATCTAACTTGAGAGTAGACAAGACCTTGACCTTAGTTGACTCTTCTAAAACATGAGAAGCATCCTTGGCTTAAAATCGCGGACTTTGTCAGTGTCAAGTTGCATAGAAAACAACAGCAATATTTATTTTTTTGTTATAAATGCTCAGAAGATTGACTGTAACGTCATTAGATCTCTAGCCTTTCAATATTTATAAATTATACAGTTTAAAAACATAAGGCCAGAGCACGATTCAAGATGAGCAGCATCAAGAATTTGATGTAGCTGTAATAAAGCAAGTTTCCAAGCGGTGGACCCTAGTTAACATTATATCTACTATGAATTTGCTTCCTTCCTAAATGTTTGTTGAGATTTTTTGTGGTAAGTGTGAAGTTTTGAGACTACACCAGTGGATCGCATCAATTCTTGCACAACAACCAATTTATAGGGATGAAATGGAAGGTGTTGATGGAGAGAGTGATTTAGAAAGGTCTTGTGGTGTCAGAAAATTCCCAGAGCATGTGCGTGTTTGCGAGCCGAACTGATTGTCTCACTCTTTCAACATTTTCAAGAGTTCTGGTAGTCCGTTGATGTCCATTTCTGGATTTAGCGACTCTTTCGAAATGAGTTAACCCACGACAGAATCGAATTACGGCCAGGAACTGGTCTGTGAGGAGGAATTTCAAAGTGAACGCGGAAGGTACGTTGCATAGCAACAAGTGAGCGACCGTTAGAAAAGAAGCTCTCGATGGGGAAGGCTCTTTGTTCTTTAGACCAGAGCATGATGGCAATTGACTAAAAGGAGAAACAAATTTGGAACTTTCCCCTTCAGTAGCTTTACCTAGCACCCCTCTACCTGCCCAACTCACAGCTCTGGAGTTTTTTCAAATAAGTAAGTTTGTCTGACGCACCCTGTACAACTAAATTGCACTTAACTTTTGTTTGTGAAAATTTTTTATCCTGACATTACAGTCTTGAATGCAAAAGCAAATAGATTGATAAAGTCGAAAATATGACGTTTTAGCATTTTTTTCTGTCTTTAAAATTATCAGTTTTATCGAGATAAAAGAGATAATTGCCTCATGAAAAAGAATCTTAATAATCAATCATTCTCCTATGAGGACGAGGAATAGGAATTCTTTTATTCCTCTAATATTTGCAAAATTCAAATTAAAACAGTTTATAAGATCTTTAAATCCTTTAACAGTGCAAGCAAATGGTACTAGTTAATGATGATGGCAAATAGGACTGAACAAACTTGCAGTAAAAACGGGGTTTTAATATCACTGAATTAAATTAAATAAAGCTAAGAATAAATTGATATTCTTGAGATAGGATTTGATGTCTCAGCTTTGCTAATATTTGAAAAGCCTGAAGTGCGTGTTTAATGAGTTTCAGAAATGAAAGATAATAGTAAGTGACTCGCTTTTACTGTTTTTTTAGGTGCAATTTCTTCTAGTGCTTTCGTATCTGACGATATCCTTCGGAACCGGCTGCGAGAAAGTGAGGACTCTTGAAGTTGTTTGTTCGGTTTTCATCATCAGCATGCTCGTTCTCTTCGTCAACTTTTATCAAAAATCCTTCAAGAGAACGAAGATTGAATGACAACATCAATAAACATGTTGCTAATGAAATCATCACTAATAAAATATTCCTGAATTAGATTCCTTCTGAGTGTATTTATCCACTTTTCATTCGAACTTATTTCGCATCATTTGACAAATGTTAAAGATGTTAATGTTCGTTTAGAATAATGAACTAAGAATTTCTACGCTTTTGATTCTGCAATTCAAAATTACTTAAGAATTTTTTTTCTGGTATAAAGGAAAATTCAGTCAATGGCAACAAGAAAGCAAATTTTAAATAATAAAATTAATAATGCGTTCTTATAGAATGAATTTTTAGGTAGAACAGATTAACAATCTATATAAAAATACTTGTATTCAATTAAATATTTTAAATTGTAACATGCAGACATTGCTTTGGCAATGACACACTTTGTGAAAGGGGTTTTAACAAAATTATTTTTTAACTATTTTTATTCAAGTGAAGACAAGTATTTTTACTATATAAACTGAAACTTCTTTTTATTTGGAATTGTTCTGATTAGTGAATACGTTAAGAGATGTTATTTATAATTTATAATATCTATAAATAAGTAATGATATCACGGTATATCGAAAAATATCGATGTGTGTTTGACGATATATCACAATAATGAAGTACCGTCATCATCCAGATCTGGTTATAAGTGCAATAAAATTTCAAAAAACATATAGAAATCTATTTTAACCAAAACTCTATTCATGATTTAGAAAGGAGACATGATTTCGTAGTTTTATCTTCAACAATGAAAGAACAATCTAAAATTAAATGTTTATAGCAAAAATAAAAACGATATGAATTTCTTAGTCACAGACACATGTATTATTGTTAAAGGAATGTTAATTTTTACTTTATCGTTTACTTAGTATAAAAGAAATATAGTAATCGTCTAAATTCGGACTTCACGAACCTTCGCCTTTTAGTCCCCCTCGAGTTTGAAAAATGTATGCCTCTCTGCCTGTCTGGAACAAAGATGACTAAAAAACACTTTGACCTTAGATGGTTACAATTTGGTATAATATCTTTGCACCAATTTTCCAAATTTCTACCAAATTTTGTGTAAAATAGGTTCCGTCTAATTATTTGAATATAAGTTAACACAATAACTACAAACCGAAGACAGGTGGAAAGATATGATTCAGTTCATAGTTTCTAATACAGATATCTGTCAAATTTTGAATCAAAACCAATAAATTGTTGACTGTATGTCGGTGAACTCTTTCAGAAATATGTAAACTTCATCCTTCAAAAATGCGAAGACAAATTTATCAAATTAGGTATGGCATTCTGTGACTACAAATACAGTTTCGTGTTGGGCTTGACTATTTTTCAAACCCGGTTTTTAAAAAATTGAGTAAATTTTTCATATTCGAAAACCAGTTTTTAAAGTTAAAAAAAAAACGGTTTTTCGGAATGACTGGATATTCCGATTCTTCGGAATAAAATATAATTTCAAGGGTTTAAGATAGATTCGTCTAGAAGATAATGGCTTAAGGTGACGAGATGAGGATTTATTAAGAGAAGATATAATTGAAATTTTGTTAAATGAACTAAACAATTTTAACTCGGAAATAAGTTGTAAATTATTATATGATTTAAAAGAACGAACTCAAAAAAGAAGACGAATTATCAACTTTTTGCTGTATTTGCAAAATCCACAAAACATTCCTAGTTCAGGGAAGAAATCTATTGCACTTCCTTTAGCTTCAAAAACCGAAATTATTAGTTATCTAGGAATATATTGTCTAGAATATTCCCGCATTCTTGTGTGGAAATCGTTTCTGATGAAGAGCAAATCAGTGTAATGTTTTTTTAAAAGAAGCCATGGAAAAATCAATTCATAAAATTCTTGAAGACGCTGAAGAAAAACTTACAAATTCTAAGACACTGAAAGCTGATTTTTCGTTATTTGAGGCAACGAATGAGAGAAAAAAAAATTTAATTTGATTTGAGACCATGAAAACTATAAAAAAATGTACTATAAAAGTTCAATAGCTAGTGTACAAATATTTTATATGTCAGGCGGCAATGTTGTGTCAAAACTAAGAACAAAATTTAACAACCGTTCAGTCGATATTTTATGTTCTTAAAATACCTGTTTCTTAGAAGGAATGTTGTATAACTTAGAGAAAATATTTTCTCCTATATTTCGGTTTTTTTGGAAATATGTAATTCGAAAATCTGTTTTTCATAAAGTCTTTTTTTGTTTGAACCATAATTTTGTGTCAACTCTTTGTTTCAAACGTATCTACAGTGAGATTCAAAAGAAAGTAAACGCCCATTATTAATTTAGAAAATGTTTTATTACAAATATATTATTGACTTTTAATGTAAAGCAGATATATACAACTATCTAAGCAGAATCGAATACCTTACAAACATTTAATTAAAATCAAATACAAAAAGAACTAACTCAACTTGAATGTAAGAATATCCAATTTTATGTGTCAAAAAAGTAAACACTCATAAATTTCTCCTTCAAATGAATTAATTTTATAGCTATGTAGTGGAAGCTTTATAATCCAAATAACATTCTCAAGAATGAGTGAGCACTTTTGTCTTGTGGTCATGTTATCTGATTGTAAACCATAAGGTCGCGAGTTCGATCCATGCTATTGCCAATCTCTGTTTCCTTACAAGATGACATAAACAAATACGCAATCTTCTTGCAGTTGTTGTGGGGCCTTCTACCCAAAGAAAAAAGGCAAGTTAAAAAAAATAGTCAGCCAATTAAAAAAAGACTGATAAATAATCAGCAAGATGAAAAAATACTGATAAATAATCAGCAAATAAATAAAAAATGGCTATAAGTAATCATCCGGTTGATAAAAAAAGAAACGGCGATAAATAATCAGCCAATTAAAAAAAGAAGCTGATAAATAATCAGCTAACAACAACAAAATGGGTAAGACCCATTAAAAACTCAACAATCAATAATATCACCACTAAAGAGCAACAAAATAACTTTTGTCTCACCTCTCAGTAGAGGGGTGGAGTATTATAGAGGAAATTTTATAAGCCAGATAACATTATAAAGACTGAGTTAACACTTATAGTCATGCTATCTAGCTACGAACAGTGTTCAATCCTAGCTATCGTCAGTAGTAACAAATATTATCTTTTTTTTTTCTTTGAGGAACTTGATATAAATTAAAGTTGGATATTATGCCTCAATTTATGTAAATTTCTTGCAATTCCTGGAAGAATGGAGAAACAAATATCACCAGTAACCAGAAAAATGGTAATAAAGAAATGATGATAAAGAAAAATGGTAAATCTTTACATGAAATAAAAAAATAATGCTGAAAGTAACCATTGCACAGCCAAGAAAATTCTTGACAAATGTTTAAAATACAAATAGATTAAAGATTTTCAAATATGGGGGAGAAAGTACCCGATTTCCTCTACAAATTCGATTCTTTGCTTCAATTTCTAAATTTTAAACCAGCAGAATTTTTCTAATAGGATAAAATTTAAAAAGTCAAAACAGCATCATTTTTCTATCAGTAATTCACAATTTTCAAGCAGAAAAAAGAAATTTTGATATATAGAAATAAAATACAGAATACTTACTTGGTTATAAAATACAATGAAATATACTATACGAAATTCGAAGGAACATTAAATTTTATTAACTTTTCTTTCCGTTAAATCAATAGCTTTACTTTTAATTTAAAAAAATCCACCTCTAAATTTCGGAACATTTTTACAATCGACAAATCTAAATACAAACTTCAGAAATCGTCAGAATTTGCTGGCTACTTTAAATACATGGCTTTGGAAAAAGATATAATTTTAATAGCAATAATACTTTTCAGATTAAATTGTGCAGTTGATTTTCACTTTTGTCACCCATAAAAAAGGCAGATTATAAATGTTTACCTGTGTACAAAATAATCTATCACAATTGCTATCCGTTTTCTGGGAATACAATTCAATAGAACAGTCGTGAAAAGTATTAAAATGATGGAAAATTATATAATAACTTTATTGGATATACTGCGGATATGGCTGTTAAAAAAATGAATGTGATATGTTCCCAAAAAATATGATTTTCACACAAATATGTTACGGAATAAGAACTGGAGGAGTCCAATCTTATCATAATGGTCACTTTTCAAAGAAAAGAAGAGGCAAAGGAAATTAAAATCGAAATTAACATTTTCTCTAAACTATTAAGCATGAATTGATTTTTCAATTGCTGTTGCGCCTAAATTTATGTAGATGTGCACAAAAATGTATATAAGCAAAGGAATGGGTGAAGTTGTGTACACGCTTCTTCATATTTGCGTATTTGTATCAAGTTTTGCTATTATTGTTCTATTAGAGCAGTGGTGGGGAAACGTTTTTTAAGACGGGCCATTTGTAATAACTAGACGATCGTAGCGGGCCGAAAAATAATGCTTAATCGTTAAAAAATTTATGTGTTCTATAAACATATACATATATTATTACATACACTTATTATTTTAATAGTAAAAAAACAAATGGTAAGAAAATTATAAGCACAAAATATAAAATGAATTTAGTGTAGTTCTTGATGTGAAGTCTTATCACTTTATTGTCTGTTATCATTATTGGTTAATGGTGCATGAGAAAAATGAAATTGAGACTGTTTTATCAAAATTTCATCATAGTCCGGCTCCGTTTGCGAAGCAGAAATTCTTAAAATTGATGAAAGGTGCTCATCTGTAATTCTGTTTCTTAAAGAAGTTTTCCTAAGCTTCATTGTTGAAAAGATTTGTTCGCATATATAAGATGAGCTAATGCTCTTGCGCGGGTGTTTGTTGAGGCACTGTCAGTTTCGGAGATTGCACAAACAATTACTCGAGTCACAGCAGGTCGTTGCAGATGACTAAGTCGCTAACTAACTGATCTACGGGCGGCCTCGCTTGTATTTATACCTACCTGCAAGGATTGTTCGGGAATTGGAGTTTTGCGGTTCTTTCGGAAAAACAGAACAATGAATCGAAAATGCTGGAGTGTCTGGAAATTTCGAGCGAAGAGGAGTCAGCTGTTTGGGTCGGATGGATTTGTCCAGAATACTATTGTGTTTTGAATATCGCCGCAGGTAGTTTTTATGCGGGTCGTCACAGTACGAAGTAAGAATGGGTTCAAACATTCTCACGACGGCACTCTTAAACGGGCCGGATTAAACCTTTCCGCGGGCCGGACTTGGCCCGCGGTTCATAGTTTCCCCATCACTGTATTAGAGGATAGAACATGATAATATATCTATCCATAAGAAGTAAAACAAAATTACTCTGCAATGCAATATGATAAAAAAATGAAATTCAATTTTTGGTTCCCACACTTATATTGTTAGTTATTGAATATTAAATACGAAAAGATGTGACTTATAAAGTTTAGTGGATTCAATATTCTGAAGGAAAAGCTTCAATAGAATTAGATTCGAATACTGAAAAATCGTGGGGATTAGAATGATGAGAGAGATGAAAATATTTTTGAAAGTTTGCTTGATACTTTTAAATTATTTTTTTACACTTGTTAATATGTTTAGGCTGGTATGTCATCTATAAACTACATAAAGAGAAGTTCGAAAATTCCTCAATGAAACAAAATAAATAATATTGTCATACAGTGAATAAGACAGATTAGTGGATAAAAAAGAATCAATTTATCAATTTTCATGCACATAATGTTGTATGAAAAGCATTTTAATATCAGGTAATTTTACATCTACTTCATTCTTAAAACAATTCTATTAATAATAATTTCAATAATTGTGCTTCATTTCAAGACTTCAAAGTACGTCTGATTCCAGTACGGTGAATCTAAGGAGGTTGCATACCTTCGGGACAATTTTTTTTCAAAAAGGCTAATTTTTAAGCTTTAATTTGTGTTTTCTAGTTAAGTAGTGCATAAAAAGAATAAATATTAATTTAAAAAATCTGTGACTGCCCAATTTTTTTAAAATTGATAAATTTTATATAAATTTTAGCAAAATTTACCCAAAACGGTTAACATTCTACACAAAATTCCCATCTACTAATTTAAATTTTCTTTACACATATCATACATAACATAGTTATCTTCAAAATGAACTAAAATCAAAGAGATTAGTTAAAATGCAAAAATATTATGAAGGTTTTTATGTTGCAATGTAGACGCTCTTCTTAAATTTGCAGCTATTTTCTAACAAAAAGGCTATAAATAAAAAATATTTACTGTATATCAAAA
>JAPMOQ010051196.1:0-11357 GCA_026543055.1 Argiope trifasciata
AGTCGAGGAATTCTGCTTTGTCAAAACTGAGGTTGTCGGCGTCGCCGAGCATTTCCGATTCCGACTTCTACAAGGAAAAACAAATAAGGCAAAGACTGCCCTTTTCATTAGTAAAACTGAACTACAATAATTGGCAAGACACCAGATTTAATTTTTTAACAACATTTAATTAACATTCACGTAGGACGACACACAACAAACAAAAACAATTAAATAAAATTATTACAGACACCACATCATTCAACACCTCACATGAAGTCTTTTTCCTCGTTCAATGACCCTCTCGCCGTTTCTCTCTCTTCCCGCCATTCAGCTCACCCCTCT
Organism: Argiope trifasciata; assembly: GCA_026543055.1. NCBI lineage: Eukaryota > Metazoa > Arthropoda > Arachnida > Araneae > Araneidae > Argiope > Argiope trifasciata. The sequence continues at coordinate 325 of JAPMOQ010051196.1, forward strand.
CTCCTCCCTTCACTTTGTTTCCTCCTTCTCATGATCGGTGGCGCCCTCACACGCCGCCCCTAAGAGAAAAACTGGTCTTCTAGAGGCATAAGTTTTTCTCTGATGCCTCTGGAGAGAGTTCTGAACATATGTGGGAAATATAACTAAGCAAAAATAAGAACATATCATACATATATTGAAATGAAAATGGTAGTTCCGAATATACATGTATATGAGAAATAATTAAACGACATAAAAAAAAATAGGATTCATATAATGAATAAAATGAATACATAAATGCAAAAGAGTTAAACGAAATAACAGCATTGCGTACATATATTGGAATTAAAAAAAAAATGAACAAGATTACATTCTCACAATGAATGTTGAGAATCAATTTTAACAAGAAAGGGAACTAATGTTTAGTTTGTAATCGTGATAACGCATCAGCGTCTTTATTTAAGATTCCGGGACGATGAGTAATTTTGTAACTCCATCGTTGCAAAGCCAATGCCCATCTAGTTAGTTTAGGGCTTTTTGGAGTTTTCTCAATTAAGTATTTTAATGGATTTTGATCCGTTACGATTTCTACCGTCGTTCCATGCAACCATTTATCAAATTTTTTTAACCCAAATAAAATAGCATACGCTTCCCTTTCAATGGTTGACCAATTTTTTTGTGTTTTATTAAACTTTTGGCTAACAAATGCAATTGGTTTATAATTTCCCTTCCCATCTTTTTGGGTTAGACAGCAACCGACTGCATAATCAGAAGCGTCTGAGTGAATTTCGAAAGGTTTTCCGAAATCAGGAGTATTTAATGCTGTCGTTTCACATAAAGCTTCTTTTAACCTTAAAAATGACTCCTCTTCGCGTTTTCCCCAATTTACGTCCCCTGATTTTTTCCCTTTGGTTAGTTCTGTTAACGGGGTTGCAATTTCCGCATAATTAGGAATATATGATCTATAAAATCCCATCAGTCCTAATACAGATCTCACTTCCTTTTTTGTCTTCGGCCTTTCTAGCCGTTTTATTGCCTCAATTTTTTCCTCATCTGGGGCATGCTTACCCCCACCTATCTTATGTCCTAAAAATTGCAGTTCTCGGGCTGCGAAAATACATTTTTTAAATTTTACAGCAAAACCTACCCGTTCTAATTCTTGTAATACGTTTTTCAGATGAATCAAATGTTCGTCCCATGTTTTGGAGTACACAATTATATCATCAATGTAGGCTTGTGCGTAACTAGAATGTTTTCGCAGAACGTTATTCATTATTCTTTGGAATGTACCCGATGCTCCCGATAAACCGAAAGGCATAACTTTCCACTGGTATACCCCTTTATGAGTAGAAAAAGCTGTTAAAATTTTACTCTCATCATTCATTTTAATTTGGTAATAACCCTTTAGCAAATCTAAACAAGATAACCATTGAGCCATCCCCGCAGTAAAAACTAATTCTTGTGTATCGTTCATAGGGTAATTAGGAACCTTTGTTATAGCATTAAGTGCTCTATAGTCAATACACATTCGAATGGAAGCATCCTTTTTAGCCGCACACACTACAGGATATGTAATATCTGCATTTGAGGGTTCTATCAAGTCCAAGTCCAACAGTTCTTTGACTTGTCTATCCACCTCTGTTCTGTACGACATTGGAACACTGTAGGAATGCGGCTTTCGTCTTGTAGCATTGGGAAGAAGTTCGATAACATGCTCTCCGATTGTAACTGGTCGCACTGGTCTTTTGAATAAGGGTTCAAATTCTTTCAGTAACATCTCCAATTCTCCTTTCTGCTTAGCTGATAAGTCAGGTGAAACTATGGATTTGACTTCCTGACCAAAGGAGTCTTCTTTCAATGGAGTATTTTCTACGTCACCAAATTCTTCTTCTCCTTCAAATATGACGTTGATACTTCCGCAGTTAGCAACAAATTCTCTTATTTTATTTTGATGTATATGCCTGATGCTATCATCAGGCATCTTAACTAGAAATGAATGATCGTTCTTCCGTAATTCAATGGTACATGGTCCTTGCCATCTGGCTAAAAGCTTGTTTCTTGAATCAGGTAACAGAACAATTACCTTGTCCCCTGGAGTAAAGACTTTCCTCGTAGATCTCAAATTGTAATAACGAGCCATTCTTTCTTGCTGTCCTTTTGAAATTAACTTTGCTTTGTCAGCTGCGTCTTCTAACTGCTTTTTAAGCTTTTCCATGTAAAGAGTGACCGGAGTAGTATCCAGCTGTAAACCTTCTTGGTCTGACACCCAAGTGTTCCTCAGAATAGATAAGGGTCCTTCTAGTTTTCGTCCATATAACAATTGAAAGGGTGCTACTCCAGTCGTGCTGTTGGGGACTTCACGATAGGCCCATAAAATGAACGGTATTTTTGTGTGCCATGTACGTGGCTCTTCTAAGATGACATGATGTAGCATGTGCTTCAAAGTTTGATTAAATCTTTCTACCAGTCCATTCGACTCTGGATGCAATGGTGTCGAAAATCTCGGGCTAGCTCCCATCCTTTTTTCAAATTCTTGAGTCAAACTAGCATTGAAATTTGTCCCATTGTTTGATGCTATTATGCTAGGTACACCTGTCCGCATGAAGATGGTTAGCAGTGCTTCACATGTGGCTTTGGCATTTAAACTGGTCAGTGGTACTGCCTCGGCCCATCTAGTGTGTTGATCAACTAGACATAATATGTATTTGTGACCCTTTGCACTAGGAGGATCTATAGGTCCAATGATATCAATGTTCACCACCTGGAACGGCAATTCTGGTCTTGCAACCGGAGTAATTGGTACTCTGTCCTTTTGATTTATTCGCCTTGTTAACTGACATTCCCTGCACTGTTGACAAAAAGCTTTGACATCTTTAGACATTCCATGCCAATAAAATGAATACCTTATTCTTTCAACAGTTTTTCTTGCACCCATATGACCTCCGAATACTGAACAGTGGGCTAACTTCAGAACTTCAAGTCTGCGCTTCTTGGGCAAAACTAACTGGGCAACAGACTCCCCTAAAACTTTTTCTTTGTGAAACAAGAATTTATTGTGGAAATAAAATCCTCCGGACTTTTCATTTGCACATTTTTTAGCATATTCCAAATCCGGGCAATCCATCTGGTCTCTAAGAAATTCGTCTGTTCGTGATAATTCCTTGGCATTTGTTTCTGAATTTTCCACAAATAAGGTCTTTATTTCTTCAACTCCCAAAATGGTGTTGTCATCACTTGTTTCATCTACGATTCTTGCAGTTTTAATTTCCTTCGGTTCTGTGTGCTCTTCGGAAATTTCTGTGAAATAATCTTCTTGGACACCTTGCAACTTGTCTCTTATTTCTGGTGGCAACAACACATCATCCACCAGAGTAGGAGCAACTGCACATAACACTTCCTGGTGAATCGTATTCCCGTCTTCACCAACGATGACACCTATTGGTACATTAACAAGAGAACATTTCTCGGCAGGACCAAAAATGCCTTTGATATAAATTGAAGCCTTACCTTCAATAGGAAAGTCCTTCAATATATCTCTTCTGACTACCGTTATTTCTGTACCAGAATCGATTAAAGCTGTCGCAGGCTTTCCATTAACGCTTATGCGTATCCTTTCTAGGTTACATAGACCTTTATCAAGAGTAGGTAATCTATGAGACATCACTTTAGCCACTACAGCCGTTTCCTTAGTGACTGGTTCTGGATCCACGACTGTTCTGTGAACATTTGCTCTTCGTTTATTATCCTGATCTGAATTCGTCTTTAAAAGTTTTGGACATAATTTCTTTACATGACCATCCCCTCCACAGAAGTAACAGGTAAACCTTGGACGGCTTTTCGACTCGTACTGATTCCAAGTTAAACTCTTGTCTTGCTTTGTCTGCTTAGGACTACCCTTATAGTCTCTATTATCACGGCCAAAGGTGTTGTTTCTTACATTTACTTGTTGATGAGTCTTGAGATTTGGATTCGATGGTCTCCGATAAGTTTTCCGAACACACTCGTATTCGTCTAGCTTGTCCGCTAAATCTTCGGGTTTGACTAGTGTCCCCCACACGTCAACAAAATGATCACGAACCTCCTGTGGAACTCTCTTCTTTACTTGATCGGTAATAATCAAATCTTTCAGTTCCTCAAACTCCGTAACATCCACAGCGCTTATCCAGCCTTGAAAGTAATTTGTAACCTCATAAACAAAATCTTTCCAACTCTTCTCTGGATTTCTTTGGTGCTGAACAAATTTCTGGCGAAAGCCTTCAGCGTTCAGTTTAAACTTCTTCATTAAGACTCCCTTTACATGTTCAAAATTAAAACATTCTTCTTCTGGGATTCTTGCAATCAGCTCCATGATCTCTGCAGGCATCAGAGGTATTAAACACGATACCCAATTTTCCCTATCGATTTTCAGTTTCTTGACTTGTCTCTCAAACAATGACATGTATAAGACAATATCGCATTCTTTGCAATCGAATTTCGGCATGGACTTCGAAATTTCAATCTGTGGATTGATAGGAAAATGTCCATTGGCTGAATTAGCATTAGCCGCAATCATTCCTGCTTCGATTTTCTTCTTTTCCAGTTCAAAATCCATCTCCATCCGCAATTTTAACTCACTCTCTTGATCTTTTCTTGTAGAGATAATCGTTTCAAGTAAAGTCTTGACGAATTCTTCTTCATAGGCTTCACTACCGGTTATTAAAGATTTTAGCCCGTACACTGTCATATCAGATTTCGGCTTCTCTCCCATTTCAGTTGCCAACGCGATAAGATCGCTCTTGATACCCTTTGCCAAAAATGCCATTATAAAATAATTATCACCCGAAAATAGAAATTTAGCCTAATTCTTTTAAATTATATCAATCTCTATTATTTTATAAACACGCCATAAGAATTTTGTTACTGCGGAGACCCTCTTTACAATATTCAAAAAAGAAAATAATAATAATTGCTAACAAGATTATCTTGATAATTTTTAAATTCATAAAAATTATCTTAAGAATCTATAATTCAAGTACATGTTTACATGTTCTAAATAAATTTTGTTTCACTTGAGAACATTTCTTAGAATATCAAACATAAAAAAAATCAAGCATTCACGTCAAACTTTTTAATATAGAGCAGAAATAAACTTTTAAACCTTTTATAGCAGGTTTTTTTTTAATTCTCAGCAATAAAAAAAATAATTTCCAATACAACCCTTCTTTTATGTTTTTATGAATTAAAAAAAAATGTAAAAGTAATAACTCCTTCATCAATAAAAATCATTCATTATAACATTAGCCTCTCATTAAAATATTAAATCAGAATTATTTTAGCTATACTCAAATGTTAAAAAAAACAATAGCTGGAAGAATTTAGTACGTAAACAATCTTAAAATACTTTCCCAAGTTACAGCAAATAAAGCATTTTTTCAAAGAAATATCTTTTTAATAATAATAAAAAGAACACACAAGGCATAAATTATATGAAAAAAAAAACAATAACATTAATCTTCTCTTTCCCTTTCTTTATCTATTTTTTCCAACTGAAATCAACAGGATCAATTAACAAGAATAAAGCATTCAGAACACCGGAAATACGTATATGAGCCAGAAAAGTATTATTTAAAAATATATTTCGTTCGGAATCGGAACGAAAGTTTACCAGTGATTATCTTTTTTTAACTAGAATACAGAATTATCAAGCATAAAATTCAATTAAACAAATCACTTATTTAAGACAACAATCAAAATAAATTCTTCAATATCCGTTATATCTGAAAAAAAAACATCAACAACAAAACAGGTGAAACGAAAATCCGTAGATTTTATTATATTTAACAAGAATTAATTGATTGCAATGTTTATTGAGCAATTACTTTATTATGTATAAAAACATATATCAAAATAATATCAGATTTATTCTTATAAAAGTACAGAATTTATTACAAAATGATATACAGTTATTTATGATAGTATTCAATCTTTCAAAACGAAACGATAGTGCCCACAGTTGCTCAGCTCATTTATTGCCAGAAATAATTTTTTTTTTAATATAGCATATTTTATTATTTCTCTCAAAGGCACAATAACCACCTATATTTCTTTCCCTTTGTTTTACTGGCGTAAAATATAATTATCGTAACCACAGACGCTGTATTGTCACTAAAGTAATATATAAAATGACACGTTCCTGGCGCTCCAAAGCGTAAGCTATAATAAGTCAATACCCTTTAATACTTATTTGTACTGTAAAGATATATTGCCCACATGTTAAGAAACATCAAATTACTGACTTGAGACTATATTCCTGACGGAAAAAAAAAATCACTGACGTGATGCAACAAATTATATTCCTGACGGAACAAAATCACTGGCGTGATACAACAAACTATAACAAAATCACTGACGTGATACATCAAACTATATTCCTTACATGCACACAAAATCAGTAAATATTAACTTACCCGAGCTCCTTTGGTTACTGCCGTAACTTCTCTCTCTACATACCTGGATTCAGTGGATTACCTTTATTCCCTTCTGAATTAACTGGAAAGATACTAGACCTCCTCATTAATCCAGATCCCACCGCTGCCACCAAGATGTCGGCGTCGCCGAGCATTTCCGATTCCGACTTCTACAAGGAAAAACAAATAAGGCAAAGACTGCCCTTTTCATTAGTAAAACTGAACTACAATAATTGGCAAGACACCAGATTTAATTTTTTAACAACATTTAATTAACATTCACGTAGGACGACACACAACAAACAAAAACAATTAAATAAAATTATTACAGACACCACATCATTCAACACCTCACATGAAGTCTTTTTCCTCGTTCAATGACCCTCTCGCCGTTTCTCTCTCTTCCCGCCATTCAGCTCACCCCTCTCTCCTCCCTTCACTTTGTTTCCTCCTTCTCATGATCGGTGGCGCCCTCACAGAGGTGAAGAAATTAAATCTCAATTTTAATTAATAAACAGTACTTTTTTTACGAAAATTATTGAAATAAAGGCAAGCAAAGTCTTTTTCTCAGTATTTAAAGTTTAATTAAAATTTCGTATTTTTATTGAGAAAATAATCATTTTTAAGAGTTTTAATTAAATAGCTTTAAAAGGTTTTACAATTTAAGCAAATAAAAAATAATAATAATTGTGAATATTTTAACAAATAATTATATTGTACAAACAAAACTAAAATTTCTTTTTCATACGTAATGAGAACGAGAATTGCGGAAAGTACGCAGTATCCTAATAGTTTTTGAAATTGCATAAATTGGAGGTTGAAACTAAGTTTATCAAAAAACCCTGAACTCGAAACGAAATGGGAAAGTCGCCATAGGCCACATGAAGCTCTCACTTATTAAAATTCTCTCAGATTGCTTGTTGTCACAAAATATTTTTCTCTTGTGTATAAAATTTCAAAACTACATTTAAAATTTAATTTGTTTGTTTGTTAAAATTACATTTTCATTTTGACAAAATCTGTGCCGTTAGCAGATATTGTACGATAAATAGCTTCAGCCATCAGTGGACCGCATATATGTGGCGCCAAATCCGTCGCACGTAACCCATCGGTAAAGAACCAGGGACATTTGATCGAGTTTAGTTATATTAATCTCTCGTTTTAGAGCAACATTTGGGCTATTTCGGGCCGGACTTTGCAATTTTGATGCACGATTCTGATGACGAGGATGGCGCCCTAGCTGGTATCCCATCTCCAAAGCTCTATACTATGCCAGAGGGTGAGTTGCCTCGGCCCATTTAGTGTATAGCAGACGTGCTTACATGGGGTTCTTCTGTGGAACCGGGCCTCGAACCTGAACCTTTGTGGTTCTGCAGTCGAGACATTACCACCAGGCCATAGCGGCCCCTGACAACTGATAGAAGTTTATTTTGGAATTAAGCCTTACTGCGCAATACAGACTTTTCTAGTGCATAATTTTTGGATATTTAGAAATTTTCAAATCGGCAAGACTTTAATTATATGCCGAAAATAAATTAAGTGAAAATAATGCTGCAACAATCTCCGTATTAAAATCTAATAGAGCTGAAATAAAAATGTTCCATAATTATTTAATTAACCCAATGGCTTTTACTGAGAGCATTCTTGAGGTTAATCTGGGTCTTCTTGGTTCGGTGAGAGCAGAACACAATAAAAAAGGACTCAGAATGGAAATTTGCATTGGCACAATAAGAAATAAAATGAGATTAACTTTATTTTTAATAGACATTTCTAATCCTTCAAACAAAAAATAATCTTCAATAACTGAAGCATTAAAATAATTCAGCTTATAAAACAAATATATTCTATGCTCAAATAAGTTATGCATTTTTAAATTTACTTAGGCTTCATTTATACCCTATCCGTTATTCCTTTTTTGTCACTCATACAATTAGCATACCCAAGTCTTTCATATAAATTTTATACTAAATTATATCGCAGCCTCAACGCACCGAGTATATTAAAAAAGGATGAAACTGCGCATACCCTTTCTGCAAGTTCAATATTGTATTCCACAGATTTCTTTCATTTTTAAAAGGGTTTTTACATACATATTAAAATAAATTTACATATATTTTACACATATATAACTACAGAATTATTATTAGAAATATTATTGAAAATAAAAAAAAATTGTGTAATTAAAATAAATCCATTTTGCGCTTTGGGGACCGAGCTGAGGACCTACAAAAATCTATAAGCTACTCAGTCGCTCTAGCAACCACGCCACACATTCCTTCATTGGCTGGGGTTTCTTTCCGCCTTAAATCGACAATCCAAGTTTCAAAGACACTTAAAATATGGTCAAAAAGCTGAATGCTAAGAATCGAAATGAATTCTGCCCATGCAAAAATTGTAGGTTTAAACCCGAAACCAATTTAATCAAAAAAAAAAAAAAAAACTTGAATCTGAAACGAAATAGGAGACTCGTCATAAACTACATGATGTGACCGCTTAATGAAATTCTCTCGGATCGCTCATTATCACAATCTTTTACTTCACAATTCTCAAATATAAACTTACCTGAAAAATACACTTAAAATCGGTTCTACTTTAGAACAAAATGTTTTGCATCCTCAAATATTACAGTATAAATACTTTGCAATTGCAAGCTCTCCGTGTACCTCAAATATGTGACGTCGAATAATAACCGATCGGCAATCAGCCTGAAACCTTTGATCGAGTTTAGTTATGTTAAAGAACTAGAGTTAACTATTCACTTGATGTAGTGAAACAAGGGACCACATTTCATCCATAGAGTTAGATTTCACACAAGAAGCTAGAAGACGCACAAATGAATGCTCACAGAGAAACCGGAATCATGCCTTTCGACGCTGGTGTGATGAGGAATTTAGAGTGTGGGGATGTGTGTGAAGAGGCCATCATCGTCATCTAACGTGTTTTATAAGGACGCGGTCCATTCCAATACAAACCAGATGTAACCTTCAAACGGGTAGAAGTTATAACTAAAGTAAAACTAAAAAATATGAATCACAGCAAAGAATTTATCGAATGAGCAAATTGTATCGAAAACTCGTGTAAAATTCTCTTTACACATTCTCCCACCAATCAAATTTCATCCACCAATCTCGAGAATTTTCCCTTTTTAAAAAATAAACCGCAGGCATAAGGATAGAAAGAGATAGAAGGATTCTACTCAAAATGGGATAAATATCTATACTATTTACTTGATGAAATGAGACAAGTGACCACATCAGTCCATCGAGCTTGATTTTTTTGACGAGCGACCCCGTACAAATACATACTCACAAACAGAAATCATTCTAGTTAAGAAGGAAAAAACTCTCAGCCATGGAAAGAATGTGTGGCTTGGCGGAGAGCGGCTGAGTGGTTTATAGACATTTGCAGTACATCATTTCGAGTCTCGAAAGCGCAAAAGGGATTTACTTTTATTATTTTTATTTTAAGTAATATTTCTAATAATAATTCTGTAGTTACTCTTACTTATTTCATGACTTAAAATTCAAAAAATAAATATTTATAGATTTTTTAAGTTTAAAATGTCAAAATCAAGGACACGCGCGGAAATCATTCATTTTCTTAGCACTGGGCTATTAAACCAGATTCTCTCTCTCTCTTTCAAACTTGGATTGCCAAATTAAGAAGGAAAAAAACGTCAGCTTCTTAAGGGTGTGTAGCTTCGTAGTTAAACCGAAGAAGCGGATTACGGAATTATGCAGCTCCTGAGTTCGAGTCAGAAAATTGCAAAAAGTATTTTTTTTTTCATATTCATTCTCAAAAATAAAAATTTTAATACTAATTCTATTGTTACACTGTTTTATTACAAGACTTAAAAATCAAAAATGAAATGGTTTCCTAAAAAATATGTAGAATTTTTTAATTTTCAAGTGTCACAATCACGGACAAAAGCGAAATCATTGGTTTATAGCCATGGGATTTTTGACAAGATTCCCAGTCTCTTTGGCTGGTGTAGTGTGGTGTGGAGAGAGGGGGGCCAGTTCAGGTGTCGTCCTCGTCATCTGATCTTGGATCAAAATTACGAAGTCCGTCCCAAAATAGCCCTCATGTTGCTTTAAACGGAACGTTACTATAACTGAACTAAACAAACCCAGTCTCTTTGATACTTGGATTGTCAATTTAAGAAGGAAAGAAGTCGTGGAGAGGGAGACTGTGTAGCCTGATGGCCAGTGCGAACAAGCGAAAATTCAGAGAGAAATTAGGAAATAAAATTTTCCTCAATACATTTATAAATATTTTAATTTGAAAATGTCAAAATGACGGACATGCGAGGAAGTAATTCGTCTTTTTAGCATTGGGTTTTTGATCAAATTAATAGCAATTTTGATACTTGGATTATCGATATGAGAAGGAAAGAAGCCTCGCCCACTGAAAGATTGTGTGACTTCGTCGCTAGACCGACCGAGCGTATTATGGCTTTTTCCAGGTCCTCAGTTAGACTCCCGAAATGTTTAAAATTGTTTATTTTTATTTTTCTAAATTTTTAAAAATTAAAAGTCAAAAAAAAAAAAATTCCTCAAGCATTATTAATGAATCCTTAAAGCATTTATTTTTATTTATTTTAAATAA
>JAPMOQ010051198.1:0-14689 GCA_026543055.1 Argiope trifasciata
CAAAGCAGGTAAATCTTTTTATTTTGTGTAGGATATGAACGATGAATTTTTAACTTTTTAAAATGTTGTTCTTGGATACTTTGATTATTTTATCAAGAAACTCATTATCTATATTACGTTAATTATAATATTGCATTTAATTAGTTATTGCAATTTTTAAAAATTATTCACTGAAATCATGATTGTTTAATACATAACTATAATTTGCATTTAATACAATAATTTCTTATTTCACATAATCAAAAATAACACTTTTATTTTCTTTAATAAATAATAAATAATTTCTGTATTACGATAAAGAATTTTATCATTTAAGATCAGTCATAATTAAACTATACATAAGCTACAGTTTGTATACTTTTTTGTTTTTAAAAACACTTTAAAATATTTATTTTCAAGGATGAAAATTTTGCATGAAAGAAATGAAATATAAAATTATATTGGCTTGGATAATACAGTACAAATGAAATATTCTTTGGTAATAATAAAAAATGCAACCATTACTTCTATTTACTTCTTATGCCAGTTCTTTCAAACAAATGATGGTTTATTAATAAATAATAATTCTAAATGCATAATTATAAAAAACATATTATTATATACACAAAGATATCTATAATAGCATTAACTGAAATGCAAATAAAGTCTTATATTTCAAAACTTAATTAGCAATACATTTATCAAGATGGTCAGGATTTAAGAAATCAATGCATAATCATTAATTTTCATATAAAGAATAACTTAATGAAAACAAATATTGCAAATATAAAATTATTATTTTTAAAGGAAGCAGAGATTTTTTGATATTCTATTTAAAATAGCCTGACAGTAATTAATAACCTTTTAGGTATAAAAAAAAAATTCAAAAATAGAGTGAAATAAACCAGTAAAATATATTAGAAATATGTGAATAAATTTATAAAAAATTGACAAATTAAACTTCAGCTATCTTATTATTAGTACAAAAAAATCATTTTTTTAAAACTAAAAATACATTATTTCAATATGATAAGATAAAATTGAATTTATAAAATTATAAAACTTTTATTAAACTATTTAACAGAGTAAAATACTTTTTTATCCAAAGTTCACGTAGATGTCTCCTTATCTCTTGCGCCTCATCTTTAAACTTTTTCTAAATCTCTAATTGAAACTGGACTCAACTATTCACATTTTCTTTTCCCTATGGAATGTGACATACTTTGATCAGCTACCAAAAAAAGCTTCCTATAAATAAGAAGAAAATGTAATTAAAATTTGATAATTGATCTTCAGTTACATATTGGAAGCTTTTTGGCAATTCATTTCTTAATGTAAACAAAAATTCAATTGATTCTGAAAGTGTAAATTTCAGATATGAAACTTAACAACTCATTTCTGCAGCGATGGCATAAAAATGTATACTGAATTCATTCAAATTTAATGATAACACAATTTTGTAAAATTTTTATTTCATTAAAAAAGGTTTTAAAATTTAAAAAAATACAAAACCTTGATTAATGGTTCAATTACTGATGTGAAAACTCATATTAACAATCTGTTTTTATTTTTATTAACACTATATTCAAATTTCCTTTAATGTAAAAGTATATTAATCACATTTTAAATCAAGTAAATAATGATACATCTTGAAGTTGAAAGTAAATGTCAGATAGACTCCTATTATTATCAAAAATGAGTGGAAATTAAAATGAAGTACTTATACCTTACTAAAAACCAATTAAACAATATTAATAATATGAATGTTCAAATTGACAAAATATAAAGGAATTGCTTAGAAATAAATGAGAATCTTATAAACTTATTTTGAATGAATGTTTTTCATAATAAAATGACATACTCGGTCGGGTTAAAATGAATTAAATTAAAAATGTATATTGAAAAATTAATAAGTTCTGGCCCTCTTATATTATGAATCTTGTGCCTATTTTGAATTCTTTGAAGTCCTATTTTGATCCTTCATGGAAAAACTGTAGAACTAGAGCGAAATTTTTACTAACAACAGGTACCTCATAAAATTAAAATTTTATAATAAAAATAATTTCTTGAAATAATGTAATAAGTTGTCATTAATAATATTGCAACTAAAAATGTTAATTATTTTCTAAGACCATCTTTTTAATAAGAGTAAAGAAAAAAATAAAATAGCAGTTTTCCAATTCAGATCATATAATTTTTCATACAAATACAATTGCACTATTTCAAAATGTTGCTTTATAGTTATTTAAAAAAAATTATCTAAAATTAATGATATATTTAACATTTTCAATTGGAAAAAAATTATAAAAAGTCACCAACATTCTTTCAATTAATGCCTCTTTCTTTCCAATAATAATAATAATAATAAATGTATAAAATTATCATAAATCAATGAAACTTATAATAATTTTGAATTCATAATTGAAGACTACAGAATTGCACATAATGTGCTATCCAAAATCAAATTGGTTACAAAAGACATATTAAATATTATCTTAAAACAGAGTAATACAATAATTCCTGATGGAAAAATAGAGTATTATTACAATAGTTTTCATATATAACATAAAACATTCAATTGTATTGTTTTGAAATTGTGCTATTATTGTCTAACTGCATTCTAATATATTTAGGTATGTCAGAATAATTTTAGCATACCGTGGTATAAATTTGGCATGCCCAATAAAACACAATGTGTTAGAAATATTTGTCCAGGAATAGACAGTAAAAATTTCTTTATAAGCAATAAATTAAATCCTACATGTTTTGCATTCAAATAATATCACTTAATAATAAATGTAACAACATATTAAACAGTAATAATATATTTAATATTTATAACTAACATATTGAATAACAATAATATATAACAGCATTTTAAATAACATTAATAAATTTTCACATTCCTTGTTTGTTTGGAAATGAAACCAGGGGCAATAAATATCTGTTAATATATTTCTGTTTATAAGTATACCCTTGAGGTAAGTAAATTAATATAATTATGTTAGAAGATAATAAAGCATGATTCCATTCTTAACCTAATTCTCCAAGATTATGATAAGTTTTTTCATGATCCTTGCTAAAAAAATTATAAACAACTATTAGATAAAATATTTCTGAAATTACACATTCTTTTATAATGTTATGTGTTTCACATATCAGTGTTTATAATTAATAACTATATTTAGCAATATTTTATATCTGTATTATTCTTACAAAAATAATAAATAATATATTTTTTTTTCCTTTCAGGCTGAAATGTAGAGTTTTTTTTTATTATTAAATTTTAACTAAGAACATCCTTTAGAATTTTTACTATACAGCCCTTTCAAAAATAAGAGTATTACATGATATTTTGCAAAGAAAACTAGAACAATTCAAATAGTTCTACTTTGCAAATAGAAAACTAAAAGGCACTTTCTTATTTGTAGTTTCAATAACAAATTAGAAAACTATTATTATAAAGCATTAAAGGCTATATCTATTACTCAGAAAATATTCTGAGTTTAGTAGATTTCTAAGAAAAAAGGATATTGTGTGCATGTGTCTTAATCTAATTTGAGTCTTAATAACTAATTTATTATTATTTTTATTTAATCCATATTAACATCATTCTAAGATGTTTCTTTACCAAATTCATACTTTTTAGCTTAATTCATTCAACATGTGTTCACTAAAACTGCTAATTTAGCAGATTCTCACAATCCAAGTGAAGGGAAAAAATGTTTACCAAATTCTTTTAAAGATACCTAAATATCCCTATCCTAAATTTACACATGTAAAAGCAATCCATATCAAAATATGATTAAAAAAATAACAGAAGGGAAAACTTTGGGCTCTTTTGCTCTTCTACTGTTGTGTTGTGATGGTATAAAAGGAAATTTTAGGAATGTCATTTATATATATTAATATATCTTTATATATATATAAAATCATTTTTATAAATGAACAATTAAATGTTATTCTAAAACATTTATATTTTCCAAAGATAATATATAATATTTACTTAGAAAAATTATTATTTATAAATTTAAAAAAAAAAAAATTTTTTTTTAAAGAAAAAATATAGATAATTGCGGCTCAAAAAAATTAGATGCTATCACTAAAAAATGTTCTGGTTATTATCCAATGATTCAAATCTATACTTCAATAAAATCTGTGGAAACAGATGATATTGTATCAAATTTTTAAAATCAAAATCAGTAAAAGAATTATTTATAGGTAGAAAGAGAAAAACTAGTAAAGGAGCAAAAATATATTATGCCACTTTTATTCTATATCTACCAAGATAAATTAAGTGAAATATTAAAGGAAAAGAGCTTAACACATACTTAGACATGCATTTCTTAAAGATGTTAATTAATATATATACATCAAGCAGCTCAGATAAATTTTATCTTTAAAAAAAAAACACTTTATAAGTACATTCAAAGCACCTTTAGAGGGAAGGGGGGGGGAAACCAACTTTAATGCAGAATAATTATTACAGAACTATTAGTTTACTGAAATGAAGTTGTGCATTAATTAAATAAGTATCTAACTTTAAAAAGATACAAAAAAATTTCACCAGTAATTAAATAACATTTTTTATGAAAACTAAAACAAAATTATTAAAAATGTTTTTTATGCTAATCCCATTTGACAAATCTTATTAAAACACCTATTGCATATCTTTAATGCTTTAATTACATCACAGTTAATAGTATTCAGAAAAAATAGCTACACTGCTACTTCATTAACATTCTAATTCATTAAAAAAAAAACATATAGAATAAAAAAACATGCAAACTTTTCCATTATACAGGTGCCACTAATAAAATAACCAAATAATCGTTAGTCGGCAAAAGTAAAAATTCTACAAAATGCTAAATTATATCAAATTTAACATTCAAATTCATGCTGTTCACTTGGCGACTTTGTTCACATTTGCAACATTTGTTTTGTCATTCACATTGCAAATTGGGTCACATTGGCAACTTCTTTAGCCCATATAATGGAAAAGTACTGAATAAAAATATCTTTAAAAACTTCTCTAAACCTTTTTTAATTCATGGCCCCCCCCCAAAAGGACAAAAAAACATAATACAATCAGTCTTATTTTCCTGACATTAAAATTCTTGAAATTATGTAACTACGATTTAGTCAAGAAATCTATGAATTACATCAAGAAATCTATGAATCTATGATAGCATTTTTATCCTTTCTAAATGATAATATAGCACAGAACATGTTTTTCTTTCCCAAACTTACTTGTTTTCTGAAAAAAAAACATTTACAACAACTGGGAATTTATTCATTATACGTTTTAAAAGTTTTAAAACAAACAACTGTCAATCTTGCTGAAAAACAATTCATCAAATATTTCTTTTATTCAATATAACACTTACAATACTTTGTTCTTTTTTGAAAGGCTTCATCTTTCAGGGAATTCACTTTTGAAACGCCACAGTAAAATTAAAAACATTTTTACCAACATATTATTAAAAAATTCAAAACTTTTGAACAAAAAATGCTCAAAATAAAATTACATAAATAATTCCCTAAATGTTGTTGAAACATAACTAATAAATGTTGTACAAGAATCATGTGCAAAAAAGCAATAACGAGGTCAAGTTACAATTAAAAAATGACTATGTAGTTTTACAAATAAACATAAATTTATCCCTAAAAAAGGCATGATTCTTTTCCTATCTAAACAAGAAAACTTAGATTTAAATAAATCAAATAATTGAAAGAAATATATTTTACCCAAACTAATAGTATCATCAAAAACAATAATTAATGAATTGACTAAGAATATTAAAAAAAATAATAATAAGTGCAAGGAAAATTAATAGTGAAGTGAAATTTCGGAATTTTCTTGATAACTCGATATATCAAGATATAATTTTTTTTTAAAGAATTTTTTTTTAATTTTGAAAAACAATAGTAGCAAAAGAAACTTTTTCTGAAAATGTAATTTAATTTTTATCCTTTTATCCATTAAATTTTTATCACAAGAAACATAATTTTATGCTCCTCAGGTGACATTGAGTGCACTTGCCCTACCCTAATATCATTGTTTTCCTCTGACATTTGTATTTAATGAGAGATTAAAAATAAGATACCATGAAGGAAATATAGTCATTTAATTGGCCAAATTGAGAATAGTAAAATGCCCTCCTTAAGAAAAAGGAGGGGAAAAGCACCTGGACCCAAAATAAACACTTTTAAAGCCCTTATTAAAGGACCATAAAAATATAAGTAGTTTTTAAGGACTTTTCATCCTTTTATGGACTCTGAACATGTAGATTTTCAGCAGAACAACAAATAACTTTCAAAATACTGTTAAATGTTTGCATTTTACATAGAAAAAAAGCTAACTCCAGAGACAAGTTAAGAGAATTTATTATTATATAATAAATAAATCCTTCTTCTAATATTAACAGGTTCTTTTAACAAAAATTAATAATTCTTGGAAGAATCCTGCAGTGATACCCCCCCCCCCCCGGAATCCTCTTTTACATCCAATCTTTTAAAGTAGTATACAAAATATAAACAGCAAAGCATTTGCATGCTTTTTATCTAATATCAACCTCAGATATTTTTAAATAACTAGTAACTAACTAACAATGGGGACATGCAGTCAATTACCAGCACTATAAAAACTCTCCAATATACATTTTTAAATTTAAATTCAAGATTTATAATTAATTATTGCCATAAATATGCTTTTTTTATATTTTTATAAATCTACTACTTTTCCTTGCATAATAGTCAATTTTTTTATTAATTTTTAAAAAGTTCTGTTCATTCTCCGATTTGAAGTATACAAAGAGAATATAAATGTAGTCAACACAAAACTTTAAGTGTCCATAAGGAACTTTTTCATTAACTGCAATCAGAGAAAAATTCACAAAAAATGCAGAATTCCCCCATAGACTTTTATTTTGTTGACTGTTTTGTCATTTACTTCGTTTGGCAAGTTGCCACAGGTTTGGTTCACATTGGCGATATTTGCATACGGCTAATGGAAAAGTACCCTCCATAATTTAGATCTCCCTAACTTTATTAAGACTATTTTTAATATTATGTTAGAATATTAGTCTGCTTGTGAATACAATAATTCAAAAATAGAATGAGACACATAAATGAAATTTGGCATATGGACTTTATATCAATTTCACTACTTCAACTGATATCTCTGCCTGCATTCAAAGAGCTATGATAGTCCAAAAAATAATGATCTTGATCAAGCAAATAATTTTATTAATAGAATTAGGGATTTGCACTAAATTTTATTATAATCAGAAAAAGGGACATTCAAAATAAAGAAAAAGTTATTATAATTTTAAGCAGTATGCAAAAACCAGATAGCCAGAGAGTAAAGATACCTTTAATGTCAATCTTAGAAAACACTAGCACATTTTTTGAAATTAAATGTCATAAAGTTCTGAAAAATAATACTATGCTTTAGGAGCAACCATATTTACTAAATCACTGATAGTCCTGAAGAAAAAATTATTTTATGACTCGGACATATTACCTTCTCTCTGCTAACATATGAGAGATAGCCAAAGGTAGAACAATGTTAATGGATAATTAAAGTCCTTTGGACTATTGAAAATAATAATAATAATAATTTAGATATGAGATTCAAAACCTCTAAAAGGTGAATGAATTCTGGCAGACAAGAAGTTTCAGGAATACTCAATCCACATGTTTTTTTTTTTTCCTTGTTAAATTCGGTCAATTTGTGATCATAACTCAGGCAAAATGAAATATTACACCATTAATGAACTAGTAATAACCAAATATATTCAATGGTTAAATAATTGTTTGCACATGCAGTGTGAAAATGTAATGGCTCTTTCAAGATATGAGTTATAAAAAAATATATAATTTAAATTATCTATTTAAGAACCAAGCAAACTATCAGAAGTCTTTCAACTTCAGCTGAAGATATGTGAAAATTTTATAGAAATTACTGCCTTACCTCTACGATTTAAAAAACAAAAGTACCTGGAAAAATTACTTAAAAGCAAAATGGATGTAGTAAATCCCTGTGGAATTTTGTACTAGAAGTTATTTCAAATGCGATTTTAAATTTCATATTGAACTATTCAATATAAATATTTATTGCACACATCTTACGTAAAATGAAAATTTTCTAAAAATGTTTATTTTCAGGTTAAAAAATTAAAATTGCAGTTGATTCTCATTCAGTGTTGTCTAAACAACTCCTCATTTATGTAAACCAAATCCAAATAAATATTCGTTAATCTTACAGTGTACAGTAATGATTTAATTATTTTGTGAAGCACATTTCATGATATTTGTTGGGCGCTTATACTAAATATTCTAATTCACCCTAGGAGATATGTGTATTTTATAAATGTCATTGATTTATAGTTACATACTGAAATTAGACGAAAGCTTGCATTACAAAAAATATATATCTGTAAATTATATAAACACCATCTAGTATGGCAATCATTTTTAAAAGAGTAAAAATCATTTTTAAAAAGTTAAAAACATGTAACACACATTGATCTGTATAAGCACTGTTATATTTAATAATGAAATCATTTTAGATATTGGTACTGGATAAATAAACAAATTAATTAATAATACATGCTAAAGATATAAAGTATAATGTAATTGAAAATAACATACTTTTGACAGAATTTGAATAATGTGGAAGCCACTTTGTTTACATTATAATTTCGCGCGTTTCTGTTTTGTCAGCTTTTGTTCTGATATATTGTCATACTAGAACTTATGATATAGTCACTGGGTACTTTTATGAAGAATTTAAAGAAAGAAAATTTATGAATATCATAGAAAGTGAAATACGAATATCATTAATACGAAAATTTGAATAAAATAAAGAAAATTTAATAATAACTAATATGTACAATAGAGACAGGCATCATAAAATATGTATTTTATTAAGAAAATACTTTCTTTGCAATTTACATTTCACATATTTAAGATTTCTGCTATATTTCTTTCCTAGAAATTCCTGAATATGCTTTTATTTTATCTCAGTTCCGCCGAAAATATTGCCATTCTGGCAAATAATAGCGCTCTGTCGGAAATTTGTAATATTCTGTCAGTAATGTTAAAACTGCACCGTTCACAAGGATACGCGTTCATTTGTACTCATTGATCTCATGTTCATAGGAGTAACGTTAATTGAAGGATTCATCAGAGGATCAAGCTAGGTTCCAATTAGTGCCTGTAAACGGCGCTAGCAGTCTTAATCGTCTATTGGCACTAACAAGAACTATCCCAATTTCAGGACTAACTACTATAGGGGTTATAAGATTTGTCAAATAAGCATATTTGTGACGAATTATGCGAATCTTTTTCATTTCCTGTTAGGTGATTCCCCCCACCCCATTTATTCCACTAAAACTTTGAATCATAAAACTGTTTTGCTGCTTTAACTCTTTCTCAAAGTTCACTCGTTTCTTTTACACTCTTTCAGAAATTCATCTGATAATTTTGTTATTTAAAATTGAATTTAAAGTTAGTAATTGAAGTAAATAATTAAGTATCGTTTGGCTGCAGGGACTCCCCATAATATATGTATTAATTTTTTACTATATTCTTATCCAATAAAATAGTAAGTGTTTATTTGTCTGCAGAGGGGAATAAATATGTTCAGAAGGAGGGAAAGTGTAATACTTGATAGTGCAATTTTTTAATCTTTATTACTTAAAAATAGTGAAAAACTGGTGTTTTTTCTGCAATAACTTCCGACAATGTTTCCCTATTAAAAAAAGATTTTAATACAAATTTAAAATAAAAGTATATTTATATACAAATTGTTGCCGAATTCGAACGACAAATTCATAGGGGTGATAGTAGGCCTCAAGAGCATAAAGGACCACCGTACAATATGGAGTTCCATCCGACGTTTAATAAGTTAAAATTTCAAAAATATTGAGAGTCAGAGAATTGTTGGAAGCCTCATAAAATTAAGTTAAAAAATAATAAATGGTGTTCAAACTATTATTTTTTTTTAAGTGAAAGCACATTTAAAATTCCCCCCCCTTCTGATAACATCCTATTTGATGATCTAGGGGGTCGTAAATTACTGAAAACTAAAAGGAAATTAAAACCAGAGGCGGCGGCTGCAATTTTCTGACGAGGGATCAAGATATATCCGACGAGTGGGGGACAAATAACGTTTCACAAATATAGCTTTCAATCAAATCAATAATAATCGATTTTACATTTTACAAGAAATTAGCTTATATAATGTATAAAAACTAATTCTAATAAGTACTAATTATTGTATATTTGCTTACCAATAATTTCGATATAGAGACAGTAAGATTTTTTTTTCTTTTGATGAAAAGAAGACAATAAGAAAGAAGATTACAAATCAATTATACCGCTTTGATATTGTAAATAAATTTGTACATTATTTTAAAAATCTCGTGACAAAATAAAATGATTGCTTAAGCAATAGAAATTTAATTATTAATTTATAATTGCACGCATATACATATAATATTATTTGCAAAATTTTGAATAATTTAACTGAAAAGCATATCTTTTCATTTCAATTTATGGTTATTATTTGTTTAATAATGATTTACTCTGTTTCGATAGCTAAGCTCACTTTAAAAAAAATTATCGTTTTTAAAAGATAAGCTGAAATTGAATATATTAGAAACAGGAAGAACTGCTGGAAATAAAATACATAATAATGTTAATGTATTTATAATGATATAAAGAACTGTTATATTCTTATAACAAGATAATGATATATATATATATATATACAATCATAAAATTATTAAAACAATCAAAACACATTTCTTGAACAACAAAATTAAAACGAAACCGAATAGGTTGAAATCGAAATTAAAACTCAATTCAGCATTAAACGCTAAAAGTTCACAAAATGAAAGGTAAATGAATAAGAACCAATTAATGAAACAAATCCACAATACTATTTTCAAAGAATTATTTAAATGAAACAGAAGTAACTACGGAAACGAAACCAAAACCGGAATCGAAACTAAAAAATCATTACTGATTAAACAAGTTTTAAGAATTAAAATGTTTTTAAATCAATCATTGTATTTAGAGAGCGCAAATGCAGCTACAACTAAAATACAAATGAATATAAATTAATTAACAAAATAAGACAACCGAATCAAAATAATCAATAGAAAAAAATAGTCAATAGAAAAGGAATCCGACCTGAAAACTTCGTCAGGAGCCACTTTCAAGTAAGGATTCCTAAAAAGGGATTTTTTCTGTGAGGCATCGATGGACAATGGTCAAAAGTATTGACACCTCGTGGTCCGAAAATCCCCCGAAAAAAAATTTTATAAACAAGTTAAGGGTATCCCAATGGGTACAGCTTTTTCAAGTGCTTTAGCCAACATTTTCTTACATTATTACGAGAAAAAAATAATTAATAATTACTTAATAAACGGATGGAGATTTATTGATGATTTAATTTTGATTAACTTAGATAATACCAATATTGTTACTAACTGCTATCCTAAAGAATTAACTTTAAAAGAAACAAATAATGATAATCTTGAAGCTACTTATTTGGATTTAAGGATCGAAATTGCTAATGAAAAAACAATAGTAGGTATTTATGATAAAAGAGACGAATTCAAATTTAATATAATTAAACTCTGTAATTATCACTCTAATCTTAACTCGAAAATTTTCAATAATTTAATTTTCTCACAATTCAATAAAATTAAAACAATTTGTAATAACAAAAATTCTTTTATAAAAGCAACAAATAGTTTTATTAAAAATTTAAACAATAATGATTTTCCCAAAAACTACTGTAATATCAATATTTTAATAAAAAAAGAAATAATGAAATATTAGTGAAATAGATGGCGCTAATAAATCCCATTTATGTTTGATTACACTGTATTATTATTGGTAAGGATGATCCGCGCGGCCAGGTCTGTTGAACTTATTGTTTTCTTAATTTTGTCATTAATTGTGATTTTTCTTATGTAGTTTTACTTTTTATATATATATTTGTTTCATTTGTTGATGTTTTTAATGTTTTGCTTTGTTTTTGTCTTTTGCTGTTAAAATTGGTATGTCTCTTTTGCCTTCATTTTCGGGGGATTTTCGGGCCACGAGGTGTCAATACTTTTGACCATTGTCCATCGATGCCTCACAGAAAAAATCCCTTTTTAGGAATCCTTGCTTGAAAGTGGCTCCTGACCAAGTTTTCAGGCCGGATTCCTTTTCTATTGACTATTTTTTCTATTGATTATTTTGATTCGGTTGTCTTATTTTGTTAATTAATATATATATATATATATATATACACACTGAAGTGACAAAAGTCATGGGATGACTGTTAATATCGTGTCGGTCTTCCTTTTGCCCGGCGAAGTGCAACAACTCGACGTGTCATGCAGTTCACAAGTCATTGGAAGTCCTCTGCAGGAATATTGAGTCATGCTGTCTGTATAGACGTCCATAATTGTGAAAGTGTGGATGGTGCAGGAATTTGGGCACGAACGGACATTTCGATGATGTCCCATAAATGCTCGATGGGATTCATATCGGGCGATCTAGGTGGCCAGATCATGCGCTGGAATTGTCCGGAATGTTCTTCAAACCAATCGCGAACAGTTCTGGCCCGGTGACATGGCGCATTGTCATCCATAAAAATCCCATCGTTGTGTGGGTACGTGAAGTCCATGAATGGCTGCAAGTGATCTGCAAGCAGCTGAACATAACCATTTCCAGTCAATGATCAGTTCAGTTGCACCAGAGGACCGAGTCCATGCCATGTAAAAAAAACCCACACCATTATGCAGCCACCACCAGCTTGAACAGTGCCTTGATGACAGTTTGGGTCCATGGCTTCGTGGGGTCTGCGCCGCACTCGAACTCTACCATAAGCTCGTAACAACTGAAATCGTGACTCATCTGACCACGCCACGGTTTTCCACTGGTCTTGGGACCAGTCGATATGCTCACGAGCCCAGGAGAGTCGCTGCAGGCGATGTTGTGCTGTCAGTAAAGGTGGGTTCAGACGAGGCTTATTATTGTCCGCAATAGAAGATCACGCCTACTTTTGGAAAATCACGTGACCACAACGGGACAATGGCAAATGATTGTCCCGTCGGGACAAACGTTGTCCGCGTTGTCTCAAGTGTTCACACGGGGACAATGCCGGGACAACAGTAGAGAGACAATGTTTGTGGACAATAAAAAGCCTCGTGTGAACCCACCTTAAAGGCACTCGAGTCGGTCTTCTGCTGTCATAGCCCAAGGAAGACAAATTTCGCCGCACAGTCCTATCGGACACGTCCCTCGTACATCCCACATTGATTCCTGCAGTTATTTGACGAAGTGTTGCGTGTCTGTTAACATTGACCATTCTACACAGACGTCAGCGGTATCGGTCGTTAAGTGCAGGTGGTCGCCCACTGCGCTGTCCATGATGGGATGCCTGAAATTTCATACTCTCGGAACATTCTTGATACTGTGGATCTCGGAATGTTGAATTCACTAACGATATCCGCAATGGAATGACCCATGCATCTAGCTCCAACTAACATTCCACGTTCAAAGTCTGTTAATTCTCGTCGTGCCGCCATAAATCACGAAAACCCTGTTCACATGAATAACTTGAACACAAATGAAAGCTCTGGAAAACGAAATGCGCATTTATACTTTTTCGCTGCGATACTACTGTTATCTGTATATTTGCATATTGCTATCCCATGACTTTTGTCACTTCAGTGTATATATATATATATATATATATGATGTGAGGCATTACCAAATTACAAGAGCTTGGTAAATGTTTCCGTGTACAAATAATAAATTGCGTAGTAGAAGTTTACAAAGAAGAAAAGTGCATTGTCAATGCTTCAGAACAAAGTTCTTAAAAATTTATTCTAGAAATGCTAGCATTTCACTGCGGAGGACGAAAACTCAATAAATTATAATTTTTATGTTTGTATATTTCAAGCGTGAAATATATACATTAAAGAATATGGAAATATCTGAATTACAGAAGTATATATATTTTTCTAAAGTTAAAATACAGAAAAAAAAGAAACAACAAAAAACATTGAGCAATTCTCATGAATCATGTAGAATGCTTTTTAAAATTCCGAGGCTGACAAAAATCGAAATTGTATATTTAAAAAAATAAATAAAAAGAACAAAAATGCGGTCCAATTTTTTTTTTTTTCTTCCAGAAATTCGTATTCTTGTAATACGAATATGACAGTTCTTAAATTTCATAAAAGAATGTATGATCTGAATAATGTAATTATTGAAAGGTTTATGTAACTTGTATCGATATGTAACGCGTATCTATATTTCAAATTGCTAAAAAGTTAGAAATTAAAAATGAATTTTTTTAAAGTAACTCAAAGAACTCAATTGCTTGACAAGTTCCTTCATGAAGTAATATATATCCCTTGCAGGAAAAGGAAATTTCCTAATAGAAATGGAAAGAGTCAAAGAGTTTTATTTATTTTTAAAAAAGAAAGCAGAACAAAAGGTTAAATGTGCAAGAGTTACTCTCCAATAATTTGTTTTTATACCTGTTGGTATTTGTTATTAAAATCCTTTTACCATTATTATTCACTTATTAATTCTTCTATTGGAATTATGCTACATTTTTTTAAGAAAATTCTTGGGATAGATAGATGTTTATGTGATTTAATAATTTTTGAATTAATTAATTATTTTGTTT
>JAPMOQ010051201.1:0-11698 GCA_026543055.1 Argiope trifasciata
ACTTTATTAACTGCATTCTGTAATTGACGCTCAATGAGATTTATGCTGCTGCCTTGGCACGAGATCTGCAAGTCATCAACGTAAAGAGTTCCATGAACAGATGATGGTAAAACAGATAAAACCTGACTCAAATGAACTATAAAAAGTGTAACACTGAGGACGCTTCCCTGTGGAACTCCCTCAGCCTGAATAAAAGAATCAGAATAAAAATTACCAACTCTGACACGAAATATTCGATGAGATAAAAAGTTTTGTAAAAAGATTGGCAAGTTTCCCCTAAAATCAAATTTAAACAACGTAGAAAGTATGCCATATCGCCATGCGCGGTCGTACGCCTTCTCAATATCGAAGAATATTGAGACAAGGTGATTCCTCCTAACAAATGCGTTACGTATCTGGGTTTCCAGCAATACGAGGTTATCAAAGGTCGATCTACCTCTGCGGTAACCACTCTGCAACGGGGAGATGTATCCTTGTCTCTCCAATTCGTACATAAGGCGGGCATTTACCATACGCTCAAAGATTTTGCAAAGACAATTCGTTAGTGCTATCGGTCTGTAACTCAGAGGGTTAGATGGATCTTTGCCAGTTTTTAGGATAGGAATTACAGTAGCTTCGTGCCACTGAGCGGGGTATGTATGCTCAGTCCAAACTCTGTTGAATAGCAACAACAGATTGGAAAGCGAAACAGAATTTAAATGGCGAAGCATGTTATAAGTAATTCCATCTGGTCCGGGACTGGTATCGTGGGTATTTGATAATGCTGTTTCCAATTCATACATACTAAACTTACAGTTGTAAGGAGAGGTATCTCGGTCATTAAAGCGCAAAGGCAACCTTTCCGCACGATTCTTAATCGCCAGAAAAGTAGGGCTGTAAGAATCGGTAGAAGAAACTTGCGCAAATGTTTGACCGAGAATATTTGCTATGTCTAATGGAGCGAAATACTTCATATTTCCTGTATTTAAAATAGGAATAGTTGATTCATTATATATACCATTAGCAGCCTTTACCTTCTTCCACAAAGTTTTACTAGAAGTATTTGATGTGATGGAAGAAACGAAACTAATCCACGATTCCCTCTGACATCGACGACGAGTACAACGTGCAATGGCTTTGGCTCTTTTAAAAGCTACTAGGTTCTCTGTCGTAGGATACCTGCGAAATCTATTCCAAAGTCGTTTTTGGGTCTTATAACTGTCACGGCAGGCCCCGTTCCACCAAGGTTTACAAAATTTTCGGGGACGTGGGGAGGATTTTGGGATAAAGATGTTTGCAGCAGTTAAAATGCTTTCAACGGTGAGACGTATTGCTTCCGTAATGTCTGCCGCACTAACCATAGATTTAGTGATCACTGCCAGCTGTCTAAAAGTAGTCCAATCTGCCCGCTGGAATAGAAAATGTGGCGGGCGGGAAGTCGCACCGCTACTATCAGCATGGGAGACGATAATAGGAAAATGGTCACTATTATATAGATTGTTGCTAACCGTAAAGGTTAGCAATGGCAGAAGTTCAGGAGAACATATGGCCAAGTATAGACTATGGAAAGTACGTGTGGGCTCATGGAAATATGTCTTTTCATCATTGTTGAGCAGGCAGAGACAGTTATTAGAAATAAACTGCTCGATCTGTTGCCCACGAGAATTTGTTCTGTCCGAACCCCACAAAGTAGAATGGCCGTTAAAGTCACCAACTAGAACAAACGGCGCTGG
The DNA here is from genome assembly GCA_026543055.1 of Argiope trifasciata. Taxonomy (NCBI): domain Eukaryota; kingdom Metazoa; phylum Arthropoda; class Arachnida; order Araneae; family Araneidae; genus Argiope; species Argiope trifasciata. Next base: position 1,713 of record JAPMOQ010051201.1, read on the forward strand.
AAGATTCACTAAATTGTCAAGATCTTGTTAACGAATAGAAATATTAGGAGGTAAATAGATACAGCAGATTGTAATTAAGGATCTTGCATGCACCTGAACAGCAACAGCTTGCAAATCAGTATGAAGTGAGAGAGGAGTGCTCGGAAAGGAATTGGAGGTTAGAATGCATACTCCCCCAGAATTATGTGAGCTATTTTCTGCATCCTTCCGAACAATATTATATCCCCGTAATTTAAGTGGGGTGTTGGTTTTCAAGAATGTTTCCTGAAGGCAGAAACAAACAGGATGAAATTTGTTAAGAATTGTTTTAACTTCTGTTAATTTGGGACGAATGCCACGACAGTTCCATGAAAGACAAAAACCCATTAAGAAATGTTAGTTTTAAAAGAATTATTTGGAGCATTAGATGGAGTTGGCGATAAATCGCAACTCATTTGGAGGTCGTTATCATCCTCTTCAGATGGGTGAAGTGAAATGCTATCGGGACTTTTGGGCACGCCACCAAAGATAGATGACAAGTCCTTGCAGACGTTCCCCTGACTAGCAAGTCCCAGAGCGACCGAGTTACTCTTAGTTGACTTTTTCATTTTTTGACGAAGATCTTTTTGAGGGATTGCACGTTTTGAAATATTAAGTTTTAAGGCCTTGTTAAGTTTTACTTTGTGATGAGGTTTTTCCGGTTTACTGGGTTCAGAAGCACTGGTTCCAGAATTTTCAGATTCTGTATCTGACACTTTTGACGGAAGTTTAGTTTTCGGCATATTCTGCACACAATTTGCACAGGAGCAATTTACGCAAAACTGTTTTTTGGCAATAGAGGCGTAAGTCATGCCTGGTGTTGGTGTCTGAGAAAGTACTTTTCGCCTGGCTTCAGGGTAAGGAATATCTTCCTTGAATTTGACCGATACGATCTGTTTTTCCAATATCCAACGGGGACAAGATCGAGAAAAGGAATTGTGGTTACCATCACAGTTAACGCACTTTTCCTGAGCAGAACATTGTTGGTTGTCATGACCTTTTTCTCCACAGCGCGCACAGGTGAGAGTGCCGCGGCAGCTGGATTTAGAATGCCCGTAACGTTGGCATTGGAAACATCGGAGTGGGTTTGGGATATATTTTCTAACAGCCAATTTCATATAGCCGACTTTCACTGATTCAGGTAATTTAGGGTTGTTAAACGTGAGAATAAAGTGCTTAGTAGGAAGGATTTGTCCATCCCGCCGGATAGTTATACGGCGTACATGAGTTACTCCTTCATGTTTCAGTTCCGAAGTAATTTTTTCAATGGAATCGTTAAACAATTCGAAACACGTTATAACACCTTTTGAAGAATTTAAAGTAGCATGAGAGCTTACGTTTACAGATATTGTCCCCAGTGTTTTCATTTTCAGTATTTGTTGTGATTGCTTGCGGGAACTCACTTCAACAAGCAAATCACCAGATCTTAACTTCCGTGTCGATGATACAGTACCAAGAGTACCAGTAATTGCCTTTTCAACGAGAAAAGGTGAAACATTATGGAAGGTCTCATTGTTTGATGAAATTCTTTTGATTATAAAAAAATGATCAAAATGTAGTGAAGAAGTTTGATTGATTTGTTGCCCACTGAAGGGAGCCGCTTTGGATTTGCCCATACGACATTACAAAGGATTCAGGCCCAGCGGCATCGCCCACCACGGAGCCCTACAAGGGATGACAGTAACTGGCTCTAGTTGTACCTAGCCTCAGCACTTATCATAACGCTAACTGGTACCTATACGCTGAGAGTTACCCCCGGGGACAGTGACCACCCTTAACGCCAAGCCCAAAGAGTAACCCCTTCGCTTGATCCCTAGCAGACTAGCAACTCAAGTTGTTAGTTACCGGCCGATTGATACACCGGGGACCACAGTGCACCGCCCGTCTAATGGGTCACCACGCACGGCAAACACGTGGGGGTATTTGCTGTCCATGAGAAGCAGGAAGCAAACAGAGTGGCGACAGCTTCTCATGGAGAGCTCCCTCGCCTACCCTCGAGGGAAAGAAAAAAGACAGTCAAAAGCAGAAGACGGAGGGGAGATTAAACTGAAAGGGAGTAAAGATCCCTGGGTACCTCGGGATTGGGACACCCGTACTCACCTAAAGAAGGTGAGCCCCTGAGGGGTCTTGCCACAGAGAAAAGATATGTTTTGCAATTGATTTCTGGATATCACGGTAAGGTAAACCATAGTGAAAAAAGACAGAAGCAGCTTTAGCAGCAGCATCGGCCTGTTCATTTCCAACTATTCCAATGTGACAAGGGATCCAAGAAAATAAAATGCTAAAGCCCCTATGATGGAGAGTCTTCAAAAGTCCCAAGATCTTAATAGCAACTGAATGGTAGTTAAAATGGTGGAGAGTTTCTAGAGAGCTCATATTGTCCGTATAAATACAAAATTGACGTTGCGACGAAAGAGAAAGTTTTTGCATAGCACAAAAAATCACCAGCAACTCTGCAGATAAAACGGAGAAAGAGTTATGAGTACGGTAACTGTTTATTTCTTCACCTAAGACGACACTGCAACCAACATGTCCGTCCGACTTTGAGCCGTCAGTAAATATTGGTAAATAGGTGGCGTACTGAGAACGATGGAAATTAAAAAGCTGTTGGAAAATAACTGGATCAGTTGAAGCTTTATTATAGTCCGATGAAAAGTTCAAAAAAGAAAACTGTGGAGTCTTCCAAGGTGAAAATATTTGATAATCTATTGTTTGGATATCAGAAAACTGTAGCCTTGAATCGCTCACTACGCTTTTGATTCTCTCACAAAAGGGAAGAATGTGAGAGGGTCTAGCATAGTAAAATCTTCTAAAGCAAACTGGAATGGTCATATGAGTTACAGGATGATTTTGGAGACACTGCTCTTGGAAGTAGTACTGCAATGCAAGTTTTCTCCGGCGCAAATACAAGGGCAACTGGTGACATATGACGTAAAGGCTTTCGGTTGGTGATGTGCGGAAAGCCCCTGAACATATTCGTAGGGCAGAATGATGCACAGTATCCAGCCGACGTAGTGCAGTAAGATCGGCAGAACTGTATACAAAACACCCGTAGTCAATACGAGATAAAATTATGGCTTGATATAGACGGATTAAGGGCGTACGATCGGCACCCCAAGACGTACGTGAAAGCACCTTCAGGATGTTCAAAGATTTCTCGCACTTCTTCCGAAGGTGCGTGATGTGTGAAAGGAAAGTGAGCTTCCGATCGAAAAGAATTCCCAGAAACCGTATTTAGCTAACGACTGGAATTAAGTCATTGCGTATACGGATTAAAGGGTCAGGGTGAATGCCTCGCTTTCTGCAGAAATGCTTACATTTACTCTTTTCAGCAGAAAGAGTGTGCCCCTTTTCGTCACACCAAGTTACCAGTTTCTTAACTGCATTTTTAAGCTGCCGTTCAATTAAACGCATATTACAACCCTGGCAAGAAATCTGAAGAGCGTCCACATATAAATTTCCTTGGACAGTCGGCCCCTCAGGGGCTCATCTTCTTTAGGTGATTACGGGTGTACCAATCCCGAGGTACCCAGGGATCTTTACTCCATTTAAGTTTATACTCCTCTAAGCCTCCTGCTGTCTTCTTTTTTTCTTTCCTTTGAGGGTAGGCGAGGGAGCTCTTCATGAGAAGCTGTCACCGCTCTGTTTGCTTCTTGCTTCTCATGGACAGCAAATACCCCACGTGTTGGCCGTGCGTGGCGACCCATTAGATGGGTGGTGCACTGTAGTCCCCGGTACATCAATCGACTGGTTGCTGGCCACCTGAGTGGTTAGTTTGCTAGGGATCAAGCGAAGGGGTTACTCCTTGGGCTTGGCGTTATGGGTGGCCACTGTCCCCGGGGGTAACTCCCAGCGTATAGGTTCCGGCTAGCACTAAGGTGTATGCCGAGGCTGGAAAGAACCAGAGCTGGTAATTGCCTTCCCTTGTAGGGCACCGAGGTAGGTGGTGCCGTCGGGTCTAAATCTTTTACAATGTCATATGGGGCCTTAATCCATTATTCCCTTCAGTGGGCAACACAAGATTAAGAAAATTGCAGAAAAATATTACGACCATTTCTTTGTCATCAAAAGAATTTCAGAAATTAAAGAAACATTCCATACTGTCTCATCGTTCCTTGCAGAGAAAGCCGTTTCTGGAACACTTGGAGAAGTTTCTACCATTCGCAAACTTCGTTCAGGAGATTTGTTGGTTGAAATTAATTCTCGACAACAATCTCATCAAATTCTTAAACTCAAAGCATTAGCTATCATTCCAATTTCTGTAAGCGCGCATGCATCTCTCAACTCTTCTAAAAGTGCTATAACATGTGAGGAGTTATTTCATACATCAATTGAAGAAATTACAAAAGACCTGAAGCCTGAAGGAGTGACACATCTACGCCGCATCTCAATTAGGCTGGATGGACAACTCCTCCCTTCAAAGCATCTCGCTCTTACATTCCAAATACCTACATTGCCTGAAACAGTTAAAATAGGATATATGAGATTAAAAGTGCGTCCTTTTATACCAAACCCTCTGAGATGCTTTCAATGCCAACGATTTGGGCACTCTAAGATCGCCTGCCGCTGGACCCTTGCCTGTGCCCGTTGTGCAGAGAAAGGGCACGACAGTAAGCAGAGTGACGCGCCGGAAAAATGCGTAAACTGCAGCGGTGACCACAGTTCGTTCTCTCGTTTATGTCCACGTTGGAAATTGGAAAAAGATATTATATCAATTAAAACTAAAGAACAAATTTCATATCCAGAGGCTAAACGTAAAATCATGGCACAAACACCTGCACAGGGCGTTAGTTATTCAACTGTACTGAAACGATCATACTGTGAGAATTGTTTACGCAAAAATTGTTCAAAAGTTATGACTCAAACTAATCCTCCGGTAAAACAATCTGATTCTGAAACTGATCCGTCCACAAACAGTGCTCCCGAAGTCAATGAACCTACAAAACGTAAATCAAAATCTCAACGTTCACTTAAATTAAAGCTTTCAAAGCGTGGACTTTCACAGCAAATGATATCAGAACAGCTTGCAAATAAGTTAAAAAAATCCAGTAATCAAAGTTCTGTGGCTTTGGGATTGGCGAACAAAGGTAGTGTCCAAATAGACTTGACCTCTCTGTTCGGAGGCAAACCCAAAAATCCTGATCTTATCAAACTCCATCCATCTGAAGAGGATGAAGACGAACTCCAAATGAGTTGTAAAACTTCACCAACTCAATTTACCGATTCAGTTATCTTTGAGTCAAAAAAACTCTCTTAATGGGTCTTAACTCTCTTTCCTTTCTTGGAATTGTCGCGGCATACGGTCAAAATTAAATGATATAAAGACCATTCTTAATACTTTTCATCCTATCTGTCTCTGTGTCCAAGAAACTTTCTTGACACCCAATTTCAAAATAAAATTGCGTGGTTACAACTGTGCTAGGAAAGATGCAGACACAGGAGTTCGCAATTCTGGTGGTGTCTGTATCTTCACATCCAATTTGTATCCAAGTACTCCTCTTACTTTACATTCATCTCTACAGACTGTGGCTGTGCAGGTTCACATAAGAACATTGGTCACAGTCTGTTGTGTCTATTTACCGCCTTATGATGCCCTCTGTCAGAAAGATCTCGATAACTTGGTGGATCAGCTTCCTTCTCCTTTCATCTTACTCGGTGATTTTAACGGCCATAGTATTTTGTGGGGTTCAGAGAGTACAAATACTCGCGGGCAGCAGATAGAAAATTTCATTTCCAATAACACTCTCTGCTTACTCAATAATAATGAGAAAACTTATTTTCATGAACCCACGCGTACATTCCACAGCCTTGATCTGGCAATGTGTTCTCCAGAACTTCTGCCTTTTTTGTCCTTTGAAGTAAGCACTGACTTGTACAATAGTGACCATTTTCCTATTGCTGTCTGCCATGCTGATAGCAGCGGTGCGACTCTATGTCGTCCGAGGTTCATATTCAATAGGGCAGACTGGACAGTATTTTCACATTTGGCTGATATCACAGAAAATATGGTCAAAACTGCAGACATTTCGGAAGCAGTTCAGCTCGTTGTTGAGATCATATTAAATGCTGCAAATATGAGTATTTCATTAAATTCAATAACTCACAAATTAACAATAATATGTAACTTACTTTTGCATTTCTATAGTATCCCAAATAAATATGTTTAAAGACCTCATTTACATTTCTGTCAATCTGATCAGCTTAAAAAAAAAGAAAACACAAAAGTTAGTTTTATTACTATTTGAAAATATTTGTTAAAGGAAAAAGACATATTTTCACTGCTCTCTTATAATGAAAGGTTTTACTAACGAAATCAAATTTATCGAATTAGATTATTCCATGAAAAAAAAGGAAAAGAAAATAATTTAGATTTTAATAAGTTACCCATAAAAACAATACATAAATTAAATATATTTACATATTTCGCATCATTTTTTCATTCTTAAAAATGAAATGATCATTCAGCTTTATATAAAATATGTGTGCTTCATCATTGAAGTTGAAAAAAAAAGATTAATTATTAAACAATAAATATTGCTAGGGTGCCATATTTTCCCAATACAAAACTGCGATTTCTAATATTTATTCTGTACACAATGTTGCGAACACTCCATGACAGATGGCAAAATGCCCGCAACAATGTCCTTCCATTCATTGAAGGAATCAACTGATATTACAGTTTTATTTTCACCTTTCCGCTCTTTCGCTTTGGAAAAAAAAATGCACTGATCAATACTTCCGACTCGCCAACTAGACAACTACCGATACCCTCCCACATTCAAACAGAGCGGGGACCCTGTTGATCTCCCCTCAATGGGCAGCAACACTCTCAAAAAGAATATCTTTCAATTTTGCGGCTCATTAAGGCTCAATCCTACGGGACGGACTGGACTTGTCCATCATCAAATCGAACATTTACTAGATGGTCAAGATGATGTTCTTCTTCCGGTCATCTGTCAAGTTTATCTGGTCTCGTCCTAACCAGACAAAGAGAAGGGAAGCCTACCAGGGGAGATATTGATCACGGGCAGCCAGATCGTCATTTATACGACAGTCTCCCGTTTAGATTCCATCCCGGATTCACTTTAAGACTGCGTCATTCCGTAAGAGACAGATAAGGCATTGGGGAGGTGCTTAAGCATTGTAAAAAATGGGCAGGATATAACTGTCATTTGAAGGAAGGCTCATAGCTCTATTTTTTTCTAACGCGAAACAAAAAGGAGGCATTGAAATCGTTAAAAAAACATCTCTAGATTTTGACGAATCTTCACGTTTCAGACGAGCCCGAATAAAAAAAGAGCGATGTTTGTTATGTTATTAGATTTAAGATCAAAGATGGAAGCCGAAAAGCAAGAAGTGAAACAAGATAAATGAAACAAGAACGAGATGAATGAAGATAGAAACAATTGAACAAGATAAATGAAATGCTCATATGAGATCTTTACATCAAATTTCAAGTACATTTTTTCTCTTGATAGAACTATTTTCTCTTGCACTATGAGCAAAATCCATTCTTCGGAAGTTTGTTTGATCGAGTACAAACGAACACGGTAACTACAAAATATGAAAAATTCGATATTTAAAATTATGTGCAAAGTATTACATTAGACCAAAGTTTGTACTAAATTCTTCAACGACTTGACAATCTCTATAATTATATACATATGAACAAAATCTCTTAAAAGAGCAATCACGGACATAAATTCTGTATAGTGTCTTCTTTTGCTTAAAGTTTTGTTATAATCCGTCGAAGAAAAGACATTTAAAACGCACCTTCGCTTATCCCCATTATAAAGCAAAGCGCAAAGTACCAATGTGAAGGTGATTTCTCTACACTCGAAGTACAATATGGAAAATTATTTTAATTATCAAACAATCATATGTGTTATTTTTTGCCACTATCAGATCATCGAGCTGAAACGTGCCCCCGCCCCTTCCCCGATAGTATAAATATCAGAACAAATGATTTAAATAGAAGTTTTTTTAAAGTGGAAGCCCTGATTTTTGCATCTAAATTAAATTACTTGATCTGACTCATTTTAAAGATTGTTTCTAAAACCGAGATGTCTTCTCATTTCTGATAAAGCTCGGTCATTTTGGTTCTTCGAAAGTGAATTTTTCTGTGAAAATGAAGATAAAACAATTGTAAAATTATTCTAAATAGTAGATGCAATAATCAAAAATTCTATGTGCAGCAATGCTAAAAGTTATATAGTATCGCAATTTCTTAAAATTGCTGATAGTAAAAATTACTCAAGAAGGCGATTGTTGTTTATTGGCGCAAGAGCCATATCTTGGCTAAACTGCGCCAGACATATGGTTTCAATCTTTTAAACATTGTGTTAAAATTGAGATAAAAATCAAATTTCTCTAATCACTGTTTTTAAATGTAACATTTGAAATTGGAGGCTAAAAAAAGAAAATATCTCAAAGGGATTTAAAAAGACAATACAATTTAAATAGACTTATAAAATCCAGTGATTTTTAAGAAGTTAAAAATATTTTTATGGGGATATTCGCCTACTAAGTCTTGTAATGTTAATGTTGGTGACGAAGAAAACAATTGATTGCGATGATGATTAAAAGAGGGACATTGAATTAAAATGTGTAAAACGGTAAAGTCAACACGGCAAGTCGGACATATCGGTGCTTCATTTTCGAACAATAAAGGTTTGTGGGTAAAACGCGTGTGTCCTATACGAAGACGAGACAGTTTCACATCAATCCCTCGCATAGGCAGAGCAGGCCACAAATTGACAGAGGTTTTAATTGAATGAGGCTTATTATGGACTCGTCCCAATCATTCTGCCACAGCTGTTTAATAAAGTCGGAAAATGATCTCTTCATATCAGTATAAACAAGAGATTGCTGCAGAAAAGTAGAAGCTTCTTTGGCAGCTTTATCCGCTAACTCATTTCCAAAGACACCAACATGGCTAGGAATCCAACAGAAAATTATATTAAAACCATTATTACTAAGAGTATTTAAAGAGGATAAAATATCAACAGCAACTGGGTGAATTCAATTGTTAAAATTAGAATTTACGTTGGGCAGAAAAAGAAATCTTCTGAAGTGCACATAAAATGGCTGTTAGTTCAGCAGTAAAGACTGAACAGGAAATATGCAGACGATAACTGTGAATAGCAGATCCCAAAACTATTCCATATCCAACATGTTCATCTGCTTTGGAACCATCGGTATAAATTGGCGCATAGGAATTATAATAATTGCGATGAAAATTAAGAATTTGTTGGAAAACGATCGGAGCGGTTGTGGATTTTTCGAAACCGGAAAAGGGATTCAAAAAGGAAAAAAGTGGTGTATCCCAAGGCAGAAAAACTAAAGGATCAGAAGTTTTTAAGGTAACATTGCTCAAATTCGAATCATGTACAATGTCCTTGATCTTCTCACTGAAAGGCAGTATGTGAAAGAGGCGAGAGTCATAGAGTCTGCGAAGTGAAACAGGAAACTGAATATGAGGAATTGGATGTTGTGGCACACAAAGTGTAAAAAAATAGTATTGAGTAGATATTTTTTTTCTGCGTAAATCAAGTGGTAACTGATGGCAAACAACATAGAGGCTTTTTACAGGTGAAGTGCGAAAATCACCAGAGCAAATTCTTAGAGCTGAATGATGTATTGTATCCAATCTGCGCAAAACAGAAGGTCGGGCAGAACCATAAACCATACATGCATAATCAGTGCGAGATACAATAACAGCATTGTAGATGCGAAGGAGGGATGTGCGATCAGCACCTCAAGACGTACAAGAGAGGTTTGGTTTGGTTTGGTTTTATGGCACAAAAGCCACATTTGGCCATTCTGCGCCAAACACATGATTTTAAGAAATTTTCCAGAGTTTTAAAATGTTTCAGAGAGTAAAAATTCTAAAACCAATTGAAAAAGAGCAGAAAAACTCAGATAAGATTATCAATGCCAATGTTTTGTAAAAAATAAAATAAGTTTTC
>JAPMOQ010051213.1:0-15064 GCA_026543055.1 Argiope trifasciata
ACTTTCATTGTAAACTGATTTCAATTGGCCAATGCCTTTCAATCAAACAACATGCTTTAATGGAAGGCTTACATTTATTATCACAATTTATGCATTATTAGTTTTTGCAATAGTTATTAAACATGAAATAGTTTTAAATTCTGAGCAACAATTAGTATATCAACTCAGTTATCTACATATTGAAAGATAAGCATGATAAAAAAAATCCAATCCATTAAATTGCTCTACTGAATAAACCATAAAACAGAGTAACAAAATTTTATAAACAATTACTTGTTATGGAGCGGGTGCAAAGGAGCTAACTTTTCTGGAATATTCAATTGGATTTCGTTCGTAAGACTTCAAATCTTGAATCGAATCCTTAGTTGGCTGTTAATTGTAGAACCGTTTATAAAAAGATTTAATTTTAATATTAGTTTGGGGTATTTCGAAATCAACTTTGCACTATTTTACGCATTTCATCTTTTTTAAGAAAAAATTGCATTATATTGTTCATTTCAGTATCTTGAGGCGACTACTTTTCGACGATTCCATATCGCTAAGGGTTGAGATGCGGAATGATGAGAGCGTTTCCAAAATTCTTCGTCATTCTTTGACCTTGATTCCATCCTTATAAGATACTTTTTCGTTCTTTTTTTGCATGTTTGTAATGAGTGTCATGTCCTTTCTAACCAATCATTTTTTTTATTTTAAGTTAGTTAGCGAATAATTCGAATTTACTTTATTGTTAAACCAGCCGCCTTTGGCGACCAGCTGGTTCGCCATGAGTAATGCGTTCTAGAATTTTCAATTAAATACTTACGCACCTTAGTCTCTTTGTAACTTATCAGCCGAATATATTTAAACTTCAAACTTCGATAATCTAGTAACTCATATTATTATAGAAGCCTTACCATTATTTGTTCCTTTTATTATATCTCTCTCTTATTTGCTATAAGTTGTTGTAGAATTATGTGGAAAATATCACATCTTATATTCATTTCATTGCATTACGCTATCATTTCAACAAGTGCTGAGTATCACATTTTTCTCGGTTAATTTGAAATAAGAGTTTACCAGCGGGTGAGCGAGCTCCTCTCGGAGAAAACAGGTATCGAAGCTAACTCGAAGATTTAAATTTTTAATTGTGATTTATCAAAACAATACATGCCATAAGAAAATTTGTGAAACTTGGTGAAAAGATAATCGGTTAAAGTGCACTATTGTAAACTATTCTAAACAAAGTTAGAGTTTGGAAAGGGAACTATTCTATACAAAGGTAAAGTAAAGGTAAAGATTGAAGATCAGCTTTTCATTCGTAACAACGGTATTCAAAACGTGTCGCAGTATTTTTCTCAAAACAGCATCGATTGTCAGCGGGTTGTCGACTGGATCGCAGACTAATAGTTGACGTTCTCCATAGCTTGCTTCGTAAATTCCTAGTATCCAGTGCTCACCTCTATCCATTTGAGCTCTCTTGTGAATGGGAATGAGTAGCACGTCGAATCCTTGTTGAACGCCGTATAGAATCAAACAGAACGAATCTTTTTAGTTAACGAACGAGCGCTAAATTCAAAATTTCATTAACAAATTTCAATTAATAAAAAGCAGTGGAATTAGAATCGTACTTTTTTAAAAGAAAATTTAGTAAAAATATTAAAGTTATTCTTATTTTTTCTTTTATATTTGTTTCACCTTAATTTTGTCATTTAAAAATAATCGTGTGGTCATCAAACTTTATTAGTTCACCATATTGGCTATAGATGGCAGCACGTTACCGCTTGACACCTATTAGGCAATAGACAAAGAAAATTTAAGTGCTGCCATCTATAGCCATTATGACGAACTAATAAAGTTTGAAAATATCATATCTGTAACTCCGAACTGCTCGACCGTAGCGCTTCAAAACCGGCGCCAATCGATTTCTCGTGGCCAAAAACCCCAGACCCCCAAGTTTACCGGGGTTTATTAATTCTGGGGCGATTTTCGACTTGGCAACCATTCCTCGTATTATAGTATAGGATTTAATAATTCAGTTTGAGTTTTTGTCAGAGTGACGGCAATCACTGGCACACTTTTAACGTACTCTTGCAGGTTACATTTTATTTTCATTTTGTGACAAGTAAATTGTTAAAAAATATAATGGCAGTAATTTTTAAAATAATTCATTAAATATAGAAACTTGATTTATCGGTTAAAACATTGTTATCGATGAAAAAAGTCATTTTTAAGAGAATTAAAAAACATATTAGCACTGTAATATTTTCGGAAATTATCGTCGAAAAATTCCAAACATTCGCTTGAATTTTTATTAGTTACAGTTTATAAAAACTCATTCTAGGTATACTTTTTTATCCTGTAAATTAAATATGCACGTATCAAGTGCGGTACTGCTAGATCATATGGTCTGGTGTGTAATGTCCTAAATGGCCTTATCACACGGTGAAATTTCGCCAGCACTTTTCCTTTTCTACCCTCAAAAACCGATAAAGCAAGTTTCATAATCGACAACTTTTTCGAACCAGCTCTAAAAGGTTGTCGGAAATATTATCCGCAAACGAAATTCAACCAATCATGTGAATTTTTGAAGTGACGTCACTTTCTTTGTCGTTTGCTGACGGAAAGTGCCGAAGATATTTTACCGCGTGATAAGGCCACGCATTCATTCATATACGCAAACACATACTCATTTGAGTAATCAGCTTTTGAATAATTCCGTTCATTTATTGGCTTGAAATTTATATTTTATCAAAGATGGTGGATGTAAATATCTAAAATACGTTTTTATGATAACATTCTTTTATTTTTTTAAATTAATCAGTTATAATGGTTGATTTTGAAGATTGATTGATGTAATAACCTTTGTTTAAAATATTAGTAAAATTATTTTGTTAAATATCACTCACAGAGCAAAGTATTAAAAAAATCTAAAACTCATTATTCATTAATGCATTTTTTGACTCAAGCTACATAAAATGTTGTTATTTGCTTCATTTGAACCTAGTTAACAGAACTAAACAATATGTATGCTTATTAATAATGATTTACAACGTAGCCAATGGGCCGGACTTCGAATGCGTATCCTGTATAAATACAATCATGCTTCTTATAAATAAAGATGATTTATTGAATTAATGATATAAATATTGCTATTGATCATAGAATCCTTTGTTTGCATTTATTTGTTTTAGAAAATATAACATTTAATATTTATTTTATTTTATCCAGTCACGTGCTGAAAGTTACATTTTTTAAAGATTTAATTTGCAATAATAGATTTTTTTATTGTTTTGCATCAAATTAAAGATTAAAAAATTAGCTTTTCAATGGTATCAGTGTTTGAACATATAATTTAAGCTCCTATTTTCAAGAACTTTTTAAGGAAATCTTTTAACCACATTTTTCAACAATATGTTTCGGACAAATCAATAAATTTAATCTGAACAAGCAATTAAAAGGAAAACATTTTCTTTTATCAACGTGTTGCCATCATATTAACAAAAATTAAAAATTAAAAAAAATCAACTATTATTGCAAATTAAATCTTTAAAAAATATAACTTTCAGCACGTGATTGGACGAAATAAAATAAATGTTAAATGTTAAAAAATGTAATAAAGCCACAATTTTTTTTTTTTTTTTAAACTTCACAACACAAAGGGAAAAATATATGTTTTGAAAAAAAAAATTGATGAAGTTTGTATTAATTTGCCTCTATTAAAAATTTCCAATGCTTGAATTTTATACGCATCGTATTTTCAAAAGATGTTTATAAAACCAACGAGAATGGTCTTCCCAACTCTTAACCCCATACTCTTACCTAAAGATTTTATTCCAGACATTGTTTTGCTTAGCATTAGATTACAACAGTTGCGAAATATTAATCTTTGGCGTGAATTTAGTATTTTTATCGCATTTATCGTGTCTTTCTTGGCGTTAAATCCCTGACATGCTGTTAATGGTATCGAAAAATCGAATTCGTGTTTAGGCGCATTTTTCCCAATCAATTCAAATAACAATTTCACACAAAACTACACTTGTCCCAAAACCGCTTACCAAATAAGATATATTTAAGTCTTTACATTTTTGAGCTATCACGTCGACATGTTTCTAAAAATATAGATTGACAGAGAATCAGTCCTTTGCTGGACTGGCTCAAAATGGCTCGAAATGTGATAAGTGTTTAAATTGGCTCTCTTCGTTTTACAGATAAAAAAAAAGGATTAAATGTGAGATAATAATTGTAATGATACAGATAACGCCAATAATAATCGTTTGATATTTCGCTGGAGTTTTACTCCCATTTTCTGATAGAAAAATGGTTTGCTTTTTCAGCTTATTGCTCAATATCTTATCAACACAGTTGGTTGCAAATTTACTTTGTACCTATTCGAAAACGAGAGATAAAGGGTGGAATATGCGCTCCATAAGTTTCCCCCATGTCATTAAAAGATATCTTTTTCGCTTCAGGGTTGCCACATTATAACCAATATCTTTGGATGTAATATTTGGCGATTTTACAGTGTACGCCAAATGGTAATCAATCACTGTAAAGACTAATATTGACAATCCATGCCCTTGATAACGATACGAAGCTTCCGCGAGAAAGTTGCTGTCTACCGTTTTTTGCGTTTCAGAGGAGTGTTTTAAGTAATAAATAAAATATGAAAAATTTGATTTAAAAGTTTATTATGAAGGAAACACGTTTATAATTTTCTCACACAGAAGGCATTAATAAAAATTATAATTTTGATGTGCATAGTACAAATTAAATCTAATAAAGTGAAATATAATTTTTAGTTTTATGAGGATTTAATCTTTATATCTCTTACAGTTTAACTTTATTTAACAAAATGAGGAGAAAAGTACGTATAAAATTCTTTAAATTCAAATATAAATGGATATCAATAATTTTAGTTCTTTTAGTATGTATGTATGTATGCTTGTAAGTATATATCTTCCTCAAGCTGTCATTTGAAATGAGCTAATGTATTTTTTACTCTAAAATTGTTCAAATAAGTTGCTTTTTTTCAAAAATTTAAAAATTTGCTTTCTAATGGTATCAGTATTTTAACATACAACTTAACTTCTTATTTTTAACGAATTTTTAAAGAAATATTTTAACCATGTTTTTCAACAATATATTTCGGACAAAACAATAACATTTAATCTGCATGAGCACGTCAAAACAAAAATTTAGCTTTTATCAACGTGTTGTCATCATATTGACAGACGTTCAAATTGAAAAAAAAATCAAGTATTATTGAAAATTAAGTTTTTAAAAAATGTACCTTTCAACACTTGACAGGATTAAATAAAATAAATATTAAATATTATATTTCCTAAAAAAATAAAAGCAAGAAAAGGATTCTATGATCATTAGCAATATCTATATCATTAATTCAATTAATCAATATAAAATGTTATTTTTCTAAAAAAAAATAAATGAAAACAAAGGTTATTATGATTGTTTCTAATATTTATATTATTAAATCATCTTTATTTATGATAAATATGATTGAATTTATACAAGATACAGATACGGGCCCAATGGCTGATTTGTAAATCATTAGTAATAGGCATACATATTGTTTAGTACTGTTAACTTGGTCGAAATGAAGTGAATAGTTACATTTTATGTAGCTTGAGTCAAAAAATACATGGATGAATTATGAGTTTTAAATTTTTTCATACTTTGCTCTGTGAGATATATTTTACAAAATATTTTTACTGATATTTTAAACAAAAACTTGTTACATCAATCAATCTTCTAAATAAATTATTAAAATTGATTGATTTATAAAAATAAATGAATATTATAATGAAAACGTGTTCTTTTAGATCTTGCTGTCCACCATCTGAAAAAAAATATCAGTTTCAGGCCAATCAATGCCCAGAATCGCGCCAAAGCTGTTACTCAAATTAATATGTGTTTGCGTTTATGAATTAATGCACGTGTGCGTGTTAGATCACAACACACCAGACCATATGATCTAGAGCTACCGCACTTGGTATGTGCATATTTGTTTTGGAGTATGAAAAAGTATACCTAGACGGTGTTTTTTAAAACTTTAATTAATGAAATATTAAGCGAACAATTGGAATTTTTCGGCTATAATTTCCGAAAATATTGCAGCACTAATCTGTTTTTTAATTCTCTTAAAAATGACTTTTTTCGTTGATAATAATGTTTCAACCTATAAATCAAGTTTCTATATTTAATGAATTTTTTAAAAAATTACTTTTCCACAATCAATTTCTCACAAAATGAAAATAAAATGTAACCTGCAATAATACGTTAAAAGTGTGCCAGTTAATGCCGTCACTCTGACAAAAACTCAAATTGAATAATTAAATAAACTCTTATTGCTCTTATTGCAAATTAAACCGAGGAATGTGTGATGCTCAGCAAGTGTTGAAATGATAGCGTAATGCAATGAAATGAATATAAGATGTGATATTTTCCACATAATTCTACAACAACTGATTGCAAATAAGAGAGAGATATAATAAAAGGAACAAATAATTGCAAGGCTTCTATAATAATATTTGTTACATGACTATCGAATTTTTGTTTCGAATCGAAACACATGACTATCGAAGACTTGAAGTTTAAATATATTTGGCTGATAAGTTATAAAAAGACTAAGGTACGTAAGTATTTAATTGAAAATTGTAGAACGCATTACTGATGGTCAAACAGCTTGTCGCCAAATGCGGCTTACCTATGATGAAGACACCTGTAAAATTATGCACCATATACAATTACGAATTGATTGTTTGTAGATCTTTATTTTTTTTTCAAAAACGTAATGATAAATAATATAATTCCTAAACCTAATGACTTATATATATAAAATATATCACTTATTTATATTAAATTTGTCATGGGATTTTGCGACTGCAAATTCAGTTTTATTTCAAATCTTTGTTTGGTTTTGTGCCAAATCAATTGCGAAAAACATGTCTAAAGAACACATTGGCATTTTGCTAACTGTTAACGGCATATCAGGGATTGAAAGTGAAAAAAACATTTTTGGTCACATGATAAGCAGAATTAAATGTATTTGCACTGTCACACTTTGCTTTAATTGCTGTATATCGTCGTACTGGTTTTTCTTTCCAGAAAAAAGTCTTAAAAAGGGGGAGCAAAAAGACCTCATAACCAGTTTCAAGTTCCATCAGATTATTTAAAAAGTTGCAATGTTTGAAATAACAAAATTTGTCACTTCATGGCGACGCCAGTAGTCATAACACGAACAGAGAGTCGTAGTTGAGCGAAATATGACCTTTCCTGAAGCGATCGAATGCTTTCAAACGCACCGTCTAGGACTAGGACAATCGATTTATCAACACTGCACGAAATAAATACTCTAAAAGATTTAGAATTTCATTTCTGTGAACGTCACAAAGCACGTGCTCATAAACTACCTATCACAAGCTCAAATACCGGACAGATATACCCCGCCTTCCCTAAAACTCCAGAACTCGAATGCCGCATGAGGATTTAACAGATAGCGGAGGTTTCCGATTGATTTTAAGGGGCAATATATTATTAATTCTGCTTTCAAATACTAATTTGTAATCGCTCCTGCTTTTTGATGTAATAGTATCAATAGGTTGTGAGAAAGGTAATCATAATGACAACCGGAACGGATGATGATGGATGTACTTTTCAGTGGAAAATTGAGAATGTAAGTCACTGTTTGTTGAAGATCAATGAAGAAATAAGAAGTCCTACATTTACTGTCGACGCACTGAGTAGCACGAAATGGTATTTGCGGTTGCATCTCATGGGAAATGTCAGTAATGGAAATAAAATCCTATTTTGTCTTGACAGAGCCGAAGATTGTGAGGATCCGTTTATTGTCACTGTAAATTGCCGACTCGCATTTGTGGGTAAGAATGGCTCGATTTTGAAAGAAATAAATTCGCCATCGATCAGAGGTTTAAAAGCAGGACAAAGTTGGCATTTTGATGAAAGTCTTGAAAGAAAAAACGTTTTTGTGTCTGAAAGAGGAGCATTTCTTCCTGAAGACACAGTGACTGTCCATTGTACATTGTGGGGTAGAAAAGAGGCACCTGTCAATATACAGTACTTATATGCACGAACGGTTTTCAAATTGAGTCGGAGATCTTTGATGTGGAGAATAGAAAAATTCAGCACTCTTAAATCCGGCATAAAGTATAAATTCAATGATAGTTTAATTGATTTTGATCTTGTTCTAAACGAAGGACTATATTTTGAAAAAAAGTTAGGCATAAAAGTTAATTCATTCAATGAAGATATAAGGTATTTTTTGTTCAAGACGTGTATCATAGATTCGGATGAGAAAAAAGAAAATTGTGGAACACATGAATATTTCGATGGCGATTTAAAGAGAGGAGGGATGTTATGTACCCTTATTTTTATTAAAAAGTTGATGGAGAACAAAAACCACTATTTGCCGAATGATGTCCTCACTCTTGAATGCGAGTTCATCTGTTCGAATTTAGAAGTTTTACATGAATACAGCAACTGTGGAATGATAAGCCCTAACTCGGAGAACGAAGTTGCTGAAGAAACCAGTGTGCATAGCATTGAAAAAAAGGAATCTCAACATTCATCAGATCTGATGATTGATATGAAATCCATATATAATGATGGTATTTTCAGTGACATGGAGCTTCGTACTTCAACGCAAACCTTTTCCGTGCACAAGAATATTTTGAGTGCCAGATCCCCAGTATTCAGAAGGATGTTCAGCAATGATATGAAGGAGATAAACATTGGATGCGTCGATATAAGCGATTTGGAGGATGATACTGTACGCCGAATGATTCAATACATCTATGCAGACTCTCTGGAAGACATGCAATTAGAAAATGCAGTCAAATTGTTCGTGGCTGCGGATAAGTATGAGATCCTGTGCCTAAGAAATAGGTGCTCTTCTTTTTTGAAAGACAGTTTATGTCTAAACAAAGCCTGTGACATTTTAATCCTCGCAGATTTACACCACGACGACGATCTAAAATGTGCTGTGCAGGATTACATATTGAAATATGATAAAGAAGTTTTTTGTTCAAAGCAATGGAAACGTCTCATGGATACTAATCCTGTATTAGCCGCGGATACAATGTATCGAAAGTACTTTTCAGCCTAAAATTTAGATGATTTACTGCTTGTATAAGTAATTAATTTTTCCTATTAACAAAGAATTTCATTGTTTATTATGCAAATTTATGATCGTGTTTATACATACGAAATCGGGAAAAGATCGTTAACTAGATATACCTTCTTCTTCTTTTTTCTGGAAAATTATTTTGCGTCTGAAATGCTTATTTCAAGTACATTAGGTAAGAATCAGATTTAAACGTGTATTCTTTTATGAAATTTATTTATTTTTATAACTTTATGATGATAGAGAGATTCTTTACAGAATGCTATTAATTTTTATTGTAATAGTGGAACTATCCGGTTTTCATAGAATCAGATAACACTTGTATTTGTAATACTTAAACGATTGCTATGAAAAAATAGTAATTCAATTATAACTTGCAAATTAGAAAGGAAATCAATATCATTATGCATGTATTTGCTTAGGTGTACTTTTAATAAAATATTTGGAATATTTTTGATGGACCCATTCACAATTCTAGATGTTCATGGGATGGTATGGTTTTAGAACAGTTGTCATATTGTGTAATTCGTATTAATTATGCATTCGCATCCGTATTATGCATGCATATAGCTAAAACAGAATTTCAACATATCATCAATATTACATAAAAGTCGCATCATATTTTATGCTTTCTTGAGTTTGCACACACAAAAAAAATAATCTAATTCTTTCATTATACTATTCAGATGAAGTGAGCTTTTACCATAAAAAGGTGTCACAGTTTAAAGGAAACAAGATGTTTTGTTTGTAAGTTCTACACTAATGAAGATATTTTAATTAAATTTTCAACAAAGGTATACTAATTTAAAATACTCATCTAATGTATAGGAATGTAAGGGAGCAAGTTATCTGGTGAGGTTCACCTACAGGAAATAATCAGCAGGTGGTGATCTTCCCAAACTTTCTCGCATACCCTCTAATAAACTTGTTAAACCAGAAAATGCCTTGTATAACATTGTATAATGTTTATGAATTATTAACTTTTGGCACGAATTTGGCATTTTTACCGGATCAGTAACGTCATCCTTGGCGAGTTATGTGGTGATTAATGTCCGACATTCATTAATAGTATCCAAAAGCCAAAGTACATATTAGACACATTTTTACAACCGATTGAAATAATACGGCATTTGTAGTCACAAAATGCCATACCGAATTTCGTATGTTTAAATCACTGTGTTTCTGAATCATCGTGTGTGCATGGTTTTAAAAGTACAAACCGATAGAGCGTCAAACCCTTGTTGGATTTGGATCAAAATTTTATATCCATCTATCCCATATTCCTTCCCTTATTGCATACAAATTCAATGTTCTTATTTTTTTTTCTTCATTTTTTAAAAACGACTTTTAATTAAGAAAAGTATTGCATCCGTTTTCAGTAACCGTAGTCTATTCCAACTGTCAGGAAAAGTAATAAAGTGTGGAAAAAGTCATAAGAATAATTTTATTGTTAAGTCACTAGGTTAATCATCTAAAACAAGGGTTGTAATGATTCAGCTTCTCCCCGGCCTGATCATTGTGGTTTCTTTTTCACACGCTCCACAATTGCTATTTCACGACTGATCTCCTCAATGGCGACGGTTTATGGCAAAGTAATTGCTTACAGATGGACAGGGGGAGAACTCTCCTTCTAAGAATGGACATCTGGCCCTTTAGAGTGAGTCCAGGTAAAGGACCACCAGTGCACTAATCGTGTCTGCGAAACAGATGTGTAGCCTGGATTCTTTCCATTCTGGACCACGAACATTCCTGCTGTCAACTGTAGACCTGTGAAGTTTTTGCTGAACGACGATTGGAGAATCGGTGAGCCCAAATGCTCCAATGTGCATGAGAGGTGGAGTTAAAAGAAGAGAGAAAATGCAAGGTTTTGTGTGAGAGAGGAAGACGAGGAGTTTTTTCTTTTGGTGAAGGAGGTCCGAGAGGAGACATCGGTGAAAACAGAACGTTCGAGAGAAAATTCCACCTGAGGAATTCGTTGGATTCCTGGAACTAACCCCGATATCAGCATGAAACTTTGACGGCCAGTTAGCTGTTCTCGTGAGTTTCTCCGAAATATTTCGAGGAACTATTCTTGTGGTATTGTACATATAGCTTTTCACTTAACCTAGATGATAAATAGTATTTTTTCTGTCAATTAAAGGTGTAAATAAAGTAATTTGATTAAAACGCTACCCTTTATTTGATCAGACCAGATCGAGACGTTACAGGGTTGACAACCTGTGGCTATTTTGATGTAAAGTTGCGACTCTCCAGTTTCATACGAAAAATTCCATAATTTATTATCAAAACCCTTAAGAAATAAAAAAACATTTTTTAGTACCTAATCTCTCAGTAGCTTCCATTAACGTAATCATTAATGAGAGTGCAAATGAGATGAACATATAGCCATTTGGAATCGATATTGGACCGCCTCAAATGCAATTGCTAGATTTGAAAACCAAAGACGTTTGGAGTGGCAAGTTCACAGACCTCAAGAGCAAAATGGAAGAGTTGGAGGTCCAGAAGTGCATACACATCGCGCAGCACATGTAGACAACTCTAGATGCCTTATCATTCGGCAAAATATCGTCTTCATTTTCCGTCAGTAATTTTCCGCTTCTAACCTCAGCAAGTCCGGTCTAGCAAGTTTCATAATCGACAACTTTTTTTAACCAACTAGAAAATGCCGTCGATAGTGCCGGAAATATTGTCCACAAACGAAATTCAACCAATCATGTGAAACTTTGAAGTGATGTCACACAAGTGACGTCACTTTCGTTGTCGTTTGCTGACGGAAAGTAACGACGATATTTTGCCTTGTGATAAGGCCTTAAGAGAAATTCCACGCTTTGAGACCCTCGCATTCGTCGTATCTCCATTCCATCAAGCCGATCATTGGTTCATGGCCTGTTCACTCTATACGAGAATTAGATGTCAAATTGACTCGCCTCCGTATAGGACACACCCGTTTTACTCATAGTCATCTCATCTTGGGTGAAAGGGTGCCAATTTGCTCCACTTATCATATTGCTTTTAGCGTGAAACATATTTTAACCGAGCACCCTGATTTTAATGCTCATCGTCATAATTTTTTCTACTCGCCTTCTCTTAACATGCAAGACCTAGTGAGTGAAAAATACCACCCTCATATTTTTAAATTTTTAAGAGCTGTTGGATTCTTCAACTGTATTTTACAAATTTCTTTTTTTCGTCTGTTGGTTTTTCTTAAATGCATCTAACTTACATGTTTATTTTTGATTTGCGGTTTTCTTTGTCTTACGTTAAAATATATCTTTTTTTAATATTTGCATCGATACATTTCATGTGGTTTCAATCACTTTTGCTTTTAAAATCGTGTTGTTTTAAATGTTTGTTCTAATTTTACCACATGTTTGGCGCAATTTGGCCAAGTATGGCTCTTGCGCCAATAATCCACACACAACAACAACATCGTCGCATGGAATAGTTTTCCAGAATGCTAACTGTGAGGAAATAAGTTGCCATATGGAGTGTCTACGATCTTCAGGTCGACATATTCGTGTCAGCAAGCGCTCTCTTGCATGAATATAGTAAAAAGTAAATTTAGAAGTCAACTAACAAATAAAAATCTAGAATCGTGCTTGAAACTTAAAACAAGAAGCTAGAAGCCAGATTAAATCAAATTTTTAAAAGGCATGCAAGCCCAATGCTCCCATTGATGTAACTATCTTCATTTGTGTTTTTATATGGAAAAATTGAAAATTTTCATAGCACTTTAAAAACTGGAAAATTTTATAAATTGTTACTTTTGCCTCTTCCGTCTTAATAGGTTGTCGACCCCTGATCGAAAAGAAGTGGAAAAGCTATCGGATATCTGATGAGTTAAGAGATGAGGATTGCTACATCGGTCTTTGGTACTAAAAAAATCAAGGGGAGCAATATCATCAAAATCTTCTCGCATATTCTTTAAGAAGCTTGACATACCAGAGAACGCCTTGCATAATATTAGTGCACAGTAGTTACGGAATATTAACATTTCGCGGGAATTTAGCATTTCTTCTGATTCATTCATGCCATCCCTAGCGAGTGGTTTTTTTTTTTTTTTTTTTTTTGCTATTAATCCCTAGTATGCGGTGCACAATATTTGAAAACTGAATTTGTTTTATAGATATTTTTTTCTCAATCGATCGAAACAAAGATTTCACACGAAATTGCATTTGTAGTCATAAAATCCCGTACTTAATTTGATATATTTAAGTCACTGCGTTGGCATGCTTTTAAGAAGACAGAAAGTCAGCCCGTTGTTGGTGTTCACTCAAAATTTCACAGGTGTCTTCACAACAGAGTTTTCGTTTTGTGGTTATCGTATATTATATTTGAACACCTGGACAAAGAGATTTCCTCCAAATGAAATTTGTTCAAAACTTAACTAAAATTTAGCAATTTGGTGTAATGATCGGATACCAGGTTTCATCTGTCTAGAAAGCTCAAAGCATTTTAAGTTATCTAGACAGACGGAAGTACATTTTCGAAAAATGTTATTTTCGAACACAGGGAGGTTTGAGTCTCGAATTCACATTTTTTGACGATTACTGCTGTTACATACCTGTAATTTTGCTTTCCTGCACGAATAGTGTCATCGCAAGGAAGACAGTTTTACGATCAACCTCGTGCGCACTGATTGGGGGCCACGTCATTAATCTCAGAGCTTGACTACAAACTTGGCGACCATTTGACGATTTGGTGACAAAATGGATAATGCTAAAACCTTTGAGAATTTTATCGATCTATCCATTAAGAATTGAGATACGCCGATCTTTTAAGTACAGTACTGATGGTACCAGGTCATCTCAAAACCCTGAAGGATATGATGTTAAAGATGGATAGTTTCATTCCAACTGTTTGAGAAAGTGCAGATGGGGAGAAAGACATCTATTTACTACCCCGAAAGGAATGTTAATTTGACTGTTCGGTCCATGTAAGGTTGGCCAATACTTATTCAGTAGTCGACCACAACAAATCCTGTCGACACTGCTACGTTCAGTGGTGGCGGGGTCATCGGCTGTATGCAAGAAGAAGAAGAAGATTACACCGATCTATCCGAGAATATTTTAGGCCCACCTCTCGGGATCTATAAAAGACCGGCAGTCTTAGGCTGTGGTGAATTGAAGCGTAGTCGGAGTCGTTGACATGCAACGGGTCTTCGAGAGGATAGCGAAGCAAGGGTGGAGTGCTAGTGTTGCGCAGGCTGAACAGCTGTGCCGAGTTCTATTATTTACTGTGGAAGCAGCGTCAGGTTGTGTGTGGAGAAGCCAGTCGTGTGGTAGTGAGTCGGCAGCAGTCGGATGAGACAGTGAGTACTTCAGCCGTTTGTAGAGACCATAAAGCGAAGCTTCGAGAATATCCTTTTCTACTGGATTCTGTCTGACCACTTTATGTGCTTGGTCGATTACTACTTGTGGGCTACAATCTGCTGCTGCGTGCTGTCAGTGAATTTTTTCAAAGGCGAATAGCACATGATCTGAAAGAGATTTTATTCGCCAAAAAGAGACATGTGAATAAATAAATAAATATAATGTTTGACAACGAACCGAATACACAACAAACCACGCGGAATTAACGCAAGCGCATACAGAATCGAACGCTATACACGAAAACAATTTTTGGTTTGGTAGGCGTGGTCTAAACTGCAGACAAAACAACAGGTGACACGACAGATGTATCGTCTGCAAAAATAAACTAGTCTTCATATATATGAGCAACAAATGCCTTATTTCTAATCAATAAATCGACTTGGAATAAGGCATTTGTTATTAGATTATGTCATTATACGGCATACGATTTCGTTTTAAATGCAAAATTAAAGTTGATATTCACAAGCTTTAGTTTTAGAAAATGCTTGGAAATATTTGTAAAAATCGTTATTAAAGTTTCTATGATTGCCGATTGTCATTATTTAATTCACAC
>JAPMOQ010051213.1:15164-84442 GCA_026543055.1 Argiope trifasciata
GTATAAAGAGTATCACAAAGAACTTCTAAAATATATAACATATAGAGCTTTTTAAATAAGTACATCGTGTCTTGGCTTTAAAGAATATGTGTTATAACAGCGATTTTATACTAGAATACACGATACGATTTGATTATTCATTAATGAAGTTTAATATATGTTAAAAAAGTTTTGGATGAATAAAGCCAAAAAGAAAGAAAGAAAAAAAATAATAAACGATCAATTTTTTTAAATATCACACAAACATGAATAACTCAATTAACTGATCAAATGCGACCAATCTTAACCACTTCGCATACAAGGATATGTCTGAGATGAGGATCGAATTATTGAATTTTTAATCTGCAAATAAGTGAAAAGTATTAAATAATTTAAACTGAAAAAAAGTCACTTGAAACTCAATATTATTAAAGGAATTAAAATAATAGTCAATTAGGAAGCTATTAAATTCGTCATTTAATTAGGAAGTTAAGTACATTCGTATGTCAAGTGGGTAAGACAGCACTCTGGGCCGAACTGGCGTTCAAAAATATTTATTTAATTTAGTCACAACAATAATTAATGTGATCCGTTTAAAATTAAATAATTAGACAATCCTTCATTTTCAGTCAGTGTGAACAAATAATGTTCTCGGAATTTCTTTCCTCTTTTGTAAGGAAATATTTGAGGTATCTTTTCCACACAAATGAATTTTGTTTCTTGTCTGGGTTTTAGTTTTAGTTATAATAACATCCCGTTTTAACACACTGACTGCCGCAAACACACCTGCGCATTACAAATAATATGCAATTGTACCAAACCATCTATGTTATTAGATGACACCTTTACTACAGTTAAAAAATAGCAAAGGGATCATCTAATTAGATGGATGGTCCGGCTATCAGGCATGGATAGTGGCAGTGAATGCGTTAAAGCAACACTAGGGCTATTTAGGGACGGACTTCGACATTTTGTACCACTGTCAGATGACGAGGACGACACCTGAGATGGCACCCCCCTTCTCCACATCACCGAGAGGACATTTGGCATGACGTATTTAGCGTGCAACAGACTCCCTTACACGACGGTTCTTGGGTGGTTTAATTTAGTTATAATAAGGTCCCGTTTTAAAGCAACACGAGGGCTATTTTGGGACGGACCTTGTCATTTTGAACCTCGGTCAGATGACGAGGACGACACCTGAACTGAAACCCCCCTTCCCCCCCCCAGCGGGAGGACGTTTGGCCTGACAGATTTAACGTGCGAGACCCCCTCACACGATGGTTCTTTGGTGGAATTGAGTCTCGAACCTGAAACCATTCGGTTCCGAAGCCGAGATCTTAGGTTCTTCGGTGGAATCGGGTCCCGAACCTGATTTTTTGTCCGGGCTAGGGCAATCTCGATTGATTTAAATGGTCAGCTAATCTGCTAGGTCCGTCTTAAAATCTGTTAAACAGTCATAAAACACTGTTGATTGCAATTCAATTACAATAGAATTTTTAAACAGAATCAATTTGAGTTTTAGACAAAATTTCAAGATCGTAATAGATACAAATGTTTAACAAAAATGAGTCGCCATAATTCTGTGGTAGTCAAATATTTCATTGTGTGTCTTCCTTTGATTTTGAAAAATCAGCAGTTTTTTTACGAACAAGAAAAATAATAAACACTGATGATTTATCTAGACAGAAAACTGGATGAATATATTGGTGTGTGTGTGTGTGGGGGGGGGGGAGATGGAACCTTCCAAGGAACATTAGAACTTGTTTAGCACTTGAATAATATTGCATGCTCGGTTTCATAATAATTTTTTAAAGACAATAAATGTATGAAATATATGTAAATAAGTCGTTAAGAAATAATTTTGGATAAGCAACAAAGTATAGAATATTTTTGACTGTTTTTATAAAAAAAATTATAGATAGCTGGAAGTAAATGCTCCCCCCCCCCCTCCCATTGATAAGATGAAAATCCTAATTTTATCCAATTCAGTATTTTTCTTTATTAAGTATTCTGCAATTAGAATAAGTTTTATACCACAATGATCACATTAACCCTGCACAGGTCACGCGGATTACAATAGCAGTTTTAAGTGAGTTTGATGTTTAAAAAATAATTAAGTGCCTTGTTATGTTTAAAGTTGAATAAAGAATGTTGATTAATTATTTTGAAGTTTTATTTTGATTTGAAAATGGACTACAATTGTAATCTGTGCGACCTTTTACATGACTTTATAGAGTGCGACTGGTGCAGGGTTAAATAGCATCCCATATGATGCATTTTAAACAACAACAACAAAAAAAGTGTTTCAAGATCATTTATTAAATTAAGCGCATAGTCTGCCAAAGTAGGTAGTTTTTAAATTTTAGGATATCCTATGACTCCAATAAAAGAAAAAAAAGTAATTTTCTTATGCTTTTTTGAAAAGTAAATAAGAAAATTTATACCTATACATTAAAATTATAATATTTAGGAGCTTGCATCTTTTCCATAAATATCCTACCTTATGAGTTAATAAGATTTTTTAATACATTTTTTCTTGCTCTAAGGTTACATCTTAACTTGATATAAAGAAAAGCAACAGTCCTCAAAACTTTCTCTCAAACAGTTACTTTCATTTAAACAAACAAACAAACATTTTAAAGCCAATAAATTCAAAAAAATAATAAGAAATAAATAAATAAGAAAAAAAAGAGAACAAATTCTATAAATATTTTTATTCACAATAACAATGAGATATTTACATCAATAAGGTACGAAATACAAACAGCACCCACATAATCTGCTAGACATCAGTTTTAAATTATGAGCATGGAACATCACTTCAACATTTAAAAAGGCAAAAACGCTACTACTGGTTGAACAAGTAAGGGATATAAAATTACAGCCACACACAACTGCCTCTTTTCATCTTTTGGATAAACACAGCATTAAAAAGGCACATTGTAAATAGTCAAATACAAAATAGAGGTAAAAATTATTAATACAGTTGGAATTTTACCATGAAATGTCTAAAGATGCACATTTTTTAAAAAATAGAGTTGAAACAGATTTACTTTTTCTAATATTAATTTACACATACAGGATATATATTTATACCTTTATATAGCAAAATTTTATGCAGATCAAGAAAGCTAGATTTATGAAAGTAATGTCAATCAAAAATGAAATCCATCACAACTGTTTGCAGTGTTCCCCCTTAGAAACTAGGGCAAAAGATAAAAGAGAGAGAGCTTATCAAAAAAATTACTGCATTAGCAATATGAAATCGACTTTTCCAATATACAGTACGGTAAAAATGGACACAAAAGAAGTCCAATAATTTTTAATTTTATTTCCTTATATCAGATTGCATAAATTTTAGAAGGATAATAAAATATTGGACTTAAATTACCAGATGCTACAACTGTGCTACAAACGAAAATGAGTAAAAACGATGTTAGAACTTGTACTTATATAATCAATGTATATACACATACAGAGGTCTAATAATAGGGAAGACATAACTTATTATTTGCCATTTTTTCCCCAATAAAATCTCCAAAATTATTGATAGGAGCACTGTTTTAAGCTTCAGCAAGTAGGGGATAGCTACTTTAATACAGGTAAACATTACATCTAAAATTTAAGCTTTCTTTGTTTCGTCATAATTTTGCCGATTAAAGATAAAAATGCATACCCTGTATTTTACTAAACATTAAAAGACGTGAAAACTGAATAATAATATTTGGCCATTCTTCATGGAATGAGTATCATCCTTTTAAATAATGAGTGTATTTCAAAATTATGGACAATAATGGATTGAAATCAATACATGAAGATTACAAGTTGTAACCTGGTACTGGAACTGAAACATTGCAAAACTTTTAATCATGCAATAGAGTGTCATAAACAATGACTTAAAAGGGAGAGAAATTTTGAATAAAATATTAAAAGTGAAAGATTGTCTCCTTTAAGCACATCACTACATATTATCTCCATCTTTACAGTATGAAATTTAATGAAGGTGTAAGCATCCTTTAAAGTATCAAGTGCAACCTTGAATTATTTTGTTCTCCAGATAATATAGGAAAAAATACAAAATTAAGTAAGGAGTTATACATCATATATTATTCTCTTAGCTATACATATGTGGATAACAAATTAAAGAATTATAAATATAACATTTTTAAATAAAGCATTTAAAGGAGGAGGTGGAAGCACTCTAATAGAAAAATTAAAAAAATTATATATTTTTAAATTTGCCACTATAATTCAATTTAAATAGTGAAATTAATTGAAATTTTCATAAAATAAATATGAATGAAAATCTACAATTTAGTATTCCAATAACTTGATTTGAAAATCTACAATTTAATATTTAAAAAGACCTTATATCCATTTTATAACACTTCCACAAGAATTGGTTACAGACTAGTATTGATCAACATAAAAATAACCTCTCAATCAGCATTAAGAATTCGAAATTTGGATACTGTTGCTTCCCTAAAACACCATAATTTTTTCTTTGCAGTACTCTATTTTCCAACTAAAAAATAGGTGAAAAATAATAAAAGGAAACTTTAATTAGCATAAAAAAATCATCATAAAACATAGATAATAAAGTGAATCAACAAAAATTAATAGGGAAAATGTTTTTATTTTGGTGTCTATATTTTCACAGAAATTTTAAAAAAAGATAATAGAGTGACATTTTGAAATAAAATTTTATGACATATTAAGAGTATCTAAATAAATTATGAGGTATGCTGAAACAAGAGTATCACCAAATTTTTACCTCATGATATTTATTCAGGGATTATTAAATCTAAAATAATGATATAAGTTATTGAAAAAATGACTAGGATAAAATGGTAGAGAATAAAAACAGATATTGAAGTTTTTTGAAACAAATTTACAGCAATAATACAAATTCAACTGGTTTTAGAGATAAAATGAACAATAATCAAGAAATGTTGCCATTTTTCAATCTTGATTTTTTTCTTAAAATCAAACATTAGTATTTAAAGCTGATATTAGTATTGCTTCTGAACAATTGATAAAGCAAAAAATTTTTGAATTAAATATATATGAATCAATTCTTAAAAATATCACGTCATGCATGTTTTTAATAATTAGTATAAGAAATATTAAAATTGCTTTAAGCAAGTTTCACATATATAATTTTTATAAGGTTTTATAAGATTTAGTTTCTTTTTTATGATATGTTAAAAAATGCAATTCTACCATGAAGAGATGCATATAAACCAATGACCAAGTGCAAATACAATTTAATAAATGAATATTAAGCAATTTTCCGAAGTAAAATAAATAATAAAAAAGTAGCTGAAGTATAAATTATACTTTTTCATAAGGAAAGCAAAAAAAATCAAAGCTACTTAAAGTATTCCAAAATGAAGAATTAAAAAAGAAATTTAAATATACACCTTATCTTATTTGAGCAATTAGTCCTGCATTACTATTGTAAAAATATTATAATTTCAGAAATATAATATATCATAACAGACAAATTCATAAAAATATATAGAATTTCAAGAATAATCGAGGAAGTACTGAGTCTGCTCTTCTTAAATGCAAGTCAAAGAAATATTAAAACTAAAACTAAACACTCATTAACACAAGATACTTCAAACATCATAAAAATTTTCTTGCTCGATATCACAGAATTTTACATTCACAACAGGGAAACAATAATTACAATAATAAAAAAAAGGTAAAGAAGTCACACTATTATTTTTTAACTCTAATTACATTTGATTAATGTATAAAAGAATGAGTGTCCAGAAAGCTGGGAGTACTTTTGATAAAAGAAAACATCAAAACACAAAATTAACTCTAAAAGACAACTTTGATTCGACTGCATAATATAATAAAACTGAAATATGTCGAAAATATTTTATAAGTGCAAATGTATTTGTACAAAATAATTTAAGCAACACAATGAAACAGAAGGAAAATCAAAATATATCACATGAAAGTTCTTACAAGCCCATCCATTCTCTCTTCAATGGTGCTCTTTCAATTCAGTTCAGTGTTTTTATTTATGTAAGCTTTGCATAACTCGGAGGAGCAACTTTTCGATGTAAATATTTTAAAACATATAAAGGCACACAGCTCACAACAGTGAGTAAAGTAACTTTCCATAGAAATGTAAGAGTCCAAATAAATTCAGAATCTGCAAGTGGAAAATTACATATATAGAATTAATATATTATATTATAAATCAAACAGCAAAAAGGTGTATGGAATAATAATGCATTTTTTAACACATTGAATAACACAGCAATTTTCAGAAATCTGGCCTGAAATAACACTAAATAATTTGAACTTATTTTTATAATTATATTTTTTGCTTGTTTTTTTAATAAATTTTCTGTTTATACAAGCTAGCATTGAATTTTACATATATAGAAATTATATATTATATTAAAAATCAAACAAAAAAAAGGTGTATGAACTAATAATGCATTTTTTAACACACTGAAAGCCACCGCAATTTTCAGAAATCTGGCCTAAAATGACACTAATTTTTATAATTATATTTTTTGTTAGTTTTTTAATAAATTTTCTATTTATGCAAGCCAGCATTGAAATTTTGTTCTTTCCCTAGAATCCATCTATCGGTATTAGCACTGTTATACTACGAGTTTATTCATAGCTGCACAAAAATGTCAAGTAAACACAGTACGAGATGACTCGTAGTTGGGGTCCTAGAAAAGAATGCAACCTACGAGTTATCTCGTAGTCGGCAGTCAACGTGTTAAGCAATATATATTCAAAACATTTCTAAATACTCAACACAATTTTTAATTCAGTTTGATAATTTACGAACAAAACTTATTAATGTTAAATTAAAACCACTACATATATATTAGGATGTCTTCCTGTAAAATGTAGGCTTACTAAATAATTACATAAAAATTAATAATACATATCAAAGTTTTGCAACTGAATTTATGTATCCAAGATTACTAAATTCTACTTAATTAATGCTATCAATTAACATTAATTCAGTTCTTAACTGTTGTGAATTAACTCAAAGCCAATGTTATTGGAATTTTGGCAAATAGATGTATAGGATAAAAATGATAAGATTTACTTGTACATTGTTACTGCAAATTTAGCCCCAGCCCCTCCAGCTTTTAGTCAGTCAAAATATTATCAGACAAACTTAATATATAATTCGTAAAACCATGATTCTAAAGTAAAAATTCTCATCAACACATTTGATTTCTGTATATTGTGACAAAAATATATAAAAATACTATTCTAAATATAAGTAATGAAAAAAATTTATAATTACAAATAATATTTATATATTTAATACTTATATTAAAAAATAATACTTATATGCATGAAAAAGAGCAATTCTAAATATATATATATAATTATATTTATATTATATTACAATTATATATAAATATAATTCATTCAATTTATCAGCAACATGCTTTAAAAATAAATATACAGAAAGTATAACTGAATACAACTATTATCTAATTTCAATGCAAAACAATTAATTGAGCCAAGATTAGGGCATGGAAAAAGTTCTTTTAGATTTGACATTAGTTGGTTTAATAATTATTAAATAATTATATATAGCTCAGTGATATGACTGTAGTTGAATGGATAAGTATGATAAAAAGCATTACATTAAATAAATCATTTACCAAAATTGTAGACAAAATAATGAAGAACTGCCAATAATAATTTAAGGCTAAGTTTAGAGTTTTTCTGACCAGTTAATTTACATTCCCTATTTTCACATTAATAACCTCTCTATCTTGAATGATTTTTTTTTGTGTGTGTGTGTGTGTGTGTGTCAAAATCTTGCTTTCAACAAGAAAGCAGAGACATTTGTTGAGGGTAACTATTGAAAAGAAATGAGAGTAAAAAACAAATTGATATGGCATATAATATATAAAATTTTGTCACCTTGAACTATCAGTAGTGCTTTTTTATTTATAAATATTTAATCAATTTAAAATTCGACATTCGGATAGTCATACACAGCTGTTTTAAATTTTAAATGTGGAAATTCATTGTATATCATTTTTTGTAACAAGTATTCAAATTGTGTTTCCTTTTTTAAGACCTCTCGGCTTCTGTTAATTCTATATAAGAATACCTGATTAGGAATTACAAAATAATTAAGAAATAGGGGGGGGGGATAATTTTATATCTTATATAATTTCAGATGGTAAACTTCAATCTTTTTATCTTGAATATTTAACTTCATATATTATTTCTGCATGAAAAATTCAAACATTCACTTAAAGGGCTGGTTGATTTTTTATAAGAATTTTTTTTTGATAAATTGATATTAACACGCTTGGATTCATAATTTAAAAAATTTAAAATATTGTCAATTTTGTATCACAAAGTTAGTTAAAAGGAAATAATAGAGTAAAAAATATCTACCAAGTTAAAAATTTTGTTTTTAACCTCAATAAACATTTTTATTTACAATGATATTCCTACTTTTTCCTAATAAATGTAGAATTCAATAATTCAAGAACATTCTTCACAGATAAGCAAAAATCTTTCAAAATTTTATCACAATATCTTACATCAGACGTACAGTTTAACCAATTAAACTATGAATTTACAGGCATTCCATATAGTAGTAATGATTGCTTAAACGAGAGTATTTTCAAATGAAACATAAATGATTTTGCGTTTCTAATTGATAGAATTCAAAGAAACATTCTCATATTTCCTTGGCTTGTTCTACAGAGCACTATTATATTAAAATAAATCTTTAATTTTAAGATTATTATTTTTAAAAAAACTTACCGAAAAATTGCTTCATGAAGAACAGAGAAAGAAGATAAATGATCAGACTAAAAAATTCTGCAACCACCATAAGCCAATGCCATGTCCGCACAGTCAATGCAACCATTAAGAGCTCTGTGAAAATCAGAGCTGTAAAGCTGATGGACACAATATGAATGAACTCAGCTTTATAAAGAAATAATGCTCCATACATAATTATTCCACCTAAAATAGAAGAAAGATATTAATTATCTTATTAAGGTGATTTGGGTAAATTAAATTTGAATTCTGCTTTTACAATATGACAACTTCTAATTCTAATCTTACTTTAAATAAAATACAATAATCCTTGTACCCAAAGATTTCCAAGTCTAAATCTTTATTTTTATTTATAATTAAATTTAAATTAAGAAATAGGTTAAAGATAAAATTTTGTTTCTAATCAATATAAGTTCATGTAATTTGATCAATAAAGTTTACTTTAGCTTTGAGAATGGAAACAACTTATATTTTAACTGCAATTTTTATTTATGTTCACAATATATTCAATACTGTATAAATTTTATGCTAAATCAATCAATCCTTCAGTTAATGAAAGGCATTTGTTGCAATTAAATTTTTGATTGACATATTTTTATATAACATACACATGTTTATTTTACATGTGTATGTTATATAAACATACATAAAATGTGTACATGTGTATGTTATATTAAAAATTATTATTTTAATATAACATATTTTACATGTGTATGTTATATTAAAAATAAACATACATATGTATGTTTATTTTTAATATAACATACACATTGATAGATTTCCAGCTCCATACAGTTTATATTTGAATATGATACATATAACTGAAAACTAAGTCATCAAATAATATGACATTTCACTAGTGGTTTCAATACACTTTTAACTAAATAAAAAATGGGCTTGTTTATTATTATTATTATTATTATTATTATTATTATTATTACTATACAACATAGCAATTTTCTAAATTTTATAATAACAAGTAAAAACAATATTTTCAATACAAAAAATAAAAATATATTTTTACCTAATATCACATTTGATATGTTCATCAGGGCTTAATTTTTTTACCAAATGTTATGAAATATTGATAATATTTGAATTTGGTAGTGAAAAATTCAATTCTTATAAGACTTGTAAAACTGAAATTGATGGCATTTGTTAAATGATGATATACAATTTAAAATAAGTAATACTTTTTAAAAATAAATTCGGATCCAATATAAAATTGATATGAATCTGATCTTATTCACTTAAAACAGAAAAAAATAGAATTTATAATTTCATGTTCACTAAACAAATAATAACCAATTTATAATTTTAACATAATTAAAAATTCACATAATTGTTGATGGTGTTTCTACACAACAAACATCTTCAATTCAAATTCAAATCACAAAGAAAAACTGCAACAATGTTACAAAAGATAAATAAATAATAAAAGTAAAATCTATTATTGCAAATTTCATGTTTTTATCTGAGAACATAAGTACTTTTTTCATTATTTGTCTTCATTAATTTGCCATTAACCAGTTTAAACCATTTTGAATAATCACGAGACTTCTCTATCGGTCTTTATCCTCCCCTCCCCTAACTCTCTCTATATAAAATGATAATTTTTTAAAACTTTCCTTTTTGATTTTTCAAGGACAAATAAAGTTTTGGAGTTCAACCGATCATGAGATTTAAAAACACAAATATAAAAAATTCTAAATGCTGAAAAGCATGGGTAATCTGACAGTCTCAATATTGTTTCAAACCAGTTTAATCTGGTTAAAACACAAATTAATTAAGACACTTCATAAGAATTCAGAGAATGAAAATTTAGAAGTGAAGTTGTATCTTTAGTTGATAATAAATCGCTAATTTGTTGCCTAAGCATTCTTAAGTTACAAAAACCTCAAACCAAAGCAATGTTTTGACATAATAAATAAATACTTCATTAATATCTTGCTTAGATCACGAGAAACAAAACTAATGTTTAAATGAGATATGTATTCACTGTTAATAAACACATATATTGTTACAAAACTGAAAAAGAACTATTTATTCAGAAGTGGCCATTTAGTTGGGCTGTTATCCTGCTAATAATATCATGGATAAGAATGTCACAGAATAACTAACTAAAATTGTAGTCGAAATCTCATGTAGGTGGTGGTGATTCTAATGCCACTTGGTCATACCAAGCACGAATGAGCGGAGCTCATTTGAATTAAGGCAGAGGTGTGCGCCTTTTGTTGTTAATGAGCACCGTTAAGGTGAAAGTATGACTTTGCTCAAACACACACGACACAACCCTTTTTAGGGGGCGGTCGATTCATACACTCATTCATCCATCCGCAAGTCAGAATTTAGATCCAATCAGAGACTGACTCATCCCTGATTCAGTACCTCCAGAGGTATCGTTTTGTTATCGAAATCTCATACAAATTCAGTAGTCAGAGATTAAGTAACATAAGTAGAAGTATAATTGTAATGTTCACAAATAAAACAAAACTACTGAATTTATTTAAATAGGTTTGAAAGAAACCCAGTAACAAAAAGAAATTGGATATGGCACATAAGATTGGCTTAAAGCAAGAAGATGAACTTAAGCATGATTGAATGAATAATAAAGAGATTAAATTTATATACAAAAAAAATGATCAAAATATTGCATAACAAAGTACATAAAAAAATTATTGAACTCAAGAATTTAAAAAAAAATTACTATCCATACTTCCATACATTTATCACACACATATAAATGAAATGCCAGAAAAGTACAATAAATAGCTGAACGAAATTATATATACCAATAGAAGATGTGTAAAGATATAAATTACCTTCCAATATATTTATTTAAAAAAAACTCATTAACAATTTATAATTATCTTATTTTTCATTGTATGGAAAATCCTAAATATATTCTAATCCTAAAATTATGGCAATTCAATCATGTTCAATACTTAATTTATAAATGTTTAAGAGATACATATACTTTCAGTTATAAAAGAATAACTCAAAATAGAACAGATTTATATATTTTATGTTTGTACAAATAGTTGCAATTTCGATAACAACAACAAAAAAAAAGTTCTAGCCTTTATATTGTCTTTTTCGGCACATCACAGAAGGAAAAATGACTGAGTTATAATACCTTAAATACCATTATTTTTAAACTAACCAATAACCACTTTGAGCAAGCACTATTTGCTAATTGGCAAAAGTTTCTTGAAGTATTCATTGAAATCCAAGCTTCCCAAGTCAAGCCATTTTCATTTGCAGAAAGTAAATTAATTCTTTTTAAGTCGGTAAAAAAAATTTTTAAATTAACAACAATTGATAAAAAATCTAAATTTTCATTCTCATCCCCATTTTTAAAACATATATTTATTAATTCAGATAATTTAAAATATAACTCTTAATGGATTTTCTCCATTAAATTGTCTATTACTAACAACTTAGAAATCAGCTGTTGGGTCATAAATACATAATAAAGTACTAATATTATTAACATGGCATTCTGTACAAAATGAATTCTAATTACCTTGGTATATGCTGATGATAACCCATATAAAAAATGTCTTGAAGGACAGTGATCTACCCTAGAATAAACATAATTTAGCATTAAAATTTCAAATCAAGTCCATATGAATAGATCAAATAAAACTAAAACTTCAAATGAATAATCTTACTTTACAAAGCTCTTTGTATAATTCAGGATAAGTGAGCGCAATTTCTGGTGAAACATCTTTGTCTAATACCAGAGAAAATACGGGAAACATGGTGTATATAGTTGCGTAGCTATAATAATAATTAAGAAAAAATCTTTGCTTTAGCTATTTATTTATATTATGAATTTTTACATTTAAAGAAAACTTACTAAATATTAATACAGAATAAAATTTACAAAATATTAATATGGTAAATTATTAAGATTCAAGTTTTTAATATGAAAAAGTAATTTCAATTTCTTTACACAATGGGAAAATTTGACAATTAAGACAGTTTGTTATCCTGTTAATAATATCTGGATATGACTATCATAAATTAATTAACTAAAGTCATAGTTGAAAATCTCATATACATTAGTAAACTGATTAAGAATATTTTTTAAAGTATTTGTTATAATTTAAAAGATGGACTATTAGTAAAATTTTATTAAAAAATCTTACAATGGAATATTTTTTATTCATTACTTTGAAGGAAATGCAATAAAACTAATCTAATAAATTGATATTTTTTGTTTTATGCCACCATACTGAGAACCATAAAAAACAAAAATCAAAGTAATATAGATAGACAGATTTGAGAAAGAAAGACATTTAAAGCTACAACTTTCATGCTGCTTTTTAACCCCTAAAGCAGTTTGCCCGTACAGTGTATCCGAAATTGGCCTCAACTCGTTTGCCCGTACGATGTATGCTCTTCAAAGGACGACTAGGATGGAATCAATTTATTCCACTCAAAAGAGTGAGACTTGGAGTAAAATGTTTTATGTTATGCAAATCTATTTCTGGTTATGTCTGGTCAATAATAATATACAAGGTAAAGACACAATTCTGAAACCTGAGTATGCTGAACTCTGCATTTCATCACAAATTATCCTGACAATGATGGAGCCTTTGCTTCCTAAAGGATACTGTCTTACAGTAGACAATTATTATTCTTCGCCGGAATTAGCAGACAAACTAGTTTCATGTCAAACGGATACATACGGCACACTAAATCTCAAGAGAAAAGAAGTCCCAAAGGAAATGCAGAAAAGAAAAATGAAAAGAGGAGAGATTATAGCTTTTCAAAGAGGAAAAGTTACTGTGATGAAGTGGATGGATAAAAAAAAAGTTTCATTACTTTCCACAAATCACAATACTGAAATGGTACAAATTCAAGTCTGCTCTGAAATGAAAGAAAAACCGAAAACTGTTATGGACTATAATAATACTATGGGAGGGGTAGACCGTATGGACCAAAATTTGAAACGTTTTGAAATTATCAAGAAAATGGGTAAAAAATATTACAGAAAGGTTTTTCTCCACATTTTCGACATTGCTGTGTGGAACTCATATGTCTTCTACCGTAAAAAAGGAGGAAAAAACACACAACTAGATCTCGTTGACCGTATAATCGAAAAATATCATTCGGGAATAAATTTCCGACATGGACGACCAGGTTCAGAGCCTAATTCTCCGAGATTGATAGAGAGACATTTTTTGGAAATAATTGCTCTCACAGATAAGACATTGAGACCTGCAAGACAATGTGCAGTGTGCTGTTCAAAAAGAAATGAGAATTGAAACAGAATCCGAAAAGAAACACGGTATTTCTGCCCTGATGTACCATACACAAAAGACTTCTGAACTGTTTGGGAAAGTAAAAACTTCAAAATTCACAGTAAGTTTGAGAGAAATTTTTGTAGAATTTGTAAATTATACTTCACTGCATGCAGATTGTACTTGAGAAAAGCTAGGTTAGGGGGGGTTTTAGTGTTCCATTTAGGGTTTTTTGTGTCCCAAAATTGTAAAATAAAAAATGGTGTAAATGCATTAAAAGTGGAAAAAAATATATAAATTCTTATTATTCTTATTCTATTAAGTATGGTGCTTAATTATATGCAATAAAAAAATATGCTTTTTTTGGAAGCATTTTTGGTAAAAAAATTGATCCCTTAAAGGATTAAAAAAACCTTTTTAATAAACTAAATTTATTTTCGAAAACTTTAAAATGTCAAATTTAACTAGTTTTAAATGAAATTACCTGCCAAAAAAATAATAGGAATGGGGAACCAATTCCATGAAACATGAAATTGTTTGGTTTTAATTCAGTATTTCTTGTTCCCCCATTTTTGTAGATAATAATAATATGATAAAAACATTTTTCATTTTCATTTTAAGTGGGAATAATAATTTTTTTTTCTTTTATAGGAAGATTGATCGAATTTACTTACCCAACCATGAGGAAACCCGGGTATAAAGCTACAGATGCAAAATAAAATACAGCTGAGAAAAATGCTTGCATTGTTGATATAATTAGACCACGATGAATGACAAATTGACTAAGGGCTGCAGATCGCTTATAACTAGAAGGAAAGAAGAAAAAAAAACACTAATATTTTTCTTTTATACTTACAGTCAAATCTTTTTAATTAAACTTTTATTATCGATACAGAAATTGTAATTTTTTCCCCTTTAGAATCAATTGAAAAAATATGAGCATTTTTTTAATACAATAAAATGATTTTTATTATAAATTGAATAGTCATTAAATTCTAAATATCAATTTTACTATAAAAATTAAATTATCTGTGAGCTTGGGGGAAATAATCAAACACCAATCTGCAAACAAATAATTCTAAAATGCACAATTTCTCAACCATTTTTTTAAATAGTGATAGTTAAGACCACAGACTGAGAATATAATATTTTTTTTCAGAACCTTCCACTACAGGAGTTTTTTCAATATGCAATTCTTTCATCCATTAAAGAACTAATATGATACAATTCAAGTTTAGTAAGATTGAATTCTGAGCTATTTTGAGCACCATTAGAAAAAGTATATACTTAGTTTTGCTAGTTTCATATTTGCTGCAAACCAAAACTGAAGATAATGTATCACGAATTGATTGCAGTCATATAACTGGGAACCAAAGCCAAACAATATAGGATGTCTATTCTCCATGGGACAAATGGACAATTTTTACAGAGTACTAGCTATTACCCATGACTGTGTTTGTGAGGAAATTTTGATGTATATGTACGAAAACTATCAAATAACGACAAAAATAAATTAACCTAACCTAAAAACGATGCATATAAAGTGTAAGTCCATACGAAAAATATATAGCATAAATACAATTTAATAACAAAAACATACAACATAAAAACAATTAATTTACATTGTATATTCAAAATAAAACAAAACAGCAAATACTGTCTGGTCAAGTCCATTTTATTTATGGATCGAGATTGAGATATCTATAACAGTATTATACACATAATTCTTAAACTTTGAATTTAAATGAAAACACAGTTGCCATCACACGCAAACACAGTTGATGTCACAACAATCGTGCAAACTTTCAACGTCATTTGGTGTAACACACATATCTGACTTTCCTATGTCAGTTGTGGTAACACAACGCTGATAAGAAAATTTTTATTTCCTTTATTCTGTTTTCTTTTAATTTAAAAGTACTTCAGAATGCATCCGAAAGATCAGTTCATTAACATTTGATTTTAAATACATGAAACACAAAAAATAAATAAAATGAATAGAATCGTTTGAAATTATCGGCCAAAATTCTCCTAAGCCTATCCTCAACTCTGTCGGGGGGGAAAAAATCTAGAGCCTTACACATATTTGGCAGGATTTAACCTCAGTTTTTTGGTGTGAAAGTTAGTTTTTAATAAATAAAAAATTAACCACTCAATGAGCTGGAATAAAAATTAGCCAATGTTCTCTATTCCTGACTACAATCCATCTTTGAGCTAAATTTCATCCAATTCTGTTCAGCCAATCTGGTGTGATTGAGTTACAAACATCCATCCAAACTTTAACATTTATATATATTAGTATAGATTATAGGCAAATATATACTCGCTGAAAAAATGTTTTAAATGCTGAAGTATATTTTATGAAGTTTCAGTTAATAAATTTACCTTTGAAACAATAATGAATTTGTATTTTTATGCAACCCCTTTTATTTTTGTCTTTTGTAAAATTATCCTGACATAACAGCATTTTAAGCAAAAATGAATAAATAAAAATTTTCTTTCTGTATGTGAAAAAAATTGATAAGAGTCATGATGCTCTGAATTTCCTTATTTTAAGTCAATCAACAGCTGTCTGGAGAAAATATACACTGTGGTGGGCCTTTCTAAAGGTGATCACTGAAACTGTCTTAAATTATTTGAAAAATCAATATTCAAAGTTTCATAATGCAGAGAGTTCTACATACAAAAATATGATTTCTTTTGTTGTTTTAGTGCATTAAAAAATTTGTGTAAAATATAATTAACAGTATTCAGAGATCCTTTAAAATTTTATATTGCATTTTTTTCACCGTTTCATTGATTAATAATAAAAAGAAAATTCTTTAGCAAAGTATAATAAATGACAACTATTTTTATTTGGTTCAGGATATAGCTACTGGGAAATATAATTGCTTATGCAAAAAATTTAAATTTTTCAAAAATTAAATAAATTGTATTCTATAAAGTTTGTTGTGGAACAATCTGTACGACTATATCCAATTATTGTAGTGTTTATCAAAAATTAAATTTTAAAAGAAATTTACAATAATTTTTTTAAATAGAATTAAAAAATACCTGTAGCGTCC
The DNA here is from genome assembly GCA_026543055.1 of Argiope trifasciata. Lineage (NCBI taxonomy): Eukaryota > Metazoa > Arthropoda > Arachnida > Araneae > Araneidae > Argiope > Argiope trifasciata. Next base: position 32,275 of record JAPMOQ010051213.1, read on the forward strand.
ATGTACTAAAATCAGACGCGCTATATGACTGAACTGAGTGACAGAAAAATCTGCAGCTAAAGATGCTTGCTTGCCTTCTTTACCCACAATACCAATACCAACATCTGCAGCTTGGATCATACTCACATCATTTCCTCCATCACCTAAAATTAATCAAAACACCATTGGAAAAATTACCTTGTATTTGAAACATTACAATCTTGCAGTAAAGAAAAAAAAATGTTTAATATAAGAGTATAGATATTTAAGATTTCCATATCAGAATCAAAAATACAATATAATCATTAGACAAGAACATAAGAAATTGCTATTGAACAATCGATTAACAAAATAATGGTGAAATGCATTATCTATAAAAGGCTTGGTTATGGAAAAGAGGAAAACGAATTGCATGAGAAACTGGATCGATAAGCGACTCAAAAATTTATAACTTACATTATCCACTCCCTTCCTATACCGTGGAATCAATGTCAATTATTTATCATTGTACTACTCTACAGCAACTGCAGTTACAATATTATAATTAACATTTCTTTACATATAATCGAAATCTTTTTGATTGGAAATATATGCAATAAACTTCACATGCAATATTATCAAATGCCAATATGTGGCAAAAAAAAAAAAAAAATAACTGAGATATACTTGATTTAAATTTTTTTAAATCTCTTCAGGTTCAGTTCTGAAGTAAATAATTCATGTATGCAAACATAATTTTTTTTATTTATATAAGTGTAAAAATTGCATATATATTTTGTTAAAAGTAAACATATAAAATATTCTTTAAAAAATTGGTTCATTTATTCAAAAGCTATTAAAATAAAATAAAGATGAAGATAATAATAACAGAATGAAAATCTTACCAATAGCACAAGCTCTTTTTCCTGTTTCGAGCTGTATTAATCTGACTACTTCTGCTTTTTGAGTGGGAGAGCAACGGCAACAGACAACAGCAGGACACTGGCATGCCAATTCCATAAATTCACTTGGATAGAATTTCAGACACAACTTTACATTTAAAAAAAGAAAAAAAAAAGTGTTTTTATTGAAAGATAAATACGATTTATCAGCTGAATAATAAGATATATATTTTAACACAGTCAGTGCTTTACAAAAAAAAATAAAGCAAGTGGTAACAAATAAAAAAATATTCTGCGACATTTCCAAAGGATTGAAGATGGAGTGAATTATTGTTGCACATTTACATAGAAATTAAGGACTAATTTCCAATAATTATCACCAACCATACCCATACATTTCTGCAACCAGGAAAAGTCAGAACCTGGTATCGGTGGCTTCAAACTTATGGTGCTCTATGAATGAGAAAGATAGTAACAGAAAAAGAGCCCCTCTCCCAATCTGTTAGAACTGAATGAACCATATCAAAGAGCTATCATTCTGACAAAAACTATGGTTGAATTCTAATAACAATCACTGGTCATGGTATAAACCCTCTCATCTATACTAATATTATAAATGTGAAAGTTTAGATGTTTGGATGGAAGGAATGGTTTGTTACTCAATCACACCAGAACCGCTCAGCAGCATTGGATAAAATTTAGCACAAAGATGGTCAGGAATAAACTAGGTTACTTTTTACTCTGTTAAATTTTTCTATTCATTGAAAACTAACTTTCGTGCTGAGGCTAAATTCCATGAAAGACGAGTAAGGCTCCAAGTATTTTTTCCCAATAAAAATGTGGTTAGGGTTAGCAGAATTTTGACCGATTATTTAAAACGATTCTGTTTATTTTTTAGTGTTTTATGTATTTAAAATCAAATGTTGTTAATTAATCGATCTTCTGAATTCATTCCGAAGTACTTTTAAATTAAAAGAATAAAAGAAATAAAAAATTTCTAATCTACAATGTATTACCCCAACTGGCATCGAAAGTTCACACATGATAGTTGACAACTGTGTTATCATTCATTATCTCAATCTCGATCGATAAATAAAATGGATTTGACCTAATTTTAAAGAAACATGGACTTGATTTGCTGTTTTGTTTTATTTTGGGTATACAATATAAATAAATTGTTTTTACGTTAGTTGTGTGTTTTTGTTATTAAATTTTAGATATGTTATATATTTTTCGTATATGCTTTACTTTAAAATGCATTGTTTTCAGGTTAAGTAAAAAAAAATTGTAATTATTTGATAGTTTTTGTACATATACATTAAAATTTCCAAATGAACAGAGTTGTGGGTAATAGCTAATATGAAATATGTCTTATTATCAGTCTAGGGGTAGCATTCCAAACTATTACTTTACTCAACACGGAAGCAAGAATTTACCACTACACCAGAAGTTTTTAACCCTGATATTTAATTTTTCATTATTGATCCAGCCCAACCAGCCATGCAAATTTTAAACTAGAAGGCCAATTTCTGTTTCAAATGAATAGTGTAAGATGCAAAGCAAGGACATCTTAGGTTATAACTTGACGTCTTGTTTCAAACAAAAAAACCACTTTGCTGGAATAGAATTTGCACAACCGATTGGGTGAGAACAGTAATGAAATGGTTCGGATTCTCTCCTACTGGGTAAGGGTGCATGATTGGTGGATAATTAAATACAAGAGTATAAATTAAATAAAATTACCATTGGAAAGTAGATAAATTCGCAATATTTTTATAAGAATGATTGTTATAATAGAACTGTTTTATATAACATTCATTTAATTGTGTTCAAACTCTATGCAAATTCAATTAACAATATTAATGCAAATAAAAGAAATTAAAGTTCACCTCTAAACAATCCCCTCTGATGATTAAAACAGAGTCATTCTTTCTTCTGAAATTATTAAGCTCCAAGTGAACTTCATTGCGTGAAGTAACAGTCTGAAAGACATGAATTTGCTGATTTCTAGCTACTAAACGGGAAGACTTAGCAATGCTGATAGCAGTTTCTAATTTGTCACCAGTCAGCATCCATATCTGAAATGGAATGCAGTCTTGAAATAATGAAAAACAAATACATCATAAGAATATAATTTGAATTATAAAAATTGAGGTTGCAACCATTCAATTCATCTAAATTTAGGATACAGCATTAATTACATTAATAAATATTGTTCAATATAATTTCAAAATCCACATTTTGGTCCCATTTTCGACAATTTAAAAGATTACACACCAACTTTTATAGAATTTTTTTCTTAGCATTGATTGAATTTTAAAAACTATTCATTTGTTATAATTCATCAGTTAAATACCTTAAAATATCTTAAACATTACCTTAATACCAGCATTTTTTAGAAGCTCCAAAGTTGGACGAACATTATCTTGAAGTTTATCTTCGACTCCAGTTAAACAAAGTAGCTCCATATCTCTTTCCAAACTTTCTATTACTGCTGTCACTTTGGCTGTACGATCATGAATACTCACTTTAGCTTGATTCAAGCGAGCCTAAAAAATATAGCTTCGACTTAATAACCATACTTAATTTTTTTTTAAAATTAGTTTCAGTTAAAAAGTTGAAGTTTCAATGGGCATTGAAACAAAAATCACTTATCGAGATTCTTTAAACTATTACAACTATCAATATTTATTGAACACAGGCTATACCTGACACCTATTCCATTTGATCCAGACTGCCCATTTATTAATTTAAAAGTTATTTCCATTCTAATTTGCACTTGTTCACATTTAATCAAAACTACTTGAATTGCTTTGTTTAAACAGCTAATACAATTAATCTTAGAGGTTAATTTTTTAATGATGAGTATTTTATTTATGGAGCAATTATAATTCACTTCTAATATTAAATTTAATTAGTATTACCATTCCATTTTTGTCTATAAAACCAATATGTTTTTGCAATTTTTAACTGGCTCATACTCCTCTCCTTCAATGAGGTTTTAAAATCAATGCGAGGAGATTTTGAAATTGTTGTTTGCTTTAATTTTTTTGAAACAATGCAAGGAATTCAAAAGTTTGCTCTAATTTTTAATAAATTATTATACTTTTAAGATCTTTATTTATATATATTGAGAGAGGGAGAGAAAATTGTTTGGTTCCAATTATTTTATAATTAATTTGAAAATTTTATAACTTTTCAAAAGTTTCAAGAAATTTATCAAAATTAAGCTCTTTTTAGTTAGGTGTAATAATAAGAAAAGTGTTATACATGGGTATAAATTTTTGAATAAGGAATACATTTTTACAGGATACAATGATTGATGAATAATTAAACAAAATGACACTTGGAAAATTTTGGAACTCTTGGACTCTTTACAAAATAAATTTTATGTAAACAAAAATTTTTTAATGTACTAATTAGGGCATATAAAACATTTTTTAGTAAAAAAGGCATTATAATTAAGAAATTTTACTAATCAGGAAAAGAATTAAAATTAAAAGCAGCTTTTGATCATTTATTACATCTTTAAAAAATTTTCCTTGGCCCAAAAGAAACAAGACTTAAAGTATTACATTTTCTGGAGTGAGAGAGGGTAAAAAACTTAAAATAAATAAATTATGCAAACCATAATAGCATTTATTTACAAGTGCATGGAGTAATTTTCCAAAGCTATTTTGTTTTACAATGACAATTCAAGGCAACTTATGCATTTAATTTTGAAAAAATAGATTAAATACTTGATTAAAATATCATACACACATTACATTTAAACGGAAAAAAATTTCATTTATCTGAAAGATTTTTTTTATCATTTCAGGCCTATATCACAGTAAGAATTAGAATAAATGTAATTATACTAAGTATACATAATTTTAAATACAATATCTAAACCTGCATCTAACAGAGCAGTATTGCATCTAGCTATTTTAATTTTTAAATTTAGCGAATGCATAACTTTATTTCAAGTGTTATTTAATTAAAAAAATGATTTTTATAATATATAAGCATATTATATATATTATAATACTTTACAGAACAAATATAGGCACACACACACAATATTTTATAATATATATTGGATTTTTATAATTTTAACTGGGGAAAATCCCACAAATTAGAAATGTTTTCAGTACATCCTCTACTAACAATAAAAAGAAATTACTTCAGTCTGCAATTTTTTCAGAAATCATATGAAACTTTAAATAAATAATACAAGCAATAAAATGAAATTTAGGAAGTAGGAAATGATGATGCATTAAACTACAATCAAAGTAAAACTACTCTTTCAATGCTGTAAAATAAATCAATTTAAAAGTAAAGTGAAAAGAAGAAAAATACTACTAAATCAGTTAGGATACTTCCAAAAATCCGACTACAATACAAGGATTCAAATGGTGAAGAATTTTGATAAGTAAAATTTCAGCAAGTCATTTAAAAGGTAAAAATTGTGCAATGGCTGTCTGCACATTTATTATAAAGATTTGGAAAAATATATAAACTACTATATATACTATAAGTAATGTGTAAACTACTTAAGCATAACATATAGTTTATACTGTAATTAAAAGGAAGCAATTCTTTCATTACTTACCTCAAAATCAGCATACTGTTCTTCAGTGAGAACTTTCTTGGCAACAACTAAAGTTCTTAGACCTTCTCGAGCCATATTTCCACACTGTAAAAAAGTTTAACATATTTTCTTAGCAATAATAACTATTTTTCTCAAAACTTTTCAACGGTTGTTCAACAAAAAATTTAGAAATTAGCCAACAGTTATATAGAAAAACAATCAGTAACAAACACAACAAAAAATTACAAATATATATATATATTTTTTACTCCTAAATCTTAGAGTATTTTGAAAGTTTTTGAGAGAACACCACATAAATTGAGAAAACGAAGAAAAATTTTAGAACACGATACACATAAGTGAAATAAAGTTATATTTATGTTTACATTAATGCCACAATGAAATCTTTGAATAATTATAATAGTTGTTTGCTTATAGCCAATTTCATAATATGCAACTTCAAAATGTGAATTAATGTATGTTCGTAAGCAAAGATTTTTTACCACAATCAACTTCTATTTTTTTCAACAGGTCTTTTATGTACCATTTTCCCATTTAAAAACTTAACCCTAACTTATTTTGATGGGTTGAATATATAAATATATATAAATATCTCCCACAGTCAGGCATACCACCCATTCATTTCTAGAAATCAAACTCATAAGACAGTGACGCATATGTGCCTTTTAACTACAATTTTTAACAGCCCATAGATGGCTCTCTGCCTACATTACTTTTGAAAAAAATATAGTTATAGTATTCTAACCTTCAATCTGCTCATATTCCTGACTTCGGTATTTTGTTCATCCGCTGTTTTCGGTGTAACAGTAATGTAAATAAACATTGTTGGCTGTGTAACTTTCCATTTAACAGAGTCACTGGCCTTTCTAGTATCCCACAAATTTTCTTTTTTTTTTTTCTTTTTTTTTTTTGATTTCTTTTTTTTTCTGATTTTTTTTGTGTGAATTATAGTCCTTTCAGATTTTGCCATTCTGTTTGTCCTTAGGATACACACACTTCTTTTTTTACTACAGAAAGCCTTGATTTTGGTATATTATGGCAAGAAAATGCAATTTGTCAGAAGAATGTGGTCATATTATAAATGAACTAACAATCTTAAAAGGCAACAAAGATGACAACGTTGGGATTTAAACATTTTGCACAAATTAATTTTTGTTTTGTTTTGTTTCGAAGTTAAACTTTGCGATGCAAAACCACAATTCTGTGGAATGATTTCTTTTGCATTCGCTCTGTCTCAAGCGAGTGTCTAGGATAGAGGTCCCCTTTGAAAAATTTTAGTATTTATTTCTTTATGTAAGGACATTTAATGTCAAAATAAATCATTTTGATTTTTTTTTTGAAACTGTTACAGAATTATCATTGAATTTAAGACTCTTGAGAGACAGAAGAGCGTATACAGTGATCAATCAGTAAACACAGCATTTCATAACATCTATAGTCATAATTATATTAAAAAGTTAAATTGGCACAATGAATTCTAATATTGCAAGATGGGTGGTGAAGGAAATGTGAACTATTCCTTAATCATTTTAGTTGAGGAAATGAAATACTGGCACAGAAAATAATGTATATACAGCACTACCATTTGAAATTCATCATGTAATATTTAAAATATTTAATTCAAAAAGATTAAAATGATAGCATCAAAATATTTCTGTAGCATAACATTCAATACAGCCCAATAACTCTGTATAGTATAACAATAAAATACATATAAATAAAAATTTAATGACAGAAAAATTACTAAAGAAATTCACCTGAAAATTATGAAGAATTAAAAAGTTACAAAACACTCCGATAAATATCATCAATATTAAATTCGAATAGGTTTTTCAAAAACTTTCTACTTTTATATCATTCAACATAATCTTTAAAAAATATAATTACCTCTTCATCCAACCAATCATTATATTGTACAATGGAGGACATTACAACATCAGCACCTTTCATAAAAAATATAACATCCCCAGAGCTTTCTTCCTAAAATTAACAAAGAAAAATTCTTAATTCAATGAATTCAATAAACAAATTTAATATAATACGTATAATAATTTTTGAAAGCAAAATGAACTAAATGTTGACTGCCATTCATCCCGAGAAACTCATTTCAATATAGTCAAGTTAAAACAAATCCTATTTCCTTGTGCTTTTTATAAATTTTATATGAGTCTGATTTGCACGTTTACAACCTAGTAGTAAAGATGTACCTATATTATAAACAAACAGCAAATAAAATAATAAGAAGAACTACAGTTATCAGGAATATTGGTTTAATTTCACTTAAATCTTTCAGATTCAATTTCATGTCCACAGCCCCATCAAATTGCTGGATATAAAAGACAATGTTTCAACAGTTTTGCATATTTTTTATTCATCATGTGGATGAACTTTATTAATAGAGAAAAGCATCTGACACCATAGTGCTATTCAAAAATTTACCATCTAATTCATTTCTCTCCCAACTTTCATGGTACTGCAAATTCACATTGTATTCTTCTAATAAACAATATATACATTAAACAAAATCATTCTTTCTTAATCTTCAACAATAGAAGAAAAAAAATAGTGATTAAATATTTGATGAAAAATGAAAACAGATTGAATTTCAGGTTAAGAAAGTACTTGCAAATTAGGTTTAAAAAAATTTTTAAATTACCACAAAAATCAGGTGAAAAATGTAACAATTATTAAATTGATGGCATTAAAAAAGTTCCAAGTTTTGAAATGATGTATGAAGTAACTTTACATCGTTTTGAGAAATAATATTTTGATATTTGACAAATGAATGAAAGTATAAAAATTATTGCAGTCAAAAGATAAAATTCAGCATAATTTTTAATGAAATGAAATTCTAATGATGAATTCATAAAAATATTTCTAAGATGCATAGTCCCACTTTTGAAGGTATACAAGGTACTAAATGAACCATGGTATACATGGTACATGGTTTCCAAGGTACTAAATTTGATACTGTAGATCAAATGGTCTTCTGCAGAACACCAACATGCACATATTTATTACAATAACAATAATTGTGTGGTATGTGTTACTGATTTTTTCTAATAGAATTCTTCAAGAGAGAGTTTAAAAAGTACAGAAAAATTGATTACAAAAAAGAATTCAAAGAATGTGTGCGTGTTTTAAAGTGATGTATGTACGTAAATTGAATTATAAAATGAGGAATTGAAATGCATAAAAGCCTATAATGCATTGCCAGATATCACTTGTCTGACCTCTCCACAAACCACAAGTCATATTTTGGAAATAATTGGCCATAGAATTATTTTAAACAATATTGCTAAGATAAAAATTTGACTAAATTCTAAAAATACAATAAAAAAATGAGATTAAACTGAAAATGCTCTCATCACTTTACTATTTTACAATTTGTTACATATGGTAAATTCCAACTAAAAACTTACTTTTACAATTATTCCCATTCTTTTAGTCTCAGAGGTGAAAGGAAATATTTGAAGAATAGAATAATTCAAAATCTGATTGTGAGCAGTTTTTAGTTTCATAGAAGTAATATCTCGATGAATTAGAGTTAAGCCAACACTTTCTGTCCAAGCAACCAGTGCAACCTTGAGGAGAAACAATATATATATATAATAAATGCAAAATAATAATAAAAAGGTTGAATTGCAAAAAAAGGTCAAAATTTTAAATTTTAATGAATGCAGATAGATTTGTCTCCAAAATGGAAAACTATTAGAAGCAAAACATATTCAACGCGAAACAAGGGGAGAAAAATCACATTACACATGCAATTTTCTTGGTTCTTCACAATTTCATAAGAAGATTTAACATTTCCTTTAGCAAGAACATACTCCAAATACACGGAATGATGAAGCATGCAAAGAGTTAAAGAAATTTTGAAACAGAAAGCAGCTATATATATAACATCTCATTTAAAATAGGAGGAAAAATTTATGCAAGAAAGCTTAAATATCTCAATTGTGATTTTAGTTCATATCTACACCAAAATGTCCACTATAGATGGCATTGAAAATAATTAAGAGACAGTAGGACTTGTCAGTTAAGATCCTTTCATCTAAAAAAAAGCAAATAAAAATCATATCAGCTTTTAAAAATATATTGAATAGTAAAGAAAATATTAAAAAAAGAACGATGAAAATATCAAACTTTCCTTAATGAGTAAAAATATTACAAAAACCAAGAAATTAGAAAGTCCCTTTATATTAAAGACATATTACATAAAATTTCATATATACAAGTTTCATTTTGAAATGATAATTCCTTATAAATCGTTCAAGTACAAAATTTTAAATTCAGAAATGATTTAAGATATTTTAAAATAAGACTTATCTTAATAAATAATAACTAGAAACTGTTTTCTCATAGAAGCATATTTTTAGAAATATACTTAAATATCTATAAATCCAAGGGTTTTTTTAAAAAAAAAAGTTCTTAATAGGCTTAAAATTAAGAAATTAAAATAGATTGAGTATGGTTAAAGTATGTCAAACTTTGAGTAGATATTTTCTAATCAGTGTTTAGATTAGTTTCTATAAAAAGTTCAAAAAAAATCTAGTAATAGTAGAAGTTAAATTTTCTACAATATTTTACTCTCATAAATAAGTCACTTAATGTTACCCTTTAAAAAGGAAAAGAAAATCATCATTAAGGCAAATACAAATTTGGAAGAAAAAGAATTGAGGATAAAAATCATCATACCTCATCGGGACTTGATGCTTGATACACAAATGATTGGTTAGATTGTTGATCTGCTTCTGTTTCACAGTTCCCATCGCCAGTTTCAGATGTATCAATGCAAACTGAATCTGAGTCTTCATAGACTGGAGTTACATTGTGACAGAGAGCCAGAGCTCTGACAGCTTCTTGTACTCTTGTCACTACAGTTCTTTTCATTTTAGGCAAAGGCATTTTGGTTGGAGTGGCACCAGCTGAAGAGCTCCCAGATGGAATGGGAGCATAAGATGTTTTAATATGAGCAGCAACCTAAAAATTTTATAACAATTTAAAAACAAAATCTAATTGTTAACATATTGTAAATTATGATGACTAATGAAAGGCATTGACTTTTTATAAACTTGTATTCTATCTTATTTTTACAAGTAAAAAGTTACCTAACATTAGAAGTCAAGAAAAATATATTTATTTTCTTTCTTATTATATTTTAGAAAACAGGATTCAACAAGAAAGATGGTTTGAAACTTTAAAAGTGAATTTTAATGGCAAATTCTTTTCCAGAACCCTAATTCTAAACAAATTTTGATGATTAAAAAAAAAAAAGCTAATTTTAAATTCATAAGATAAAATCTCATGAAGGAATAATGGTTAAACATTGAAAATATTTATTTTTAAATATGTTATCTATTATTAAATATGTTTTAAATCATTCCAATTTATAATGAAATTCTTTAATGGTGAAATTTTAAATTAGAGAAGCAAAATTAGATCTGAATTTTACAACTGTATTTTTGTTATTGTGTCTGTGAATAAAAGTCAAATTAATTAAATAAGTAAATTAAAAAACAAAAACAAAAACAAAAAAGATGACATTTTTTTAAAACATTTTAACTGATAATAAAATATATGTAAATATTTCATCAAACTTTTAATCAGACAACAAGAATTTCAAGACACTATAAATATTTTAACTTATTTATCAAATCTTTAAATCAAGCAAGAATTATTCATAGAAAAATTTCCTATTACAACTACATTAAAAAAATAAACAAGCAACGATCTAAAAGATTACCTCGTCAAATGAATCAGATCCATATGCTACTGTTCCCAAATGAAGTTTTTTGAAAACCTAAAACGAAATATACTTGTTACAGTTTTAAACTATTAAAATGTTAAGAAAATTATTAAAAGAATTTAAAAAGAGAAGAAAGAAATGTTACCATAAATACACTAAAACTTATAGTAATTATTTTAACACAGCAGTTATAATATATGATTTTCTATGGAAACAAATATAATATACAGTGAAATGGTTTAACACAATTGTTAAATTCAATTCAAAATATTTAACAATTTAAGACATTTTTTTAATATTTTCCATATTATAAATATTTGTTTAAAATTTGTCATATAGTATATTATATTATCTCAAAATTTTAATAACTTGTGGGGAAAATATAAGACAATTCAATTGAAAATTAATAAAATTTGAATGTTATATATTACATCAGACACAAAAGATTAAATCAGATTATAAATACAAAAGCATCCCCTATATAAAGTTATACTATATTCTATATTAAACAGATGGAAATTTATATTTAGGTACATGTTGCTTATACAACTGGAAAGAAAACTGATGGTAGAAATATTTATTAACAATCTGTGTTAAAAACAAACAAACATACCATTTCATTTTTTGTTAATGTTCCTGTTTTGTCAGATAACAAGAATGTTAATCTGCCAAGCTCTTCAGGAATGGTTGTGCTTCTTACAACAGTGTTGGGTATATCTTTATCCTTCTGCATCATCCAGGAATATACCATCTTGCCCATATCCAAGTTCACCCTCAAACTAAAAAATTGAAACAATTAGATAAAAATTCTGCAATTTTTTTTTTTTTCTTCAGAAAAAATAAAGTTTCAAAACTATGTTCTATATATACCTACAATGGTCAAGTCTATTCATATCATTAATTTTTTAAACTGTACTAATCAAAAAAGATATTAGGATGTTAAACTAAAAAATATGTTGGTGAAAAGTAAGATAAATTATAACACAGAGGAATTCAACTGCACAAGACTTATATGAAAATAAACCATTAAATGTAAATAAATTCCTTCCCTCTATCGCTCTAATAAAGAGAAGGTACTTTAAGGGAAATACAATTCAGGATAAGACTCGGTATATTAAGAGCACCCTTTTAAGGAATTCACCATTAATTTAAGAAAGTACATTAGCCGGCCACCTTTAAGATAAATACCTTTAAAATAAATGCCCTCAATATAATTTTTAGGCATTTATTTTATAAGATATTTTTACTCGCTGTTGAAAGACTATACAAAATTTTGCTTAGTTGAATAAATGTAATAAAATATGAAGACTGCCATAAAATAGTTATCATTAGATTATCGTACTGATAATTTAGCAAACTTAATATAGTTCTTCACATTTTGAGAAAAGGTAAAATTTTGTAAGCAAATGAATTTGGTATGTCAAAACATCTAAAAAACAGCACTTTTATGAACATTTTTTTTTAAATTTGTAAAATGACAAAACGTTTTCTTGTTCTGATATTTCATAATTAAATACTAGTCAGAAAAATAATTAAAAATGAAAAAATATGTAAATTTACTAAAACTTAAAAAATGAAAAATCTAAACGATTATTTCTACAGAATAATTACAGTTTTAATTTTCCGGCATAGAAGATATACTTTTTAATATTTGTTTAAAAATTAAATTTCCAAAATTACAGAAAAACTGCATTGATTGAGGCTGACATGTTATGTAAAGCAAATATATATCGAGCCTCTTTTAGAATAAATTTCCCAAGTTGTAACTTCTTCTTCTAAGATGATCAAAATTTGCCACATCAATCATATATCATATGTTTTAGATATAATCACTTCATATACATTTTATATTTTGCTTCCAATATTTTAAATATTCTTTACATAAAACAATATTTTTTTCAAAAAATTTCTTTTAGCCAACAATATAAAAAATCTAACATAAACAAAATTACCTGTAAAATATCCCATTAATTAAAAATCAATTACTTGGTATAAATACTATATTTTTAACCATAAATACAAAACTGTTCTTTTTCTGAAGACAAAGTTTTTTGCCCCATATTAAAACATATTGATTAATGAAGTATTTGATTACATATCTGTTGCCTATAAAATAAATGTATTATATAAGGAGTCTGCTCTTAGCATGACCCAATAGCTAATTTTGAAATATTAAAGATAATATATGGTTCAATTTTTCATATGACACAAATTATAATATTCTATATTGTTTGGGGCTAATAAATGAATTTGTAAAAAAAAAATCTTACAAATTTTAACTTTTCATACAGTCCCTAGTTTCCTCAGTAATATTTAGGAAAAAGTGATTGTCCTAAACATATGATAAAAATCCTCTCATTATTTTAGAACAAAAATTACCCTAGTTATAGCTATTTAACTTAAATGGGGGCCAAATATAAAATTTTAAGAATTTTTTTCAAAATAATAATAATAATAATAATAATAACAACACAGCAAATATAATTTCAATTTGCAAAAATAAATATTTAAAAAATCCACATGATATAACAAATTTAACAGAAAAATTTGTCTTAAATAATGATTTTCAGAACTTCGTAACTTAATCAGTTTATCCGTAGATTTTGTTACAAAGTCAAATGTACTCTGCTAAATATGATTGACAGGTCAATTGTTTTCTGTGTGAAAAATTGGATTTCACTACTTTTTGACACACTTATTTATTACCTGAAACATAAAATATACATTAATTCAAATGGATTATGAAAAAATATCGCTTGCAACATTCATAAAAAAGCTAAAATTTTACTTGGATATTAACTTTTGAAAGGCAAGATATACAAAACAGTGATGTTGTTTATCATTATTTTAAAATACAGTAGGATACAAAAGATAAAGATAATTTTCTATTTAATAGAATTAATTCTGAAGTAGCTAAAAGTACATATTCAAAACTATAAATAACTTTTATTGCAACATTTAACAGCAGTATCTTGATTAAAGTGTTAAAATAACACTCATATTGGAATTTAAAAAATATATGCATAAAAAAAACTTTATCAAGAATATTTACCTGATTGGTATAATGTAGGAAAATAAAAGGATGAAACGGAATAAATATCGATACCATAAACCACCAAATCCCTAAAACAGACAGAGTTTTTAGTTTATTTTACGATAAATTTTAAGCAAGTAAAAATCTTCGTAAGCATTCATTCTTAATTCTTTTTCCACAAAAAGATTTTTCATTGCTTCACTAATTCATAAGCATAGCATTTATTAGCTGTTAAAGTTAATAAAAATTAAAGTTTCTGATTAAATTTTGAAAGATTTTATTTTTAATTCAAATAAAAAATAAGCTATGAAGTTCTTAATATATGTCATTAGAAAAAATTGCTCTGCAACAGATCAAAATTTTTGATAAGAAAAAAAAAGCCAATATTTTACCTTTAATGCCATCATTACAAGTGCTAGACCAATAACAGCACCAAAAAGAACTTTAGTCTGTTGATTTAATTCAAGATCTGTTATTCCAACCTGCAATATTTGTAAAAAATATTTGATTAAACAATAAAAAAATAAAAAGGAAGAAAGAGTAGACAAAAACAATATAATTTGTGCAACAAATTTTCATCAGTTTTTGAAAATATGTGTACTACACAAAATAAAAAATTCCCAAAGGAGGGCTTGCATCTGAAATAAGTATTTCAAGTAAATCATTTATTGTGCTACATATTATATTTCTATTATGTAAATATTATTCACCATGAATTTTTAAAAAAAGCAAGAAATAACAAGAAACTAGAAATCCTACACACACAATGAAACTAAAAAAAATATGTTACTCTAATTATTAAGGTGTACAAAAATAAATAAAGGAATTATTACAATTAACAATTACATTGCAGTTTTTTCCTTTTAAATTCATCTAAAAGATTGAAAATCCAGCGAGGATTGCTAAATGATTTTCAATTTTATTATTTTATACAGAAGAACGAATAAAAATTAATGAGAAGTTTATAGAATTGAACAATGAGGGAAAAAATTGGGATTTTCATTAATTTCAATTTTTTTTAATCTCAAAAAAAAAAAAAAAAAAAAAAAAACCCTTGAAATTTTAGTCTCATGATTTCTCAGAAAAATACAGAATGAAATTAATAACACTCTTATTCTACAATCCAGAATTTATTCATTCTTTATGCATGATTTCTTTATTACCAAATAAAAAACCCCAATGTAAGCAAAAAATAAATTTTTTAATAACATTTACTATATGTTTTAATCAAAAACTTGTTCAATGCATTTTTCAAATTTTCATTAACCACCATTAAAGAACTTAAAAAAGTTTTAAGAAAGTTCTCAAGAATTGCCAATTCCAAAAACTCCCTCTTAGGAGAGCAAGCAATAAATAACTTAAAATTTTCTGAAATAAATATTATATTTAAGATTTAGTTACCTTGCTTCTTGGTTCAGAATTATTCATGACACTTCGAGTTTCAGATCCAGTATAAATGACTATACCAATGGCAGTTCCTGATGCCACGACAGTATTAGCCCACAATGTATTTTCAATACCTAAAGAAACTTCTGCTCCTTCACCATCATTCTGTTTTAAAAAAGATAACATACATATAAATGTTACACAATGACACTGCAAAATAAATACTTTAGAATGATATAATTTTTTTTTTGTCTTACTCTTGTAAACTTTCCAACAAAACTATGAATGTCTTTTTTTGGTTCTTCAGCATAAACAGAAGCATCCATTTGGAACAATTCCTGAAATCGAGACAAAACTTTAATATCTTCAGAGCAAACAATACAGTGAATTTAAAATTATTTGATACAAACTGCATTAAATAATAATTTAAAAAGACAAAAATTAATATCACTCACATTACACTTTTAAGATAATATCAAATTATAATTCTCCATCTTTTCAAAAATAGAAAATTGATACGAGTATATTCATAAAAAAAATCAAACTCAAATGCTATTTAACTCTTATTAACAAGGAGTGGGTTTATGTATTATGTATATTTTGCTTTTTACTGATGTGGGGAAAGGGGAGAACTGTAAGAGTGCAAACAGACAAGAGTGACTGTGCTGCTAAATACATCAGCATTTAATATGTAGTGAACCATATATCTAATATAATTATGTCAACTACTTATTTTAATACCAATATTTACCAATAATACCAATATAACGACAATATTTCAACAATATATCTACTAATTTTTTCCTTTATGAATATTAAAATGCACATTCAGTGCATGTTAAAATCGAAAATTAGCTTCAGCATTGTCATAAAATGCAAATAAAATGAAACTGCATTAGTTAATCTTCAGCTTACAGATTACAGGAAACCACAAATACCTCTCAACACATGAATTTTTACAACAAAGCAAGAATGAGATTTCTCTTTTTATCTAGTAAATAGGAGCCATAACGTGAATTTCCTTTTCATCAAAATTGGCCTTTTTATTCTTGTTTCTTTGAATATTCTTTAATAATCAAATATTAGCCACAAGATAATTTAACAGGAAAGTGGAGTGAAACTGAAGATAAATGAAGATATATTACTTGAAAGAAGGGAGTTAAATCTTAATTGTTTACTAATAACAATGACTCACAAATGAAGGTTAAAATTCTTTTATAATTGTGTCAAGGGCAAATTTAATTAAATATTGAAGCAAAATAATTAAATGAAACCAAATCAGAGTAGAAAGTTGACATAGAATAAGTGCATACATCTGTGGAAGACAAACGCTGTGTGGTAGAAACAGCTAATCTCAATTTCCAATCTGTTTCACCATCCAGCTGATCAGATCTAATAAAACAAGATCCAGTTTTTTCTGTAGTCGACAGAAAAACCATATCAGCAGGAACTCTTTGATCCTGAAAAGAAAAATATTATGGTTACTAAGTATTCGTATCATAATAAACAATATTTTTTCAGAAACATATTAATGTTTAAAGCACAAATAAGTGAGGATTAAAAAAAATTATGTAAAAAAAAATTGCACGCAGATTTGATAAGTTTAGCCAATTAATACAAATTCCTTCACAAAGAGAGTGAACAAAAAATTATGTTAAAAACATGAAAAAAATCTTCCTATTTGCAAGATAAATAAATAAACGATAAATAATTTTTTTTAATGCAACTTTTAAGCCTTTACAATACTTTTTCTATAAATGTCATAATTTTATAAATCTATAACTATAATAAACCTCAAAAATTAAAGAAACCTTTTCCTCAGTTTTACCTTTAAAATATTCTATATCAATATTTAAGTAGCATGCAAAGAACAGAAAATTAATATAAAATATATTCCAGACAGATACTGTTGGAAGCCGTTTATTAGCAAATAAATATAATGTATATGTATAAATAATATATATATAATATAAAAAATAACATAAATAGAATATGTAATATATAAAACAAATTTCTTAAAAACAAAACAAAAAAAACCCGGTTTTTAATTAAATATTTTTTTAAGTCCTAAATTATAATTATCGAATATATAACAGTTTTAAAGAAAGAGTTTATCTTACTTTATCAACTATAATCAGGTCTGAAACCTTAATGTTTGCACTAGGAACTTGCACAACACCACGAGATGTCAATTTTCTATACTTTCTGTAGTTTACTTCTCTGTCTCTTCTATAACGTCTGAAATCATCAATGGCTTCACGAATAAGTGTGACAGTCAGAACAAAACCCTAAAATAAAATAAATAACAAAACTTAAAAACAATTAAATGAATATTTTTTAAACAGACCAAAGAAAAAGTCAATACAAACATACATGCGCTTAACTTTCCAAAAGAAATTAAATTGAGCATGGAAAACTAAAATTAGTTATTCTACCCAAAATGAGAAATAATTGTAAAATTTTAAATCTGACATTAACAATTATACAACTTAAAATACATCAAGCAACAATATAAAATAATCTGAACCAGGAACAGGATAGCCTAACATGTCACCTAATTTTAATAAATATTGATAGTCAAAGGATATAATAATAATTTATATCTATTTTAGAATTAACCATAGCAAAAGTTACTTTTAAATATGCATAGTCAATGGCTCATGTAGCAACGGTTTATTTTCTAAAATTTAATATAAGAACCATTTACATATAAATCCTATAATGTATCATTGCAATAAATATTTCTATGTTCATTGCAAATTTAAATCTCTTTCCAATTTGTGTAAAGATCTCAAATAAAATAATGCAGGAAAATATCAGTAAACACTATAATGAATGATAATACAGAGAACAAAAGTAAATTTTTATTTTGACGATCTTTCACTGAATATAATTTTAGCTTTAATGATTATAGCAATAAAACTTACCAGTGGACCCCAATATGTATATAAATATCCTATCCTAACATCAGGAATAAACTGTGATAATGCCATAACTAAGAAATACAGGTTCAAGAAAAATTTGAATTGATGAAACAGCACCTAAGTAAAAAAGAAGAATTATGAATGAAGAAGAAGAATTGTATATTGGTATCATGTTATGCATATAAATATGATAGATAAGATTGGCATAAAATTATCTGAAATCTAACCAATCAGGAAAGTATTGAAATATGATGCACTTTCTTCATAACTAAAACCTTGTTTTGACAGATATGAATATGAGGTTACGATCCTGCACATGTGCAATGAAGCTTGGAGTAATAGGATAGTTTCGACTTGCCACCTTGGATGATTCACATAATTTATCTCTTATCTTGATTGTACAATGCAACTTTGTATTCACAGTCTAATTAATTTTGACTGTTAGGGAGACAAAAACAATACTACTATATACTATTTTGCAATGCTGGGGCTCCCTGAACATATAGTGGAGACAATTAAAACAATTTCTAGCAAATACCAAAAAATCACAAATATTACAAAACAATTATTGCAAAATTGTACAAATGGCTCAAAATACTGGTATTTGACATACCAGTATGCAATTTCTATCTGTAACCATTAAATTATTTCCATTTCAGATTAGAACAGTCTTGTCTCAATTTTAACAACATTTTTTTTATCCCCTTGAATCATTTAAACAATTATGTGAACTCAATCTCACTGAAATAATTCTCAATCATGCTTGTGAATTCCAACTAAATAATCACAACATTTGCTGCTAAAAATCCCATATACTTAAGAGGCAAATTTCCCCCATTCAAAACTTACACCAACACAAATGATACAAAATATCCACATTATACTTCCCATTCTTTAAAGTACATACAACGTTTTATTAATTTTGTTGATATTAGCTTTGATTTGTTGTTAGAATGACCACCTTCATTTTGTACATCAATGCATATTCTGAATAGTAATATATCTATCAATTCACCTAGAAAAACTTTTTGAATATATGTTAATGACCATCTATTAAAAGAATTTAGTTTTCCAAATAGATATTAAAATAATTTAAGGGGGAAAAAAACTTTCTAACTAGACAGATTTCAATTAATAAAATATTTCATTATGTAAGCATTAATACAAAAGTATTAATGCTAATTTATTATGTAAGCACACTTTTTCTCAAGCATATTTTGGAGCTAATATTTGATAAATGCTTTTGAAACATTACAACACTTTAAAACTTAAAAGAGTTGGGACATATTTTATTGAAAAATATTCATTTTTGTTTATCTTATATTTAATAGTTAAAATATTAAAAAAAAATCGACATCTAGCGATGAAAAATTCTACAAGAAGCTTCTATACTGAGAGTTTATGCACAAAATGAATAAGATATATATATATATGTCCAAAAGTAGTAACCCCTTTTGACCCGAAAAATTAGATTAGATTAATTTAGATCAATCATTTTTAATTTAGATTCATTTGTATTTTAGTTAGCTGCATTTGCGCTCACTAAATAAAATGATTGATTTTTAAAATTTTAATTTTTAAACTTGTTTGAATCCTAAATAATTTTTAGTTTTGATTCCAATTTTCGTTTCATTTTCGTAATTAGTGCCATTTTAGTTTCATTTTCATAATTTTATTTATTTAGATTTGCTTCATTAATTAGTTCTATTTCATTTGCTTTTCCTTTAGTAAACTTTTAGCATTTAATTCCGACTTAAATTTTAATTTCGATCTAATTAATTTCGTTTTAATTTTTGTTGACCAGGAAATGGGTTTAATTATTTTAATGCTTTTATAGTTGTATAAACATCCTAAAGGTTTAGTTTACACATTTACTTTTCCCTGCATTATTTTTCTTATTTATTTTATGTTAGTTTTTATTCTCATTGTGAAGCCAATTTTTACAGATGCATTCATCAAAAGAAACCTAGTTCATATCGAAGATAAATTTATCAACACTTGGAGTAAAAAAAGAAAACTACCATTTCAATGTATTAAATTATTTTGAAGTTACTGGCTTTTTAAAAAATGTCAACTGTATATGATGAAAAATTTGACTTAAAATTCAAAAATCATTAAAGAAATTAAAACCTATTCCAAATAAAAATAATTCTACATTACTAATATGTATTCAAAATATTGCAAATATATAATTTCTTGTGAACTGATACATTTACATAAACCATGCTTTTACCTTCGAATGTCAGTTTCCCTAGTTTTGTTTACGGTTACAAATTCCTATAATGATTTAAATATGGCAATTCTAAAAGGTAAAATACAACAATTTTTTTTTCAATAAAACTAAAAAGTTAAACTACAAAAAGCATTACTTACTAATGGAATAAATGTCAAAATATTATATTTTTGATTTCTAATAATATTTGGCGGAAAGCTCTCATTGTTTGTTCGACCTATGAAAACAGTGCGGGCCTTGTATTCCCTCTCACGACACAACCTAGGCATGGCTTTGGGAAACCTAAAACAGGAATATTAATTTTTGAAATCTTTACTTGTAATAAAAAAGGAAACATGTTTGTGGTCAAAATGGCATTCCATAGGCTAAACCATTAGATCTAGAACTAACAAATTTGGTGCAATTAAACTTTGAAGAAAGAGAATGTACACCTTAATGCCATTTTTTAAAAATATTAATTATAATTGGAGTTTTTCTGCAATAACATTTGTAATTATTAAACTACAAAAATATCTACCATCATCTCAAATTCTAAAAATTATCAACCCAATGATACAAATTTTCTGACACAAACAGTTTCTATTTTTAAATTATTATTAAAAAATATTTTAAATCTATTTTTCAAAAATTTCATACAAAATAAAATTAAACCAGAAGAAGCATATAAATTAACAGCATATAATTAGCATATTGGCATCCAACTAACAAAAGCTCAAATTAAAAGATTTAGACTTTCCTAGATTCAATTTGTAATGAGAGTCATCTTCAGCATGTATCTGCAGGAAATGAAATAAAAATGTTATTTTTTAGAAAGATAAATGTAAGCAAAAGTTTTATGTGTACTTTAAGAATATTTATAATATTATTTTAATAATTATGTAGTTTTTAAGGCAAACATAGTTTATTTAAATACAGAATGCCCATTCTAATTGGGTCACACCCAATTTCTAAAAAGCAAATA
The DNA here is from genome assembly GCA_026543055.1 of Argiope trifasciata. Taxonomy (NCBI): domain Eukaryota; kingdom Metazoa; phylum Arthropoda; class Arachnida; order Araneae; family Araneidae; genus Argiope; species Argiope trifasciata. The sequence goes on from JAPMOQ010051213.1 coordinate 54,016, forward strand.
TTAAGCATACATAACTATTTTTAAAAAATTCAAATAAAGAAAAGATATTTTATACAGTATGTATGAATCAATAAATATTTTAATGAACTAAAAATTTTATATTTTTGTACAGAAATCATTACCTACAGAATCATTATTTCAGTCCTATGAATCATGTTTAATAAAACATTCTTGAGACACTTATATTTTGAATAGGAAGAAAAATGCATTCTATTGCAGCTAAAAGAATTTAATGACAACAATTTTAATATTAACGATTCTATAAAAACATGTGATTTTAAATAACTTCATTGACTATCAAAATATACCATTCAACTACAGTTTCCAAATAGCCTATTGGCCTGAAATTATGATATTTTTCATTGCATGAAATTGCAATACTCGAAACAGGGGGGGGGGGGCATTTCCCCGAACTCAGGTGTATGAATTTAGCATTAAAGAATCAGCATTAAAATCCGACATAGAATTCAATTATTATAAATAATCGAAGTATCGGAGGAATGATTTAAGTTGGTAGAATTAGTGAATACATTTTCCGACAATTCTCCGCGAGTCCATTAAAAAATCAATGCAAAGTTAGGTTGACTGATTATCGGGCATAAGAAAGAACTGTCACATGTTCAATCCATAGGTTGTTCAACATTTGGCATAATAACCGACAAGGTGAAATGAGTCGGTCGTATTTTGCCGACTATTCTTCGTCGGTCGACAAAAAAATCGGAGCAGTGGATGTTAAATTGAGAGGTAATTGGGCATAAATTTAACTGTCGGATATTCAGACTATAGCTTGCCTCACATTTGGCAGGAAAGCGTACGAAACGAAAAAGTGAATAATATAATGTATTGCAAACATTATTACTATCAGTATTAGTAGTAGTAGTATTTTTACATAAGAAATCAATGAGGTGGACTCCGGCGACGTTTGCGCGATGTTTGGCAATATAAGTGATAAAATTTCAATGAATTAGATGTTATATTTTGACGATTATTTTTGATTGGTAGAGTAAGATAGCTACGATTTAGATTCGCTATAGATTTCGGTGAAGTTCTGTCGATAGATTATTGGACATAAGATAAAATCTCATAGTTTGCTCAACATTTGGCATAATAATCGACGAGGTTAAAATGTCTCATTTTGCCGACTATTCTTTGTCGGTCGACAAAGAAATCGGAGAGGTGGATATTAAAATGAGAGGTAATCGGACATCTGATTTCACCATTGGATATTTAGCCAATAGTTTGCATCACATTCGGCAGGAAAGCTGACACACACACTTAATATTCTAAGTATGCACTTCTCTTGTTTAATGAATTAATGCATCAGTTTTTCATATGCTACATTTAATATTATAACTATGCAAAATGGAGTACAATTTTCCTTGTTTTTAAAAATATTAATTTACAAAAGCTGTGAAGGTAAAAAATATTTAACAATAATGCATACTTAAAAATAAGGGAGCGCAAATTCAATACCTTACTGCTTTTGAATAAAATGTAACTATAAATATGTATAATTACATGTTAAAGAGTTCATTATTTTACACATGCAATTATATATCTTACTATGACATTTATAAGCGAAATAACTTTAATATTTACAAGATATTAAAGTTATAAAGTTTCCTCTGTACATTTTAAAAAACAGTTACATCCCCTTAAATTTCCACATTTTATTTTGTTCCTGCGCGCATTTTCGGAAGATATTTTAATGCCAATTGTTTGGTTACAATCTTTATTTACAGATTATCCAGATTATCGAATACGCAGAGTAGGCTATTCCTAAGGTCCCTTACAACTTCAAGGGTAGCCAAAAAAATTTTTTTTTTATTTAGTTTTTGTGGTGCAAAGACATTTATTTTTATAGGGATATTCTACTTAAACATATTTTATCAAATCTATCTAACAAATCAACATGCGTTTAAATTGCAGAAATGTATATAACTGATTTCATGTTCCCAGATTTGAGTGCTAGCAAATCAGTGAGGTTTTATTCATATTTAGTTAGATGCCTAGAGTTATATACATCACTATTTCAATCCTATGGTTAGCTGAAAGATCCAAAAAATTCCTTCTAAAAAGAACATACCTGCGATCATAAAAAAAGGGGGAGGGGGAACTGCAACAGTAATTTGGAAAATAGTTCCACTGATATCATTGAAGAGGACATTCATTTCAAGGTTGAAAGAGATAGACATAAACGTCCTTGACTTTATGTAGAGGGGCTGAAATTGCGACAACACTTTTCTGTTTATTCTTGTTTTAAGGTCTGCATTCATGAATTAAATTACTAGTTTATACATAGGACTTTACTAGCAATAAAAATACTTTGCTAGTAATAGTTTAATAATATTAATAATAAAATTCTTCATAAAATATTATATATATATTACTTTAAGCATTTCATGTTTTTAAATTAAAATCAAAATTTCATTTAAACCAGAATATTCTTTTCAAATTCCTTATTTCACAATCGTCCACATTTACTTAATTGTTTCTTAAATTTTGAAAAAAAAATTAGCTAATGGGAAAAAAATGGAAATGAAACTGCATCATTAAAAAAGAAGACATTTGAATTTTAATTTTATTAATTTCAATTTTTTTTAATGCTATAAATACATTTCTGGTAGAATAATTTATCCCAAAGTTACAGTGGAAAAACGATAAAATTTCCTGTGTATTCTAATTAATTGAATATGTAATTCCATACTTGGAAAAGTTACCAGTATTCCCTCTTTTTTTTTTTTTTTTTTCAAATAATAAATATATGATTTGATTTATTACAACCCAGTTCTTTAGATCTATAACATGTATACAAAGCTGCAGTGGCTTACATTTATATTAAGATTATATATTTAATTTTCTCAAGATATTGGCATTTTTTTTTTTTACCGAGTTTCTGAAGATAGTCAATTTTCAAGTTTCAATTGATGAGTAAAGAATACACATGCACAATTTTTTTTTTATTAAAAATGTTCTTTTTAAATTTCTGAATGACTTAAAAGGAATTAATTCATCAGTTTTGCATTTTCTATATATATTACAAGAATTTCCTTTAAAAAATTTAATATAATTCTAACAAAAGAATTAATAAGTAAATAATAATTGAAAAATGATTTTAAAAGCAAATATTAACAGATATAAAAACAAATGATTGGAGCATAGCTCTTGTACATTTTAAACTCTTGTTCTGTTTTCTTTTTAAAAAATGAATAAATTTCAATCTTTGCATCTCAATTATGAAATTTCCTTTTCCTGTAAGGGATATACATTGCTCCATGAAGGAACTTATCAAGCAATTAAGTTCAGTAATTATATTTAAAAAAAATATTTTCATTTTTAACTTCTAACATATTAGCAATTTTAAATATAGATGCACGCTACATATCCATATAAACATTTCAATAATAACATTATTCAGATCATAAATTCTTTCATGAAATTTAAGAACAATCATATTCCAATAACAAGAATATGAATAATTCATTTCTAGAAGGGGGGAAAAAATTGAGACCTCCTTTTTATTTTTCTTTTGAAAAATACACAATTATAATTTTCATGAGCATCGGAATTTTAAAGAAGCTTTTCTACACGATTCATGAGAATTGTTTCAATAAAGATAAAATTTCTTTTTGAAAAATTAAATACATTTTTTAACACCAGAATTATTATTATTTTTTTTTTTTGGTATTTTAAAATTAGAAAAATATACATACTTCTGTACTTCAGATATATTAATATTCTTCAATGCATATATTTAATGTTAGAAAAATATAAACAGAAAAAATTATAGTTAACTTAGTTTTCTTCCTCTGTAATGAAATGTGCACCTTTCTAGAATAAATTCTTAAGAACTTTGTTTTGAAACATTGACAGTGCACTTTTTTTCCTGAGTAAACTACAATCAGGCAATATCTTGTTTGCACACTGAAATACTTATTATCCTCTTGGAATTTGATAACAACCCACATCTGCTAAAAGGGGGACTAAAATAGGCTGACCTTTGTAAATTTATGGCCAAGGGAAATTTAGTTGTAAAAATCACTCGATCCCTTTACCACCGATTGGCTAAATATCACAAGCTTTTACCAAGGGTTCATGCACAGAGAAGGAACCCCTCCCCCCTTCTCTTCAAAACGATTATTTGCAATCAAAGCAGTAACAAGACTGATCAAAAAATACTATATCTTATATAGAAACCTGCTTTTTATGATATGAGTAATAAGTAATATCATTTATTATTTTACTTTAATCTTGTATTAATTAATATTTGATTTATAGAAACATGATATCTTTTTATTTAAGAAGTCTTGCAAGTATAAATCCTTATGGATGATCATAGAAATAGAAAAGAATATTTGCTGTGTTTGAAATTTGGAATGCCTTGAAAATACTAGATTTATATATATATAAACTTTAAATATCATTATGTATTTGATTTATGTTACTTCTTCCTGTTTCTAATATATTAAATTCCAGTGAATCTTTTAAAAACGATTACTTTAAAAAAAGTGAGCTTAGCAATTGAAACAGAATAAATCATTAATACATAAATAATAACCAAAAATTGAAAAGAAATGTTTTTCAGTTAAATTATTTAAAATATTGTGTGTAATATCATATGTATATATATATGTACAAAAATAAATCAATAGTTATTTTCTTCAGTAATAATCTTATTTTGTCATGAGATTTAAAAAATAATTTGCAAATTTATTTACAGTATCAAAATGGTATAATTTATTTGCAATCTTTCTTGTTGTCGTCTTTTCATCAAAAAAAAATCTTATGTCTCTAGATCAACTTATTGGTAAGCATATATACAATAATTATTACTTATTATAATTAGTTTTCATTAAGTATATAAGCTAATTATCTGTAAAATTAATTATTATTAAACTGAGTGAAAGCTAAATTTGTAAAATGTTATTTGTCCCCCCCCCCACTCTGTCAGATATATCTTGCTCCCCAGTTGGAAAATTGTTGCCGACTCAAAATAAAACTCTGCCTCTGGCTAAAGATAATACTAAAGTAAACAAATTCCCCGAAAATTCAATGAAATATTAACTATAAAATTTAATGAAAATAATGCTATTTTTTATTTTATATAATCCTTATTCCTTTTTCTTAGTTCTGAATAAGACAATAAATATTAAAGAAGTAACAAAATAGACAGAAAAAAAAAGGAAATGAAAGCATAATTGTAAAACAGAGAAGTCAGCATATAACAGTGTATTAAAAATATCAATATAATAATAAGGAGAAGAAAAGAAAAAAAGACCAAGTAACTAATAAATTTACTAACTGTATCAAATTGATATTAAATTAAACAGATAAAATATAAAAATTAAATTTATAATCCATTGCAACATAAAACAAGATAATTGATTGGCAAAACCTTAATCAGTTATTACATAAAAATAAAAAAGTATATATAATTCAAATATTCTTATAAAATATTACCTATTACAGAATAACTGTAGACAATGACAAAAAAAGCAGAAAAACTTGTATTTTAGACTTCTTTTTTTCCGCAGCAAGTAATGAGGTTCTAATAAGGAATCATCTTCTCCAGCTTCGAATCCTTCATCACTACTTAGAATCGGCTCAACAGAATCATTTATCAAGTGGTTACTGAAACAATAATGGGAAAAAAACATCTATAAACTTATAATCAACATTCAAAATAATCTTAATAAAGTGCTATATGAAATAATAGTGAAATTCATAGGGTTTCAGATTGGTTACTCTTAGCCTGCATAGGAATCTAATGAGTGGATAACTATTTTTTATATTAAAGAATTAAAGTTCATTTACGATATCTTTTGAATGACAGCCTGAAATTGTTTCGTGTCAGGTTAAGACAAATTGAAAATGCACATTTACAACTTCAACAACCAACCCCATTTCAAATTATTAGGTTTCACGAAATCAATAAATGAAAGGAAAAATTAATTATAATATAAAAAAGGTACTTTTTAAAGTAACAGAAAATGAATGAATAATTTTTAATATGTTATATTTAGCACAGACGTTTTCATTGACCTACAAACCAATAAAAATCACTCACTCAGAATTATAAATTCTTAATCCTCTATTCATTATAACTGTAAAATTAGGTTTTGCACGATGAAATTTTAACCTCAATAACATACTTTAAAAAAAAAAAAAAAAAAAAAAAAACTTATAGTGAATATTTTTTTACTCAAATCATATTATGGATTATTCTCTGAAGTTGATTAATCAAAAAAATCTAATCTCTTTGCATGATTTTCTGAAATAATGGTTGTTATGACATACATTCTTTCTAATAGATACTGGATAAATAATTAATAAATCATGTATTAAAAATGAAAATCAGACATTTAATGTCAAAGTATCTTTTTTGAGCAGCAATACATACTTGCATAGCTGATAATTTTGCAGTTATAAATCATTTAAAAATCACATAATTTTCTAATTATATTTTATTTTAAAGATATACAGTTAATAGATCTGAATACAGACTTTTAAAAATTTAAACAGTTTGTTATTTTTATGCCACATGCTTAAAACTCAGTAAGGTGGGGTGGGGGCTGAAATACTAGAAGTTTAAGTATATATATAAAAAAAGAACTGGGTAAAAAAAAAGTACTTCTAGAAATGTAAAAAATATTCGAAACCAGCACTTCTGAAAGAGTATTATACATCTAGTTCTTGATCTATTATTTTCAAATCGTGATAGTGAAAAAGGAAGAGTAAAATGAAAGATGTTAAAATTTTTATATTTATTTAGAAAACAAACTTTAAAAAAACATTTAGTGAGCATATTTTTTACATTCTAATTTTTAAAGATCAACCAACATATACAAAGTCTTGGTGAAACTCTTTTCTAAAGTTATAAAGTGCAAAACTAAAGATGCTGTAGAAATTCAGGGAACACAAGCAAATAACTTGAAATTGGACACAAAATTATAAAATATGTGTAGCACATAACAAAAATTACTTTATTTGAATCCGAGACACCATTTTTAATTCTATCTGTTTTACTTATGAAAACAAAACGTTAAAATTAAGACATAGAATTCTATAATTTACAAGTAGTACAAATTAAGTAGAATAAAATTACAGTTATTTAAATGCAGAAACTTAATGAACACTGAATGCAAATACTTTAACAGAATATATTTATTTATTTTTTGGAAAAGAAGAAAAATATTAAATGTATTCAAATTCTTGAAGAATGGTTTTTAAAACCGAATCTTACTACTATATTTCATGTTTGCTAGGTAAAAATAAAATATAAAAATATGCTTAAACCATAAAAACTAAAAAAATGATTTTGAACATTAAAAGAGACATTATGAATTATATCTTTAAAAAAAAAAAAAAAAAAAAAAAATCGAAATTAATGATTTACTAAATTCCAGCATTTCAAACATGTCAGGAATAAAACAGAGAGGCAAAGAATCTAAAACAAGTTATTTTATTTAAAATCCCATACATTTTAATAGAATCTTCTCAATTAAATGATAAAAGAAGAAAATATTTTAAGTTTAATTTTAAAAAACCTTATGAAGCTTATATATGTCCCACAAACAAATGAAATGAAAATAATTTTACAAACTTCTTATACCTTCAGATGCATTACCCTAAAATACATTAACTAATATATAATCTTTTATATTTAAACTTCATTTTACAAATAACGGACTTTCAAATATTTTGCAGACTACCACAACTTCACAAAATAAAATACTGACAAATTATGAATGAATTCATATATAAAATATTATATAACTTACAAGTTTAAACCTTTTTCAAGTTCAGCAAAATATAAATCATTACTACATTACAAATGCCAAAACTGATAGAAACATTAAGTCTTATTAACAAATTATTAAATTCATGAATTTACGCATATGAAAGTATTTTAAAACATAATAAATATGAAATTTACAAGAAAATAGATTTTTTAAAAAAGGCGAAAAAGCAGAAAGAAAATTACTTTTCAAAAAGACGGAATTACAAAATGAAGGTAAATACAATTTTAACAACGTATTACATATCGCAAAGCATAAAATATTTAGAGCTCTTTTAGAAAAAGTACATCGCCTGCAATGCCTCTAACAGAAAAATATAGTTTTGAGAAAAAATATCAATTATCGTAAAGTTTAAACAACACATCAATGTTCCGCTATTTAAAAAGCAGGTGAATATATACCTTCTGATCGTCAGTGCGAAATTTCTAGTCATGAAAACAACGATAAAAACAAACCGTAAAAGCACCGTTCAGTATATATATAATTACCTAGACCGTTCCCTCAGGCTGATGCTTTCAGGTTCTGCTTCTACAGGGTATTTATGCGTCAGCATTCTGTATATTCATGCTGTCCGTGTGCTGGTCATTCATTACCTATATGATGACATCACTAAACACCTGCCACAGTTACTTTCGAATAGTAACCATTGAACTTGACATTCACGTGACGGAGATAAACAAAGAACAAAGAGCGCAAAAATACTTCCAGTAAATATAGCTCAATAATCAATTAACGTCTTTCGGTCGGCAGTACAGGTATTGTTTTTATTTACAAATTAAATTATACTATAAACAGAAAGAAAATGTCAAACACAAAAAATGTGTTAAGACCCAAGATTAGAAATATAACTATTTTCTCTAATTTTTAAAGATAAATTTGGTTTACAAATTCAAGATTAGCTTAAAAGCATTCATAATAAAAAGTGATTTCTGTCAGTTAAAAAATTACAAAACAAATTCGTAAAAAGAAACTATTAATAATTAAGATGTTTGACAACTCACTTCATTTCTTATCATGGTGTCCTGTCAAACTGTTGAGATGTAATAATTGTGCAATCACTTTTCTTTTTGTTTTTATTTTGAAGAAAATTATCAATATTTTTAGTAACTAAAAATAAACTAGTTCAAACAAAAATTTTGATGTGAAACTTAGTTTTATATTATGGATTTTTTACCTTTTTATTTCGCTTTCACTTTTTGTAACTAACTTTTAATTTTTTTTTTAACATTGCATAGCACATCGTAATGGAAGAAAATGAATAAAACTGTCTTTTTATTAATTTTTTTAAAATTAAGTAGTATTCGTGATTGTATGTACAATAAAGGCTTAAAAGTTACAAAGAAATACAAATTTATTGTGAAAGAGGTGGACCTAAAATGTTAGTTTTTTAATTTTAAAAACTCTAAAAGCAGCACAAATACTTCTAAACCTTTTGTTTTTATTTCTGGTTTCGTCTGGATTGTGCACGTTGCAGCTTAAAATTAATTTAATATTGGATTTGCGTACTTTTCTTTGGATTAAATAAGTGCTAGTAAGGTAATTGTTTCCCGTTATAATTCCCCCCCTTTACTTTATACTAATGTTCAGCCGCGATAACCAGAAAATTTGAAATTTATGGAATAGTGATGTTGCATCTTTCTACATTTTATATACGGAGGATTACTGTTTTCGATAGGGTTTTGAAAGCTTTGTCTTATATAAATGTGCACCAGGTAAATCGGATCTTTTACTAATAATCACCGTTGATTTAAAATTGTATTAGAATTATTGGTGCTGCATTTAAATAGAAAATTTCTTCTGAACTCTTAAAAATGCAAAGTTACACGAATAGATAATTATTAACCCCTTTAGACCAGCCAGTAGAGAACGAAGCGCTCGTATTTGACCTAATACTCCAAAATGGAGTGTCATAACGGGTCCACACAGTTTTGCATTTAAACCTAATTTAACTAAAAGCACATATAAAATCATCATTTCATTGTAATGACTTCAATTTTACAAGTAATGTTTTGTAATATGCTACTATTTAATATGTATTAATATAAAGACTATAACATTAATAGTAATGAAGGAAATAAGCAAAACACTCAACTTTTAACTATACTCACAAAACAATTATTATACACGTGAAAACAAATTTGTAAATATAAAAATTGTGTAATATCACACTCTCGCCTCCAGCAACAGTTATCTAAATGCATTTCCCATATTTTCTTAAGGGAAGAAAACTGAAGTTGATTACAAAGAGCACTGGTGTCTCTTTAAATTACATGTGCACTTTTATAAAGCCATTTGTTAATAACAATCAATCTAGAAACCTATGCTTGCTCACATATGAAGGTGAAGTGCTATAGAACTAGACTTCTAAGTATTTCACTCTTTTCGTAATGGGAGAGCAAAAAAGAATTTGTCTGAAACATCCTGGATATAAAATATCTAGTGAACCCGAAACTACAAGTGACATATCTATTTCTCCTACATAAACCAATAAGCATTCCATCCTTTCCCCACTCAGTCAAAATTTAAACTAAAACCTAGAATAAAATAAATCGTGACATTTACTCAATTCTCATAAAAGATCAATACACATTCAGTCGTTTGCAGTTTGTATGTTAAAATATTATGAATCAAGTAAATCAAAAGCATGTATTGAATGTCACCACTTTGTGAGATATATTTCAAAATAATAGACTTCAACTCCCATCTAGTGTAACTTAAAATTCTTAATGAAACATTATAAATAGAAATAATACCAATGGAAACATGGGCCCATAGATGGAGAAATGCTCATCTTGTATATGATATCATGGACTTTGAAGTTGAGAATCAAATATATGTGATCATGGTCTTGAATGGATTAAGGCAATATTTCCTATCCAAACACATTATAACATTTTTCTTTATCTGCATTGGTTTTTACAAAAAGTTACATTTAAATAGTAATGTTCAGAAAAGTAAAGCACGGGTTTTGTTGTGAGAATTTCCTTTATAGTGCATGTATACTGACTTTTAATTTCATTTGTATTTACAAAAATGTTTGGTAACTTAAAGTAGTTTAAATTACTTAGTTTGAAAATTTCATTCATTAATAACAGTTACAGCTTTATAATATTATAACCTTGAAAAATCTAAATTTGTTTTGTTATTTTCAGAAGAAAAAAATGCTGTGTTTGAATTTTTTGTTTCATTTATTAAGTGAAAGTTGTGAGGTATTTTGGGGGGAAGATAAAGGCATAATATTGAAGTACTTTCATCCTTTTAATATTGATATAAAGATGATTTTGAAAGTGATTGAGTGGCTCTTCAATTCAAGTCACAATAGACCTTTCACTTTTTATAACACAGTGAAAATTTTGAGTTGTAGTAAGATTCCACCTCAAATATTTTCTATTATTTTCTGTTATATTGTACATAGAATTTAAAAGGAAATCTCTCATATAAAAGAAGTGATGCCATTTAAAAAAATTCAACTGTCAATTTGTCAAAACTTGGTAGTTACTGATTGCATATCATTTGAAAAATATGAGAGTACTAGCTGGTACCTGGTGCATTGCTGCCGCAAAAGAAATAATTTTGGAAATTAAAATAACTGTCTTTTTTAATTAGGAATGATAGGAAGAAGGATATTTATTTTCTTGTTGGCAATGAATACATTCATTGAAAGTGAAAGATGTATAAAGTAGAAGTGTAAATAATATTTATTCTATTTTCAAAACTTTATTATTCAAGACTTTAGGATTGGAAATATTATTTTGTTTTTACATCTTTAGCAGAATCAAATGCAAGAAATAACTATTCAAAGTTTCTTCGTAATCGGATGAGGGGTATAGCACCACGTAAGAGACATACAGACAAACATTCATTTTTATTTATAAGAGAATATCACTAACAATGAAAAAGTAGGGGCAGGAATCCTTAGTATTATGATATATAATCAATTAACGATGATGTAAATGAAGGATAAAAATTATTAAATAATTTAAGCCTAAATTATTTGGGGAGCATTAAAATAATTTCAGAATACAATATTTAAATTTAATTTAAAAAAATTACTTACAAATTTATTCTGTGTCATGTATTTTTATAAATTACAAGTTATATTTAGATTGAATTATTGTCTTATTCTGTATCAGAATTATTTTTTTGTTTAAAAAATATTTGGCATCTGACTACTTTTAATTGTTGGTTAAATGATTATAAATTAACAAAATTCATTCTAAAAATAATTTTTTACTATATACTATGTTACCAATAATTTAAAATTTTATAGGAATTATATCTTATCACCTTTTTTTTAAAAAAAATGTATTTTAACTGTTTTTGCCATTTTATCACAATAGCAATATATAAATATAATATTACATAATTATTCAATCTGTATGAAAATAATCTTCTGAGTACTGAAACATTAAAAAAAACTCTGTTTATAATAAAAGGATAGTTATTACAATTTCATTAAATGCCCATTACATATTTGTTTACAGAAAGTTAAAACAAACTGTTTTTAATATTCAGTAATTTGCATATTTTATTATTTTCATTTAATAATCTTAAACAGAATGTTCTTTGATTGAAGGTTTGTGTTTGACAAAAATAATCGGTATTTAAAAATTCAAATTAATTTTTGATTATCAGTGAATTAGTTCCTATCGTTTATTTTATTTTGATAAAATTTATTTTAGCATGTTAATTGAAATAAATAGTTTTAATAGAAAAGAAGGTGAGAATAATTATGCTGGCCATTTCAAATTGGGTATGTAGATTGCTAAACGATTTTATGTGAAACAGATACACTAAGCATACAAATAACATTTGTTTTACTTATAATCCACCAATCTTAAAAAAAAGGAAAAAAGAATGGGCCTATTTGATAGAATTAATGTGAAATATATTTGTAAATTGATAGTAGAACTTAAAATTTATTTCTGAGTTAAAGGATTATAATAAATATAAAATAATAGAAAAAAACAGTGGTGAAATCAGTGAATATGATGTACAAAGTAATCTTTCAATTTTTAAACCTGTTCCATCTGACCTTGATTTATGTATGCTCCTACCACCTTCATCATATAATTTATCAGTTGTTTCTAAACTTTGATTCCTCATTGCGTAATTCTCAGAATCACGCAATGATGAATCAAAATTCTTGCACTTAAGTCCAGATACAGATGTTGAAATAGAAAAATATAGACAAAATGAGTTAAATAATTTTGTATGAGATTTGCATTTATAAGAAAGTGCTGAAATTTTAAAATGTTGGTTTAAAAATAAAAGGTTACTTGTAAACATTTTTGGTACAGAAAGTGAAAAAAATATGTATTAAAGCATTTTAATCATGTGTAATGTAAAATTATTTCTGAAGTTATGGTTGATTTATATTTTTTGCTCATGAATCCTTTACAGGGGAGACGATTAATTGATTTTAGACACAGAAGTCTTATCTTCTGAAAAGTAATGTTTCAGCTCAATTTTTGAGATTCATTTTGTAATTTAAAAAGAATTGTATAAAAACCTTGATTTTCTCCCTTAAAATAAAATAGTAAGAATATATTTAGAGAAATCTGTATAGTTTAAAAATACTAATCCTATCATTAGCCTAGCAGAATGGTTGCATGATAATACTCAATTTGCCACAGGAATGAAGATCTAAAAATTGAAGAACTATCTTGGATGTCATAACCTCCAGATAATTGAGGATCTTCGAGGGAATATTAAGGCCTGTCTCGTATTGTTCTTCAAAAGAGAATCAGATATACTTACACTCCAATATGGCAAATGCCTGAATCTTCATGATGATAATGTCGACAAGTAATCATGTTTGTACATAACTTTTGGTTTAACCTCAATTTGTTTCATCACAGGAGGAGTATTATGAACAAGGAAGAAGTGAAACGATAAGGAGACGTTGGTTCATATCAGAATGCAACATCAAAAGAGGAGAAATTTTCCCCTTCAGTAAAAGGGATTTCAGTGATACATGTAGACTTAGGAAAGATCTCAGGTATCTTTAAAAGTATGTTGTAAGCGTTTGGGATTTTTATCCTACGCTCGGACCAAGAGAAAGTGCTAAAGCCATTAGTTTTCCAGAGCGCTTCTTAAAAATAATTAAATAAAAATTGAGAATTAAGGTAAGAAATAAGAGAACATATATAATGCTTGACTCATATAGTCTTGTGAACAGATAATTATTTTATTATTTTTATTAATTTATTTTATTATTTTACTTATTTTTAAGACAGCTGATCTGCATTTGAACAGTAATGTTGCAATGATGAACATATATGTTGCAGAGTAGGTGACATTCCAATTTAAAATTGTAAACAAGTCAAAATATTAGAAGAGGTATAAATGGTTAAAAATTTGAAATTTTCATATTCCAACATTTTGCTATTAAAGATAGAACGATCATTCAGATTAAGCAAATTACCATTCATTGTAACAAAAACTTTTTGCTCAAGGTGTCTTTCGATAATAGAATTCTACAAGTTAAGACTGAGGAGAGGTTTTGATCCTTAATTTATAACTTTTGTATGTGATATCTCTTTGAAATCTAACACAATTTGCGTTCAACTTTGTCATCTTTATAGTTCCATTGTCATGAAATTAGAAATTGAAAGGAAGGACGATGGTAAAGCTTTGTTTTGAAATTTAAGATAATTATAAAACAGATATAGTTCCACATTATTTTATTAGTTTGACTGCTTTTGTAATTGCTCTTGTTTAAAGATTGTAAGCAATTTAAGAACTTAATTCTGGCAAAAAGGAATTTCTCCTTTCTGTTTTACTAGCTGGTTTGTTTTAAAATATTCTTTTGTCTAATTGTTTTAGAAAATAACTGATTCCATGCTTATAGTGTACATTTAAAAATGATAAATTTTTCTTCTAACTTTTCCTGTCTTATTAGAATAAAATATAAGATATCTCCACAGTGCTGTCGATATTCTCAATGCCTTAAGACCTTATCACACGATGAAATTTCGTCAGCACTTTTCCGTTTCTATTCTCAAAAACCGATCAAGCAAGTTTCATAATCAACAACTTTTTCCAACCAGCTAGAAAGTGCCGTCGGAAATATTGTCCACAAACGAAATTTTACCACTCATGTGAAACTTTGGAGTGACGTCACTTTCGTTGTCGTTTGCTGATGGGAAGTGCCGACGATATTTTGCCTTGTGATAAGGCTTTTACAATACTTCGACTTCGATGACATACTTATCGGGGCACCTATCCTCGGTGGAGGATTATCCCCTTAATGACTGTTACTAATAGAGCATTAACGATTAGTATTATGCCATGAGATAGGAGACATTTCGATGTGGAATTTTGGCTCGTTTGCACGAAGGAAACTGGTGAAGCTACGATTGTGATTGGTTGAGCAGTGGTGGGAGTTTGTAGAACGTGATACTATTGGTTGGAACTATTGACGGGAATGCCTTACAATATCGTGAAGACAATATTATTGGACTTTCTGTACTATTCAATTATAGTGATAGGATTCAGATAGTATAATAGCAAGTTTACTCTCTCTGACTATTTTTGTAGAATGATGTATCAAAATTAATAAACTCTGACATTTAATATTTAGAACAAAATGATAAATGTGCATAACGTTACTATGAGAGTGAATCACATGCTATTAAGAAACGGGAATAATATATTTGGCACAAGTTATAAGTGAGTTAATACTTCTTATCTTACTCATTCATCTGTTTAGTTGCATAGGGGTAGTGCGTCTTCCCCGTTATCCGAGCGCCCCGGTTCGGGCATGGTTGTTCTTCATCTGGTTTTATCTGTGAGGCGTATAAATGCCCCCCCCTTGTAAAAGGGGGTTATGCAAGCGAATGCGTGTGTCATCTTCATATAAACTAGAAGTCAGACATCTACTCCCTTGGAATCTTTACCCTCAGAAGCTACTGCACCCTTTTTCCGTGGAAACACGGACACAACATCGTGATAATCTATTTTGTTGACAAAATGAGCATTCCTATAAGTTTCTATGATCATTTTCCCAGATACTGTGGCGTAGTTACATAATTACATGATTGGCATAATGCCAGAAACATGTTCTAAGAAGAGCAACTTCATATATTATTACTGCCCTACCCTTCAGAAATAGGAGAGGGGGGGGCAGAATTTTAAAGTTATACTTTACCATTTGACAAATACACAAACGCATACTTTATATAGGGAAGCTATATTTACATCAACAAAGAAGTTACAAGTGCCATTTTAACAGTTGGTTCAACTGACGAAAATATTAAATATTGTTTTTGGAAATTTGGCACAAACCGGTTGTATTTATTCACTATTTTTGTATAGATAAGAAATCCCTGATTTTAATTCGCCAAATTTTTAGGATAGGTAAAATGTTAGGATAGGGTTTTTTTTTTTTTTTTTTTTTTTTTGTATTGCGATATGGAATAGGAAATGAAAAGTGAAGGGATGAAATGCTGAAGGGAAAAAAAAAATTATATTTATCTGCATAATATTTTTCGAGCAAACGATTTACAAATTTAATGATGTAGTTTAAATAAAAATGCATTTTGGGGAATAAAATATCGAATCGTTATGGAGATCTTTTAGTTTGCTTTATCAAATCGTCTGCAAAGCTATTTTGTTGAGTTTGAATGGAATTACCCCTACTACCAAACGATTCTTTTGTGTCGGAGAACATTTTTGCGTGGTTAGGCAATCAACGCACTCTAAAGGCCTTATCACACGGCGAAATATCGTCTGCACTTTCCGTCAGCTATTTTCCTTTTCTACCCTCAGAACCGGTGAAGCAAGTTTTTCATAATCGACAACTTTTTCTAACTAGCTAGAAAATGCCAACGATAGTGAGGAAAATATTGTCCGCAAGCGAAATTCAACCAATCATGTGAAACTTTCAAGTGGCGTCACAATGATGCCATTTTCTGCTAACAGAAAGTGCCGATGATATTTCGTCGTGTGATAAGGTCTTAAGGAGGCAGACGCGCATCTTATGCATGGAGGTAAGAATTGTTCTGGAAGAAAGGCATTAAAGCTATGAACACTTCCCAACAGAAAAAACAGAATCACAAAAATTTTTCGTCTTTACACTGCCAATTTTGCGCGGATGGTTCATTTTATGTCAAGAATTTAGATGTTGGCCACTGCCCTCCGCATTTCTTGTTTCTTCAGCCTATGGTTTATTTCCAACCCCGTGATATACAAAATTTAAAAAAATGTATTTCTTTTGTATATACTTACCATTAAGATTTGGTCCATGAATTCAAGGACACCTGGTATTTAAATATTTTTGACTAGATGTGTTTAATCATATACTTTCTACAGCGTTTACTTTTTTTTGTTAGGATTTTTTTAAGATCATATTCTTACATATATATATTTGCAGAAAATGGTGAACGAAGAAATACTACAAAGGATACAGCAAAACAATACCAAAGGAGAAGAAATTATAAAATTTATTCAAAAAGAACTCCCACTATTGCAGAAAGCTGCTGCCAAAGTTAAACAAGAAAAGCTGACCAATGAAATCAAAGAAAAGAACCTGCAACTGAAGGAGGAGCTTGAATTTTGGAAGACCAGAGTCATCGAATTAGAAATAATGACAGGTATAAAACAGTATCCTTTGCCTTCTGATGCAAGTAAAGTCAACTCTGTCCCAAAAGATCCAGTAGCCAACACACCAGCTACAGCTGCGCCCGAATCTGCGCCAAAAGCTGCCGCCGCACCTAAAAGTGAAGCACAACAGAGTGCACCCAAGAAAGAATCCAGTCCAGTGAAGAAAGATTCAACTGCGCCAAAGAAAGAAAAAGCGCCAAAACCAGCCAAACAAGATAAGCAACCTGTCGAAGAAAATAAAGAAGTGAATGTCAGTCGCCTTGATCTCAGAATTGGTCGCATTCTCAATGCCAAGAAGCACCCAGACGCGGAGAGCTTGTACGTTGAAGAAATCGATGTGGGAGAAGATAAACCGAGAACTGTCGTTTCAGGTCTTGTTAAATTTGTACCTTTAGAAGAAATGCAAAATCGTTTGGTGGTTGTACTCTGCAACCTCAAACCTGCAAAAATGAGGGGCATCACTTCGGAAGCGATGGTAATGTGTGCCTCCACCCCTGAGAAAGTTGAAATATTAACACCCCCTTCAGGTAGTGCTCCAGGCGACAGAGTTATATGCGATCAGTATCCTGGGGAACCTGATGCTTTGTTAAACCCGAAGAAGAAAATATTTGAACAAGTTGCTCCTGATCTTAAAACGGATGGCGATTGCAATGCCACTTATAAATCTGCTCCTTTGAAAGTTGCTGACAAAGGTGTAATTAAATCAACCACACTTACTAATGTGCAGATTAAATAATTGAATATTCTTTAGATAACTGAATAAAACTATTTTGAAACCCGATGCATCTTTTTTATTTACTTAAATTTTGTATTTCCTGCGTGTTTTGTCTTAGTCTTATGTGTTATTAACCATAAATACAAGCCATCTTTAACTACCACCTTATTCGTTGGCAATATTATCTGTTAAATCTCTTATTTATAACTTTGATGCTCATTAAGAAAATGTTTTTAAGCACTAGATTGTGACAGAAATATGTCACGTTTTATTTACCTACTTCTTTCATTTTGCATGTAAACCAAATGATTTTGTTCTTAAGCAATCAATATTATGACGTTATAACACTTAGAAATATAATTAGCAAATTCATTTACACAGAGTTCGACTAAGGAATCGGACTTTTCGAATTTTTAGTTAGAATTTGAATTAATTAAAAATTAAGTGTTTTTCTGCTATAACATCCAAAAATATTATCGCACAAAGATGATTTTTACACCAAGTTAAAGATTTTTAACAAAATTAGCTTTCTAATGGCACCAGTATTTTAACATATCTTGAATGTAAATATTTTGGGATATGGAGCGACAAAGGCTATAATCTCCCTTTTAAACATATAATTTAAGTTTCTATTTTTAAGGCATTTTTAAAGAAATATTTTTTTTTGCCATATTTTTCAACAATATATTTCGGACAAAACAATAAAATTGTACAACAAACGGAAAATGAGAAACGAGCAAAGGGAAAAAATAACTTTATTAAACTGTTGCCATCATGTTGACAGAAGTTCAAATTAAAAAATAAATTAAATATAACTGCAAATTAAGTTGGGGAAGGAGATTATAGCCTTTGTCGCTCCATATCCCAAAATATTTACATTCAAGTGGGGGGAAAATGTGACTTTCAACACATGATTGGATGATATTACATAAATATTAAATGTTATGTTTTCCAATAAATAAATGCAAGGCGAAGGTTTGTATGACAGTTTGCAGTATCTATATCACTAATTCAATAAATCAGCGTTTTGTTTATGGTAAAAATGTTTGAATTTATACAGGATACGCATTTAAATTACAGCCAAATGACTAATTTTTAAATCATTAGTAATTGGCATACATATTGTTTAGTACTGTTAACTTGGTCCAAATAATTACATTTTATGTAACTTGAGTCAAAAAATGCGTTGATGATTAACTGTTAGATTTTTTCCTACATTGCTCTGTGAGTCATAATTAACATAATATTTTAAGCAAAGTTGTTACATTAATCAATCTTCTAAATCAATCATTAAAATTGACTGATTTATAAAAAAAAGAATATTATTATTAAAAATTGATCTTTTCGTCCACCACCTTAAAAAAATATACCAATTTCAAGCTAATCAATGTGCAGAATTACTCAAAGGCTGATAATCAAATGAATATGTGTTTGTGTATATGAATGAATGCGTGTGTGCTAGTGCTCTACACATCAGGCCATATGATCTAGAGCTACCGCACTTGGTGTGTACACATTTACTTTGCAAGATAAAAAAAAGTATACCTAGACGGATTTTTTAAAACTTTAATTAATTAAAATTGCGCTAACATTTGGAATTTTTCTGTGATAATTTCCGAAAACATTACAGTATAAAACTGTTTTTTAAATCCTTTAACGAATTACTTTTTTTCATTGATACCAATGTTTTAACCTATAAATTCAATTTCTATTTTTAATGAATTTTTTTAAAAAATATTATAACCATATTTTCCAACAATTAATTTCTCACAAATGAAAAAAAGTTGAATTTAACCTGCAAGAGCTCGTTAACAGTGAACCAATGATTGCCATCACTTTGACAAAAAATATTTAAAAAGAAACGTAATGTTACGGAACAAATATAATATGTTATATTTTCCACATAATTCCATGACAACTTATTGCAAATCAGAGATATATGTTGTGCAATGAGCAAACAATCGTAAGGTTTCTTTAATAATATGAGTTATGTGACTATTGAAGTTTAATATATTTGGCTGAGAAGTTATAAAGAGAGCAAGGCACATAAGTATTTAATTGAATATATTAGAAAGCATTACTCCTGGCGAACCAGCTGGTCGCCAAAGGCAGCTAGTAAGTAATATATAGAAGATAGATAGATAGACACACTCTGAACATTAGGAATTTCAGTAACAATCTTGTAATCAGGCATTTGATAGCTATATATCATATAATCATAAATTTCAAACGATAATGCGAATTTTTAGACGATACATAACTCAAATGATGCGTTAATTTCAGATGATAATATTGATTAATATTTTAAAATGCTTAATTTTGTTTTTCTCAAATATAAAACAATGTTTTAATTTTAAACAATCTGTACGATTTGATTTATAACTGATAGAACAATAACATCAAACCATGTATAATGCATTTCGCGGGAGGAAATTTTTAAAAATACCATGACAAAACATGAAAAGATGATCCAAAAACATATATTCAGCTATCGATACTTCGTTATTAACGGATTAAGACAGGATTTTCTGTATAATAACTACATTTACACCCACTTCTTTTTTTATTTTCACAGCTGTTTGTACAACAGGTAAGAATATTTTTAAAAATGGAACCTTTCACGATGTATTTATAAGAAATCCGAGAGAGCCTTCACTTCAGTGAATGTATTCGTCTGAAATAAAAAAAAGAACCTTACCTGTCATGCACACACGACAGTAGCTTAAGACGTTCTTCAAACGTTCCTTCTGAGGAAACGTAAGAATGAAGCTTTCTCCTCATTTTGACAGAACGCCGAACGGTCACGATATCTCAACCGGAAATTAGATGTTGAAAGAACATTCTGGGTAGACGTTGGTCAACTCAAACAAGAGATAAATATTAGAGGCAGTTTTTGTATTTACTAAAAATAAAAGTAATCTTTCAACTCTTTATACCGTTCAAAATTAGGTTTGTCAAAAGAGATAGAGATAAGATAGAGAGATATATTTTCTAAACCTTTTCTTTTCTTTATCTCTTTTTAGATTTCTTCTAATAAAAGATTTTATTTGCATTTTTAGCTAACGAATTGAATATTTTTTTCAGTTCATTCTATTAATTTACAATATAAGTCTATTAATTCATATATATCTATTAATTCACACACACACACTATATATATATATATATATATATATATATAACCTTGTTCAAATTTTCAATCGTTACTAAAACACGAATTGAATACTGCTTACGAATTGAATATTTTTTTTCAATTCCTACTATTAATTAACACTATATATCTATTAATTCATATGTATATATTATCTATTAATTCACACACACACACACACTATATATATATATATTATTTGCATTTTAAGCTTACAAATTGAATTTTTTTTCAATTCCTGCTATTGATTCACACTATATATCTATTAATTCACACACACACACACACACTATATATATATATATATATATATATATATATATATAATTCAAATTTTTAATCGCTACTAAAACACTTTTTATTCATCCACTCAACTTCAAATACATTTTCTTAAACTTGTAGTGAATGAAACTTGATGTTAATACTGTTTTTTTTCAAATATTAATTTATTCATTAAATTAAATTAATTTGTAATACTTTAAATAAAGTTTTATCAGTTTGTAATGAGAATTGCAGCTAACAGGCAGTAACTCATTCGATAAAATGAGAGGATTTTAGTACTTATCACGTGAAGGTGAAGAATGCGAGTTCACTTTTTGTGAAAATCAATTAATTTTTGGATACTTAGTAATTTTTTGATAGTTATTAAATAAAAAGTAACTAAAATAAAAAATTTCTTTGTTGACCTTAGTAGCAATTGAATTTTTTTTAAAAAATATATTACTTTTTGTATATAATTAATTGAAATCTGAGATATCCTCCTAAAACATTGATTTAGAGTTGAGTTTTTAAAGTGCCCCTTCATTTTCAACGTATTAAATTGTATCTTCTTTGACCATTAATGTAATACTTATTCCTATCTTCCAATTGCTATAAATTTGTCTTTCATGAGTGCTGTGATATAAAAAGTATCACTGTCTATCAGATGATTAAACACGCAACAGATTAGCACCAGAAGGAGTCTAAAATTTTAATGTTTTAGCTGCGAAATAAAGGTAACCAGGGAAATTGTCTCTTTAAAACTCTCTCGCATTCTCTCTATTAAACTTGATAAATTAGAGAACATCTTGCGTGGCATTTTCGTATAATAAGTAAGAAATATTTTCTGGTCTGAATTTAGCATTTTAACTGAATGTATCATGTCATTCTTGGCGAGGGTTTTGAAGACTCATATTTCGTATGTTGTTAATAGGATCTGGAAATCGAATTTGGGCTTCAAATGCCCAATTTTTCAATGGATTGGAACACAAATGACAGATATGACACAAAAGTGCACTTGTAGTAAAAAAAATCCCATACCAAATTTGTTTAAGGTATCTGACTACGTTAAAAACACTGGTAATCGACCACATTGGCGATTTTTTTAAAAGTGTTATTTCTTGTAATTCGGACTTTTCTCTTTCCAAAACAGTTTATTTTTTCTTAGAAAAGGAAGGTCTAATTTATTATCCAGAGGAATTTTAAGCAAAATATATTTTTCAATTAAAATTTGTCTTTAACTTCAATTTTAATTTTTATAAAAATTATCCACCATTAACATGATATCTCAAAAACTAATAGAGGTATTGACATAAAAATTTCAGCCTGTGTTTTAAATGATATGGGCAATGAAAGGAACAAAAAGTTTTATTGTTGGCGGAATACTTTCTCATTTATAGGTGTTTTTAGAAAAATTAAGTTGCGAATTGATGGAAAAAATGCATATATACGTATATTTTTACCTGTAACTTCTTTGCATATCAAAATATTTCTTAGGTTTTGGTTCATTTCATTCATCATTATATTCTAATTCTTGTGTACAAAGAGAAATAAGTTTGTTGCATTACAATTTTGTGTAGAATATTAACCGTTTTGGTTCAATTTCATTAAAATTTACTACAAAGTTTTCTTATTCCTCAAATTATATTTTCAAATAATTTTGTATTTATAGTGTTTATAACTGATAATGCATCTAAAAACCATAAATAGTTTTTTAAAAATCACATTTTTCAAATTTTTTTCCATCGAACACAGTCGGTTACCTTAAATCTTTGTATTTTTGAATTATCACGTTTACTTATTTCTGAAAGTACAAACCGACAGATATTCAATCCGCAGTGGATTTGGCTCAAAATTTCATTGGTGTCTGCACTATAGATGTTGAATCTATGTACTGAATCTCATATATTTAGCTTTCTTAGTTTTTTTCGCTATCATGTTAACTTACATTTTGGCTGACGTATTTCTTCTGTACAAATGTTATTCAATATTTCATAGAAATCTGAAAATTTGATGTAAGAGAGCTTAGTATACCGAATATCAACCATTCAGCTCGAGATGTTTTTGAGCTATCTTTGTCACTTTGTCAAAATGCGTTGTTCGACTTCAGGAGGTGTGAAACTTGGAAATTCGTCAAAACCTTTAATTCGAATTTTTTGACGTGTGCTGGTAAGTTCATAAGTCAAATAACATCTACGGCCCACTAACAATTGCTATTGTCTAGTGCAGAGGTTCCCAACCTTTTTTCAACTGGTGCCCCCTTTTCTAGTGAATATTTCAATACTGTCCCCCTTCTCACACCAGATAAATAAAAGCGTACATAATGCACGGTGGAAACAAGAATTAAAAAAATTATAATAGATAGAATAATGTTGGAAATGAAATGCTACTGAATTTTTTCTTTATTTAAAAAAAGAGGAATAAAATTTTTAGCTTATCTATCATAAGGGAGGCAGAAATTTTGTTGATGCGAATTAATTCATTTTAAACTATTGCTTTCCAAATAAATAAATTCAGTTTCAGATAACAATCAAAACGCAAGCTTAATTACATTAAAAAGTGTTTTTATTAAAATTTAAAGACATCGAATTTCTAACTTAACTTATGAGAAGGCTGAATTTGATGTATTTTAAGGACCTTGTTAACATCAGGCTCGATTTTACTTAAAAACAATCGTAAGTGACCAGGTTCAGTAACATGAAGCCGATTTCTCTTTTTCGTTACCAATGTTGCATCAGCACTAAATCCACGTTCTGCTAAATATGAAGATGGCAATGCTATCAGAAGTTGTTAAGCAATCGATCATAATCCTGAATGCAGATGCGAAATAGACTTCTGCAGCCAAAATTCTTCATAGCCATTCTTGAATTTAATTTTTAGATCCTCATTTGTCGTCAGTTCTATTAGTTCTTCTAACTCAGGTGATCCTGCAGTGTTGATTTTGGAAAAATAATCCAAAACCCAGTCTGGTATGTCCATGCTTAAAATGTCCTGAGATCGTTCCTTGAAACTATTGTACACTATATTTGATTAATCTTCATACGCCCCCCGCCGTTACATATCAACGTCCCTAATTTTCTCCGGGTCTTTTACCGCCCCCCTGAAAGCTTCAAACGCCCACAAGGGGGCGTTATCGCTCACGTTGACAACCTATGTTGTAGTAGCTAAGTTACAGTTCTAATCAAAAGGTCCCGAGTTCTAGTCCAAACCAACACCAATCTTCCGTATTGGTAACTTCGGAAAATAAACCTTCAAACTTAACCTTCTGGGCGCCCTCTGCCGGTAGCAAAAGTCGCTATAGCAAACGTTCGTCGCCCGCTATAGCAAATGGCGCACCGCTTATGACCGATGATTTCTGTACTTTCTCTGAATTACGTGTAAGAGAATGTAAAAATATCAAGAGCCATCTCATTGAAATTTTTTCTCATATTTCTTAATAAAGATATTGTGAATTCTCCTTCAACATAAAAATCGTAAACTTTGAGCAAGACTGAACGTCACGAGAGCTCAATTTTTTTTATTTTCAGAGCCCTGCACATGATAGCTCAGAATTTCGTTATTTAGTAAAGAAAACTTTTTGCACAGATTATGTATTCTGGGTACCGTTTTCAAATAAAATAAAACCATAATTTCATGTACAATCATAATTTTAAGGACAAGATTACATAGAAATTTCATTATGCCTTTCAACTGGATTAAATTATTACAATATTAAGTCATCCTTTTGCTCTCATTTCTACATATTGTTTTACACAGCACTCAGGTTTCTCTTCAGAAATATATGTTTAAAATTAAAGCAAAGCATAACCATCCTTCTCCAGTTCGCTACATAATCTTATCCTTCTACATAATCTTCTCCAGTTCGCTACATAATCATAGCAATCATATCCTTTCGGAAAAAACAAAACAATAACCTGAACGGCGACGGCGAATCTTGCCAATCGTTTCCGCGGACGTCGCCAATGGCGGCCAAATATCGCACATACATTCGAAATCACAAACCAAACGTTTTACTCCTTGGTATATTTGGTCCAAAATTTGATAAAGATCTGCATCTAAGATGCTAAACCTGTAAAAGATTTTTCTCATCTGATTCTTTATGTATAGTTGTTATTGTGCTCATCTACTCTTGGATAGGCAGAACTCCAGACTTTCTGAGAAAGGATTTAATAGAAATTTTCAAAGATTATTTTTATTACTATTGGTTTATTTTATTTATTACTATTTATCACCGGATTTATTACTATTGGTGAAAAGGTCATATACCAAAATTCTATTAAGCTTGAGGTGTTGGCAACGGAAATTTGTGCAGCAAAAAGGCATTCTACTTTTGGCAACAGCAGTAATTATTATTATTTTAGAATAACTGACTGATGGAACTTTGTAAATGTTATGATTTTCTATTTAATTTTGCTGCAGTTGAAACTTTGAATTTAGTAAATCATTGATATGTATGGCATATTATTTCATTAAGTATTTAAAGTGCTTTAAGAATTATTAATTAAATATATGTATTTTTAATGAATGAAGATGTGTGTTATTCTCCATCGCAAAAAGTTCATCATGTTTTTGAACTATTGTGATCGTGGATAGACAGATTTACAGACGTAATTAAAAAAAACTATGATCGCAAATTTCAATTTATCATGTGAGAGCATTATTACATTATTTTTTAAATCATTATTTGTCTTATTGAATTAATTTTTCATTTACTAGGTTAAACCGATTTGAAACAATCACGAGGTCACGATATATATATATATATATATATATATATACACACTGAAGTGACAAAAGTCATGGGATAGCAATATGCAAATATACAGATGGCAGTAGTATCGCAGCGAAAAAGTATAAATGCGCAGTTCGTTTTCCAGAGCTTTCATTTGTGTTCAAGTTATTCATGTGAACAGGTTTTTCGTGATTTATTGCGGCACGACAAGAATTAACAGACTTTGAACGTGGAATGTTAGTTGGAGCTAGACGCATGGGTCATTCCATTGCGGATATCGTTAGTGAATTTATTCCGAGATCCACAGTATCAAGAGTGTGCCGAGAGTATGAAATTTCAGGCATCCCATCCCATCATGGACAGCGCAGTGGGCGACAACCTGCACTTAACGACCGAGACCACCGACGTCTGTGTAGAATGGTCAATGTTTATAGACACGCAACACTTCGTCAAATAACTGCAGGAATCAATGTGGGACGTACGAGGGACGTGTCCGAAAGGACCGTGTGGCGAAATTTGTCTTCCTTGGGCTATGACAGCAGAAGACCGACTCGAGTGCCTTTACCGACAGCACGACATCGCCTGCAGCGACTCTCCTTTGCTCGTGAGCATATCGACTGGTCCCTACACCAGTGGAAAACCGTGGCGTGGTCAGATGAGTCACGATTTCAGTTGTTACGAGCTGATTGTAGAGTTCGAGTGTGGCACAGACCCCACGAAGCCATGGACCCAAACTGTCAGCAAGGCACTGTTCAAGCTGGTATTGGCTGTATAATGGTGTGGGCTGTTTTTACATGGCATGGACTCGGTCCTCTAATGCAATTGAATTGATCATTGACTTGAAATGATTATGTTCAGCTGCTTGCAGATCACTTGCAGCCATTCGTGAACTTCACGTACCCACACAACGATGGGATTTTTATGGATGTTAATGCGCCATGTCACCGGGCCAGAACTGTTCGCGATTGGTTTGAAGAACATTCCGGACAATTCCAGCGCATGATCTAACCACCTAGATCGCCCGATATGAATCCCATCGAGCATTTATGGGACATCATCGAAAGGTCCGTTCGTGCCCAAACTCATGCACCATCCACACTTTCACAATCATGGACGTCTATACAGACAGCATGGATCAATATTCCTGCAGAGGACTTCCAACGACTTGTGGACTCCATGACGCGTCGAGTTGTTGCACTTCGCCTGGCAAAATTAGGACCGACACGATATTAACAGTCATCCCAAGACTTTTGTCACCTCAGTGTGTGTGTATATATATATATATATATATATAAATTAGCAAAATAAGAGAAAACGAAACTAATTAAGGAAACAGAACCAAAACCTATTTCGGATTCGAACAAGACAAAATATAAATATTAGAAAGATTGAAACAATTAATAAAGAATCCGGTCTGAGGACTTTCTCAAGGGTCACCCTCAGACAGGGATTCAAACCAGGGATTTTTTCTGTGAAGAGTCTGACTTTCGTCAAGAAATTGACTCCTCGTGACCCGAAAATCCCAGAATATTGAGGTTTTGGAGATAGTATCACACAAGAAAACACATGAAATTTTAACAATGTCACAGCAACCAATAAAACATGAAACCAAAAACAAATTTGTCAATACTAGAATGTATAAAGACAAAAAACTAAATTAAAATTTTACATATCATATATTTTAAAATAGACTTTATAAAATAAGTAAAACTGAAACCAAAAAATCACAGTAAATCTGACAGTCACAAGAATAAAATAAAATAAGAAAGTAGAAAAACACTCACCCACCCAGCCAAAAACGCTTCTTTAAACACTAGCCGAGAACGAACATAATAAAAAGTGTAATACCATATCTGCAACTGTTCGGTCATAAAAAACGTCATCAAAAAAAACCTTAGGAGCGCCATCTTTTGAGTAAAACTAGTTATTTAGTTAGAATTTATATAATTGTTTTTTAATTAATGATTCAATATTGCAAAAGTTTTTAGGAAATTCATTAGTATTTAAGTTTTTAAGTAGATTATTAGTTGCTGCAATGTAAGAAATCTTATTGTTACAAATTTTTTTAATTCTGCTAAATTGTGAAAAGATTAGGTTTTTGAAAATTTTAGAGTTTAAATTTGAATGATAATTACTAAGTTTTATTATTTTAAAGTTAAAATCATCCCTTTTATCGTAAATGCCTATTAAAGTTTTTTCATTAGATATTTCTATATTTAAATCAAGATAGTTAGCTTTATTTTGATCTTCATTTGTTTTAGTTAAAACTAAATCTTTTGGGTAACAATTAATAACTACATTAGGATTATCTACATTTATTAGAAGTAAATCATCTATATATCTCCAGCCTTTAATTGAGTTGTGTTTCATGAGGTTTTTTTCATAGTGATGTAAGAAGATGTTAGCTAATGCACTAGAAAAAGCTGTTCCCATTGGAATTCCTTTTACTTGTTTATAGGTTAATACTATTAAAAACGTAATTTTCTTTGATGTTAAATTTACATAATTCTAGCCAATTATTTTTTGTGATAATATCTTTATCTAAATACTCTTCGTATATTAAATTGCAAACATCCATTAATTTTTCGTGAGGAAGGTTAGTGTATAAATTTTCAAAATCAAAGGTGTTAATTTTTTTAATATTGTTATTCTTTAGAAAGTCTAAAATATCTTTGTTACTATTAATTATAAAATTATCTTCATCTTTAATTCTATTCAAGATAATTTTCAAGTATTTAAAAAAATGTTTTCCTATGAAGTAATTGTAACTACCTGTGCTACAAGTTACAAATCTAAATTTTATTGGGTTTTTATGAAATTTTACTGTTGGGAATAAATAAGGATAATTTAAGGAGCAAGTTTTAATTTTGGTTTTTTTAGAGAATGCTAGCATCCTTTTATCTAATTCCTTTTTACCAGTACTAATTAAGCTATAAGTCGAATTAGAGTTGTATTCTTTAATTAAAAGTTCCTTATAGTAAAATTTGCAGATTAGGCAGAAATTATTTGCTGATTTATCTATTACAGTAATAATGTACCTTTCCTTTAAATTCTTTATTTCTTGTTTCAAAGTTTTATTAAAATAAAATCCTCGTTCTTTGGATCCCACCTTACCCTCATTAAATTTGGTTTTAATGTCTTCTAAAATCCTTACTTTCCATTCTTTAAAACCCTCTGGAGGCCAATGGTATTTTCTAGATAATTTAGAGATAAAAATATCCAAATCTTGTCCAATTGAAATTAACATTTTTCTAATGTTTAGTTTTTCTCTCATTCTAAATTTTGTTCCTCTTTCCATTAAATCTCTTAATAAATTAGACTCTATGATCCCTAGGTTTCCCGTTATAATATGTCCTTTGTCAGTATTTACATAATCTTTATATATATCTTGGTTACAATTACAGTCTATTTTGCTAATTTTATTTAAATTTTTTCTATAGTAATTATAATTACAAATACTTTTTCTTAGAGTAGATGCATAGCTAAAAGCTATTGATGGAATTATAGTGTCCTTTAAAGGAAAAGAATCCTTGTTATTATGCATAATTTTAGGTAACTTGAGTTTTTCAAAGCTTATATCTAAAAATTTTACCACACAGTATTCTTTATTTAAATTAATTTTCTTTTTAAATAATAAATCGTTTTTTCCAATTTTAAGTTTGAATTTGATTAAATCTAAAATTATGAATTTAGTAAAAGAATTTTCGAATATTAAATCTTCAAATTTATTATTAATGAACCATTTAAGTTTGTTTTTTCTAAAGCCAAAGAGATATTTTTTAATTTTAAGTATATTTTCATTATTATGTTCTAAGTTGCAATAATTTTGAAAATCCTCAAAAATGATATTGTAGTTACCACCTCTACCTTTACCTCTCTTAAATCTTTTACTACAGTTTTCTTTATCTAGAAAGTCTTTAAAAATGTTAAATTTGTTATAAATGCAGATATTGTCCAAATCCCCGTATCCCTCTCCATTTAATTTGCTGTTGAGACCATAAGGGAACAAAGTTTTTAAGTTACATATATAAATGTTTTCTAAATCTAATCTTTTATTTAAATCAGTTATGTTATCTTCCAATATGTAGATGTTAATTTTATCGAAATTATGCCTTTGGAAGTGCAGAAGCTCATACTCGTAGGATTCATTTTTGACAAAGTTCTTA
>JAPMOQ010051213.1:84452-97474 GCA_026543055.1 Argiope trifasciata
ATATATATATATATATATATATATATATATATATATATATATATATACATACAACCGTAAAAGTGTTTAAATAATTAAAACTCATTTCCTGAATCAACAAAAATCAAAGCGAAACTAATTAGGTAGAAATCGATATTAAAATTAATTTTGGAATTAAACGCTAAAATTTCACAAAAATGGAAAGTAAATGAAATAAAACCGATTATTGAAACAAATCTAAGTTAATATAATCAATAAAATTATTTAAACGAAACTAATTACGGAAACGAAATTAAAATTGGAATCGAAACTAAATATTATTTCGGATTCAAACAAATTTTTAAAAAAATCCATCATTCGGTTGTTTATTGATTGTTTGTGTTCCTTATTGCTTGGCTTATTTTGTTAACACACACACAAAAACATATATATATATATATAAAATTTCCAGCTGGCAAACAAAGTTCTATAACTCGACCGATTTTGAGATGGGGGGAAAAACATCGATGCATGCGTAATCTGATAGTATCAAGATTATTTTAAATCTATTTAGACTGGTAATTGTCGCTCTTTAAAAACTGGAAAATTTTGTAAATTGTTGCCTTTGGCTCTTCTATTCCAATAGGTTGCCGAAGGCTGATTAGGTTATATGGTCTGGTGTGCAGTGCCCAAACAAACAAACACGCTTACATTCATGTACGCAAACACATATTCATTTGAGTAACATCCTTGGAGTAATTTCGAGCATTGATTGGCCTGTAAATGATATTTTCTTTAAGGTGGTGAATGGTTAAGTTCTAAAAGAGCACGCACAAGAGAACATTTGACTTTGCGCCATTGACCAACCTTAGGCTTCACTATGATTTCACTATGATTTTATTCAATAGAATATCATGTAAATTAAATTTTTTTTTCATGATTCATCGTTAACTTTGAATTAACCTTATCTAGGACCATAGGAAGTATGCTTCCCACTAAATTTATCAATCTTTCAATGGAGTTGCATAGAATGGCATAAGTTCTGATAAATTTTTCAATAAAACAGAAACTTTTAAACGCTTCAGTTCGTTATCTCACAAAAAATGGCCAGTATTTATTTGTAACTTAATTATTAATTAACAAAATTAATTAATTAAACAAATTAAATTTATCTAATATGCTAAATAATTAACTTTCCTTAAGACAATCTAAATCCTAAAAATATTTTAATATACCATGAGTATTAAAAAATGGCATTTTAAAGAGTTAATATAAAAGCAACGAAAAAAGTCTTGAAGAGTATTATTAATCAAATATATTTCATCAGTTATTCTTAAAGCAATTGATTTCAAGGTCTGAAAAATTCCTTTAAAAATGAAATATGTTTTCCATAATAGGTTTTCATCAAACAAAAATAAAAATCGGTGAACATTTTATAAATGATATCTAACATTTTTAGAAATGTTTATTTAAACGGCATAAAATTATGCATGTTAGTATAAGAAGAATATTTTTAAGTGAAATAAATTTTATGAATTTAAATATTATAAATTGGGGCAAGAGTATATTTTATAATTATTTATTTGATTATTCTAAATGTACTTAACTAAATATTTAACAGCATTTATTAATGGTTAATTCATCAGTAATTTTGATATGAAAAATGTTTATTGAGGTTTTATTATAATGGTTTAACAAATAAATATATTGCCGTATTTTTAAAAATAAACATATAGAATGCGAAAAAATGCATTTTATAATGTAATATTCAAAATTTATGGTGGTGGTGGTGATAGGTCTAATGCCACTTGGTCATACCAAACCCGCATGAGCGTAGCTCTTTCGAATGAAGGAAGAAGTGTGCGTCTATCGTTGTTAACGAGCACCGTTCAGGTGAAAGTATGACTTTGCTAAAACACACACAACCCTTTTTAGGGGGCTGTCGAACTCATTCATACACTCATTTATCCATCCGCAAGTCAGAATTTAGATTCAAATCAGAGTCCTACTCATCTCTGATTCAGTATCCCCATGGGTATAATTTTTTACGGGCACTTGGAGGACTTTGCAGTCACGACCTATTTAACGTGCACCAACTGCCATTAGCCAACACGGCCGTCTTTGGCCGAGACAAGGACAGAACTCCTTACCTGTCGGTTACGAGACAGACGCTCATCCAACCAGGCTACTGCTGGCCTTTCAAAACTTATATTGCACATGATCAGATCAATGAATGATGGTTTCCAAAACTCATTTTGCTAAAGGATCTAAATACTATAATTAAACCTAAAAACTGCGATATTCTAAAATCAGATGATGCTCTTTTTTCAGTTATGCTAGGAAGGTAATATTTCTGTTGAGTTATTATAGGTGCTAAATTTTTCAGTGACGATTTTGATAGAATAACTATAGTTTGTATCTCATAGTGCATATATAGTAACTGATTATGATTGAATTAAATTTTTCGAAATGTAACATATTTTTTACAGAATTTTCATCGATCTTGATTTCCATGTTAAAATAAAAGAAATCTCTCAGACATAATAATGATCTTAAATATTTTTATTAACATATTATTTCATATAATAAAAGTACTATAAAAATTTATAGCACTTGACTGGCATAAAATACATATAAGAAAAACACTGTTATGCAAAATATTTTATAATACAATTTCCTATTATTCTAAAAGATTTTCTTATAGGCTTCGTAAAATAACAGAAAATGGGTTTATAAAATACAGTAAAATTGATGAACACAATCTGGTGTAATTAATTGTTAAAGTAATTTTTATTTAGTAAGATAAATCCGATAGACAGGAAATTTGGTGAAGATATAATAATATTTGATTTAAATTATCAAATAAATGATCATACCAAGATTTTATCAAATTATTTCATTCAATGTATTAATATTAAAAATAATTAAGGCAAGAATGAATTCTTTCATTTCAATCTGATCTTGAACTTATTTATATTTCTGTTTTTGAATATTTTAAGAATTTCTTGAAGAATTACTCAGATAAATATGTTATACAAAAAAATTACTAAAACAAAATTTAAAAAAACTTTACAGTAATAATGCTTAGAAATTAAACAAATAAAAAGATTTTGTTAAATGTTTTTAAACTGGAAATAATGCCTTTATAATTTTACGAATAAATAAAAAAAAAACCTGGAATGCATTAAAAATAATGGAATTATGAAATCATCAAGAAAAATTATATGAAATAGAAATATATGTGTAATTTACAGCTCAAAATTATAAGCCATGCCAACCAATTATTCTTACAAAAGAAACATTTTCAAAACATTGATGCAATGTAGAAAATCATATCACTAATTTTAATATTTTAATACACATGTGAACTCAAAAATGGATTTATTTAATAAAACTGAAATCTGAAAATATTTTTTATATAAAGTTTTTCTTTCATGCAGAAAAATACAATAATATTCTTTTAAAAAAGTTGAGAAACTCAAGTCACATTAAGTTATTTTCAATCATAAGCTATTGACTGCTCGTAAATTACAAGCTTTAAAACACTGCTGTATTAAAAAAGACGATTTCTGAAACTTTCGAAAATATGTTCTGTTTGATAGAGTAAAAGCAAAGGCGATACATAAAATTCTTCTATCTCGCTTTACTGACGAAACCTTAAAAACACTGCATACATGGTTAAGTACGAACATTTTGCTAAAATCTACTCCTTCCGAAATAATTCATGAAAATAACAAAATGGGGAAATCACAGTCCGGTCAGTGCTTGATTCTTCCGACGAGGTTGGTGACCAGCTTTTCCAGGTCCGTCTTCCTCCTGTTACTCGTCTCGAGCACCTCTGCGTGGTTTGCACTTCTCTGGGCATCGTACTCCATCACGCACTCGTTAGTGATCAGGGACAGGCCAAATACCCGCAGTCCACAGTGCTTGGCGGCTATCACCTCGTGGGCCGTGCTCATGCCTGAAAGGAAAAAAAAATTCATATAAGATTGAATACTTTGTCATTCTTATGAAGATATCAGCATCACATCAGGGATGTCTACTCTAATGTCTGATGGGTATGTCTACTATGTAGACATCGTAGAGTAGTTATCTAAATACATCAGAGTACATAACATATGGGATGTCTTCTCTGTAGACATCGTAGAGTAGTATCTTAACACATCAGAGTACATAACATATGGGATGTTTTAAGAGTATGTCTTCTCTGTAGACATAGTATAGTAGGTACCTTATGATATCAGAGTGCATAACATAAAGGATGTCTTCTCTGTAGACATCGTTGAGTAGGTATCTTAAGACATCAGAGTATATAACATAAAGGATGTTTGCTCTGATGTCTTAAGAGTATGTCTATTTAGTAGACATCGTAGAGAAGTTGTCTTAAGACATCAGAGTACATAACATAAGGGATGTCTACTCTGATGTCTTAAGAGTATGTCTTGTCTGTAGACATGGTAGAGTAGGTATCTGAAGGTATCAGAGTGCATAACATATGGGATGTCTATTCTGATGCCTTAAGAGAATGTCTTCTCTGTAGACATCGTAGAGTAGGTATGACATCTACAAGACATCAAAGTAGACATTGCATATGGGATGTCTACTCTGATATCTTAAGATATCTTGTATATAACAGTATCATATACAAGGTATCCTACAGCCGGGGTTCTGACCTGGGGGTAGAGCGTCTTCCCTGTGATCTAGGCGTCTCGGGTTCGAGTCATGGTTTGGGCATTGTTGTTCCATCTGTGAGGAGCGTGAATGCAGTCTCTTGTGAAACAGGGTTGTGCAAGCAAGTGCGTGCACGCCATTTTCATAAGGGCTGGAACTCAGGTTTCTGACCTAGGGTGCACAGGGGTTTTTATCCTCAGAAGTTACTGCGCAAAAACTTGACTTAAAATGGTCACAAACAACAGTATCATATAAAATGCCCTTTCTTTATGTTTTATAATTCTCTGTTGCTTTTGTCACATTCTTCCTCCCCACCATCGTGAATCAAGAAATTGTAAATAATATTTCAATGTAAGTTGTCGCTCACTAGTTGTAATTAAAACTAGGTTTACCAAGGGGTCATTTTGACGCCTCCGAGAAAGCCTTCATTGATTTTCCTCAAGGAAATTATTGCCGAATTTTATGGGAATATTTTAATTAATTTTTATTTACATTTATAGGACCTACAATCGCAAATACTATCTTTTTTCTTTCTTTTAGTTTTGAAAGAATGTATATTATATAACTACTTTTACTGAAGAGGTCATTTTGATCAATAAAATAAATATTGTTGAGAATGATCACATTTATTTTTATACATATAACGGCTTGATAGAACCACATAGATATGAATATAAATACAGAAATAAGTATGTGTTAGTAAAATGTGTATACATAAGGAGCAAGAAGCCGAAGCCGGAAGTCAGTAAAATAGAAGCTATTACAAGAAGCAAGTTATTAGCAAGAACAAGTGTGAGTCTATGCTTTGTTGAAGATAATGGTAGAAGAATAGATGGTCTTGAAGACTTAGGTTGGAAAATAAACACTTATTTTAGTAAATTGCCTTTTCATCACATCATAGCTCAACAAATATATTGAAAACATACACGTTTTTCTATTTTAACTTCATAATAGATAGGTCAATTTATATTTTTTTCTAATTAAATAAAGAAAAAGGGTCAATTTGACCCCTTTGGTATAAATAGTTATATGCCAACTCATGGTAAACCTGGTATTAATTACTGGCCATGCAATGGTAATGCCTACATATTTCTTACAGTCCTAATAAAGCTGCCAATCCTGTAATTAATTACGGTCATGTCATGGTTATGCTTTTTAAAATAACAATAGATCTGTCTGTGGGACTAGGCTGGTCTAGTGAACTGACAGTTATTGGGGTAGTTTTCTTCTCTGGCATCATGTCTTCAGACTTATACCTTAGTTGGATAGGCAGAGAAGTAAGTCTTGGGTATGCAGATACATATCTGCACAAATTGTGATTCAATTGCTAACTTCAAAACTACTGAGATAGGTAGTTCCAATAAGAAATTGTTTATATCATGTTGTATGGGCCAATTAATATACTGTTAAAAGTTACAAAATCAAAATTCTCATACGAGACATCGGTCCTATTAATCATATTTAATAAAATAATTTTGGCAGACTAGTGTTTTGGAAAAAAAGTTCAATTCTTCTGCAGACAAAACAGACTTTTTAATAGATCAGTTTAGAACTTCATAATAAGTTAGTTTTAGTCAATTTTTTTAGTTTAAGATATGTTTTTAATGCACCAGTATGAAACATAAATTTTGCTAAGAACATTTACAGACTTAAACCAAATTTTTAAAAAATAATTTACTGCGTCATTTGAAGCATTTTTGTAATTAGAAGTAAAGCCCTCTCTCCAATAGTTTAGAAATTAGTTATGGGCTACGATCAGAATGAAAACTCTGTATATGTGCTATCAAGGCCAAAAAGACAGGACATGAATCTAGTTAATTGGAACAATTACTTCTAATTAGGCACCGTGTCTAAGGCTCCCCTCACCTAAGTACAATGTACTCTCGGATAGGTTTAGTAGCCTATTCAGACTAGTGCAGGAAAAGCAGGTGTATTAGCAGAAGATTCAAAATTGAGGTTAGGAGTTTAAGAGAGCTTCTCTTACTTCTCAGATTTTTGAAAACTATACACAATAAGTAAAAAAAAGTTTCCATATGTAGCTATGACTGATCATGAAAGTTCAATTTTTGACATAAAATACTTAATGAAAATGAAAATTGCATTA
Source organism: Argiope trifasciata (assembly GCA_026543055.1). Taxonomy (NCBI): domain Eukaryota; kingdom Metazoa; phylum Arthropoda; class Arachnida; order Araneae; family Araneidae; genus Argiope; species Argiope trifasciata. The sequence goes on from JAPMOQ010051213.1 coordinate 91,186, forward strand.
AATCTAGTTAATTGGAACAATTACTTCTAATTAGACACCGTATCTAAGGCTCCCCTCGCCTAATACAATGCACTCTCGAATAGTTTAAATAGCCTATTCAGACTAGTGCAGGAAAAGCAGGTGTATTAGCAGGAGATTCAAAATTGAGGTTAGGAATTTAAGAGAGTTTCTCTTACTCCCCAGATTTTTGAAATCTGTATACAATGGGTAAAAAACGTTTCCGTACGTAGCTATGACTGCTCATGAAAGTTCAATTTTTGATATAAAATACTTCATGAAAATGAAAATTACTTTAATAAAATTTCATTAATTTTTTTAAATATTATAAAGAAAAAAAATGTGGAGAAAACTATGTATGTAAATTGAAAAAAAAAATTGCCACTATTAAATAAAAAATATTTTCGTACGGTATTTATTGAGAACATGAAAGAGTTTTTTCTTGCTAACCAACTTACATTTAATGATCGAGAGACTGTTTTTTGTCCTCTATATTTCTCTCAACTGTTGTGACATAACCACTACTTGTTTTTATGTTGTTGCTGTACCTAGACAAATATTACTCCAAATTTCCTGAATGTCCTTTTTAAGTTCAGCCTTGTTCTTTATGATATACGGTTTTTAGTTCAAGACTGATTTCTTCCCATAAATGTTCCATAGGTTTAAGTAAGCAAATTAATAACTCTAAGAGAATTGGGGAAGGGATATGAAACTGTTGTATAACACATAAAAGCACCACTCCTGACAAATTTTAGAAGTGTGCTTAGGATTGTTATCCTGTTGAAAAGTAAAGTCAGTTCCAAGAGACAGTACTGGTTGAAACTTTCTGTTTTAGAATGTCAAGATACATGTTCCTAGCCATATTTCCATCTCAAAATAATTGTATCTGTTAGAATTGTATCATTAACTCGCAATTTTAATTTGTTTCAAAAAAAATTTCTGTGATTGAGAAATTTTGAAATTTTATTAGCTGATTGTTACACCTCTTATATTTCTTACAATTTCCTCGATTCGTATTAATTTATAGTTCATTAGTTAAGTTCATATTAATGTAATTTTAATATAAACCATATGACTGGTGCAGTATGGCCACAAATGGCTCTTGTGCCAATAAACCTTACTTATCTACCTACCTACCTCAAAAAATTAATTTCCAACACGAACAACCCTATTCAGACTCTAGATATTGTCTTTGCATTATTTTATAAAGAAATATAATCCTTCTGATACTGGGAACGATAAATTTCCATAAAGACAGAAAACCCGTTTAATTGACATCATAACTAAATTCCTTCCTCAGAAGTATGACTTACCAATTCAATTGATGATGATGTCATGTCCGTGTTTCCACGGAAAGGGGATGCAGTAGCTTCTGAGGGTGAAGACCCTTGAGCACCCAGAGAAAAGAAGTCTGACTTCTAGCTCAAATGAAGGTAACACACATTCGCTTGCACAACCCCTTTTTACAGGGGAGGGCACATTCATACATCTCACAGATAGAACACAGAACAACCATGCCCGAACCCAGGACTCCCAACTAATTCAATTAAAATTCTTAACTTATTAATCACAAATTGACTTGCCGTACGTTAGTGTCGCATACATAATTAACAGATACAGACACTACATTTTTATCATTTTATATACAATCGATGAGAGACTTACCGACGGCATCTGCACCGAGGGTTCTGAGGGCCCTCAATTCGGACACTGTTTCATAAGAGGGTCCGCCAACCATGGCATATACTCCTTCTCTCAAGAAATTGCCCAGTCCCAAATCTATGGCAATCTCTTTTGCAATATTTCGAAGATTCAGGTCGTAGGCGTTGTTGATAGCAGGAAACCTCGGTCCCCATCTGGGTTTGAGAAGGGAAAAGAATTTGATACCGAGAATAAGGGTAAAAACAATAAAATTATCTCTTATAAAATGATATATATTTATAAAAAGTATATAAAATAAGAAATATATAAATTAAATATAAATATCTCTTATAAATATTTTTACCTGAGTATGTTGAATGTTCATGTGAAAATTGGAAAGAATATTAATAGAAAGACAATATATAATCTTCAGGAATAGTCAAACCCAAACTTGCTCGCATACTATCTGAAAAAAGTATTATCACGCCATCATCCGGTACTAGACAGTGAGTTTTGGACAAAGCCGTGAGCTCCACCAGTGCGCAGATTTTTATTTTCATTGTTCGAGCAGGAAGATTTTGTGCTTCATAGTGTAGTAAAGGAAATACATACAAAATACATTTTGAATTCTTTAATTCCAATAAGTTACAACCGGATGGTGACATAGATCTAAAATTTTAGTCACAAGATCACATGCCAAATTTCATTTATTTAAGCTGATGATTTTTTTAAATTATTACATAAGAATCATAAAAATTTAATAAGAATTTAGAATTTAAAGGCTTAAATTATGAACCAAATTTCATTTACCTAAGTAACTATGGTTTTGAATTATCGATCTACTACGATCTATTATGATCTACTATCAACTATTTGATGGATTTCATTTCAAACTTAAAAAACACTTTATTATTTCATATAATAAATAACATTGTACAAATGAAAAACATTGTAAACCAAATTTTATCAGATACGTTTTTTTTTTAGTTATGTTTATTTACATCTGGACAGACAAATTATTTTGAATGGGGAAAAAATGTACAGCAAATTCTGTGTACAGTCACCCACCATACCCAATTTCAATTTCCTAGCTCTAAATATTTTTGAATTATCGTATCTGCAGACAGACATAAACTAAAACGTGTTTTTCGGACTCACGGAGAATTAAAATGAGAAGCTACTTCAAAATCTGGATTTCGAATTTCTTAAAGCTTTATAACAAGCTTTTCTTTATATATTTCACACATGAAAAAGTAAAGAAAAAGTAAAATAATTTAGAAATAGGAACTAACAATCAGAAATCTATGACATTGGAGCAATCTCCAATTTCTAGTCATTACAAAATAAATGCTTCATATGTCACTTTACATGTTTTCTTTTGAACACTTCTCAGAAACTATAGATCATAGATTTTTAATATCGAACTGCGTGCACAATTTAACGGTAGTTGAAAAATATTATGGACAATTGATTTCCATCTAAATTTCCTAATTAATTTAGCTCATTATTGTAACTCATTTACACAGTGGAAATTGAATTTTGTACCAATCCATAATGTAAGCTATAAAAATTTCTGGAATGTTATCAATAAAATTTATTAGGAAACAGAGGAAAAGTTTAAAATATAACTTTAATATTTGTATGTAACATGTTTTTGCAGATGCGTGGCCCTTAAGAAGATAAATTGGAATAACTTTCAATTTATGTTTCCGATTTAACAGTAGAACGCATCTGTTCGCATAGGGAGAAAACAGAAATGTCTGAGAAATTTTTCATGTCATATTTTTTATTATTATCAGAGATTATAATAGGAATTTATTTGATTCATGTCGATTTAGAAAAAGGGAATTTTAAGTATCATTGGAAAGAATGCGATGGATATTAGGGATTTTTTCCCACCTCTTTTATCTTGAGTATTATATGAATCAACTTTTTAGAGCGTTTGGCTTTAAGTGTTGGCGGAATTGTGCCAATGCGTAGGTTGAATTCCGCCAAGGATCTAACCAGTGATCTTCCGATTTGTAGCCGAATAACTTATCCACTATACAAAAGCGGCCACCTATGTTTAGTGGCAGTTACTGGCTTATTAAGATGCACCACAAATGTATTTAGAAAATAGCTAAACAAAAATGTGATAAGAAAAAACACACAAAGGAATAATGTGATATAGTTTAATCATGGAAGAAAAGGTTTTCCAACAGACCTGTCATCATTTCTTCCTCTCAGAGGGTTGTCGCCAGCAAAACCGGGGAAATTGATGTGATCTTTGATGAGCATAATGTCTCCGATTCTGAAATCAGGGTTCAAACCACCAGCAGCATTTGTCACGATCAGTGTCTTCACACCAATAAGCTTCATCACTCGGACTGGCATTGCACACTATATTACATAAAACAAATTTAAAACATGCAGAAATTGTTAAAATTTTAAAATTCATTCATTTCAAATAATTCTGTTCAAGAAATATGAGTGAACACCACTGTACTTTACTAAAATTTCGTAGTTTAATATTTGAAACTTCAATAACGGCCCAAACAAGAGAAGCTTATTTTTCCAGATATTCTCTAGTTTGATGCCCTTAACTAACCCATTTGCATCATATGAAAATATGGAAAAAAAGGCTCATATCACGGAAACAATTTTATTTCATATTTAGGAGCAAAAATGTAGAAAAGTAGAAAAAAAATCAATTTTGAGCATTAGTTGTTAGTCATTTTGTTCAGTGTGGTAATATTTGAAATGTGGGATGCATATAATTATATATTATATAATATGAATACAGTATATATCCTATTGTATGCATAGCGTATAATATGATGCAGCGTATATATATGCTCCAGTGACAGTGACCAGGAAAAGTGAGCGTATATATACGCTAATGATGCAAATGGGTTAATACTTTCTTACATATATATATATATTTATGTTCCAAATATGTTTAGAAAAAAACTCAAATGATACTATTATTAAAGAATGAAAGAAAAGTTTTGTGCAAGATTCAGAAACTTTGATTTTACACGAAATAAAAATTGGCGAAATTCACACGGTTTTTGAGGCTGCGAGAATGATTCTTAATTTTACTAATTATTTTAAATTCATAAATGACCGGACAAATGATCTTTGAGGACGGTTGATTGACAATAAGATAGCATGAGACCAACGCATATAACTTAAGAGTATATAAAGAAGTTTCCATATGAAAGTGTGATTATTCACAGAAACCAAATGAAGACATTGTAATACATACCATATTCGAACATTTCATTTTTATATATTAAGTTAAATTAATATTCTAAAAAATTCACCAAATTTCTTTAATTAAGTGAAAGAACTATTTAAATCCAAACAATTGTGGAAAACTGAATTCAAGCATTTCAATAAAAGAACAATAGAAAAGCAAGAATAGGGGTTGGTGTCTCATTAATAATTTCTGTGGTGGTGTAATTTGTATTATTCACCTTTTGGTCACTAAATAATTTTTCTTCCATATGGCCAGTAAGAAATGATAAATATAATTATGCATTAATTTATACAGGGTGATCAGCGAATAAGCCCTGATTTCAAAATTAAATATCTCTGCAACAAAGATCGATAGAATTAAGAGGTAAACTGTGCGTTCATTAGCAAAACTGTAAAAATGCTGCACAAAAGTTTAGAAAATTTAGTTACGAAATTCGTAATAGATGGCGCTCTAATCACAATGCCCATAGACGCTTTCAGTGTGACGTCAAAAATGAAAAATGACTCCCGATTTGACTCCTTGTGACTTCTTTCTGTGAGGAGCACAGAAAGACACTGTCTATAGGAACAATCCCGCCACGTTGTTTGGTGTTGCATGTGATTCCATTTCCGTTGAGACAGTGCAAGACGTGATGTTAAATTTCATTGTTCGACCTCGCCACCTCATTGTTCCGAACGGTGAACATTTTGAAAAAAATGCATTTTGATTGCAAAGACCGCATACTTTATTGTTTTTTTAAAGACTCCTTTCAGAGAAAGAATTTTCAGCGCAGAGCGTCATCTGTTAACGATTTTTGTAACTAAATTTTCAAACTTTTGTACAGCATTTTTACAGTTTTGCTAATAAACGTACAATTTACCGCATAATTCTATCGATCTTTTTTGTAGAGATATTTAATTTTTAAATCAGGGCTTATTTGTTGATTGATTATACCCTGTATTTTCTAAACATTTGTTGTATTGTTTATTCACTCATAGGAGCAAAGACCGCTGACGTTTTGTAAAAACCAATCAGATAGCCAACTTTGTCGGACTCTTTCTCTCAAATTTAATGGTTAGAAACCTTTTTCATTAAGTACTTACCTTCCACAGAGAGTAACCTTCATACACATGAAATCTTCCTTGCATGCAGACAGTGGGAACCCCTTTCAGAACTCCGAACACCAACCTTCCTTTGTGTCCTGGGACTGGAATCGAAAATTGCCTTTAAAATTTCATTTTTGCTTTATAAAAAAACTTTATTTTATCTTAAACTGAATAGTTATCTTACTTAAAATTGAAAAAAAAAAGATTTTCAATAAAGAGGAAAAAAAAAAAAGATTTTCAATAAAGAGGAAAAAAAAAAGATTTTCAATAAAGAGGAAAAAAAAAAGATGTTACAATAAAGAGAAAAAAAAGATGTTACAATAAA
>JAPMOQ010051213.1:97484-119052 GCA_026543055.1 Argiope trifasciata
AAAAAAAAGATGTTACAATAAAGAGAAAAAAAAGATGTTACAATAAAGGGGAAAAAAGATGTTACAATAAAGAGAGAAAAAAGATGTTACAATAAAGAGAAAAAATAGATGTTACAACAAAGAGAAAAAAAGATGTTACAATAAAGAGAAAAAAAAGAAACATACGATTGCAAATTTCAAATTATCAGGTGAGAACATTATTATTTTTCAAGCCATTATTGTCTTAATTAATTTAAGTCATTAACCAGTTTGAAACAATCACGGGACACCTCTACCAGTCTCTCCTTCCCCCTCTCTATATATGCACATAAAGATATTTTTTAAAACTTTCCTTTTAATTTTTCTAGCTTGTAAACAAAATTTTGAAGCGCAATCAATTTTGAGATTGGGGAAAAAAAGTCATCGCTTTTCTAAATATTGACGCATACATAATCTGATAGTCTCGTGATTGTTCCAAACCGGTTTAACCCTCCAAGCGGCGGAGACGTTTTTTTCTGAAAAGTACACCCCCCCCCCCCGAAATGGGCATAACCGTGTTTTTTCGCTCTGTTCAGTTGTTTCCAAGACGGGCGCAAACGGTTTTTTCCTACTTTCAATTGAAGGGTCGAAAAGGGAGAAGACGAGTTTTTTCTTCTGTGCCGCCCCCCTCCGTTAATGACCTTTTAGGCTAATTCTCTAAAGCTATTTAAAAATGTTTCTATAATTTCAAATGATATCATACCGATAGTTTCAAAATATTTGCAAAGATTGAATTTTGAAAAGAAAAAAAAAATCTTATGTTTTAGTGACTCATTCTGGAGTATCATGAAGTAATAGGAATTGTGAGCGCAATGATTATAATCAAATGAACACTAGTTTGAAAATAGAAATAAAATGCTCAATGCTAATTAAATTTTCACTACTTTATTAAAATTAATTTCGAATTTATTCCTGATTCAATTAGTGATTAATGTACCGTATTCTATACATTAATCACTATATTATTTCAGCATTCAATACGTTATTAATAAATCACTCAAATAAGCTGTAGATTTTTGAGCAATATATAAATTAAACAAATAGTATTTAAATATGAAGAACTTATTCTCAAAAAGGTACTTCAAGATAATTTCTAATTCAGTTTCTTCTTTGAATTAGAAAATCATTAAAAAATTTGTATGAAAAATCAACTTAAAAATTTTAGTTTAATATTAGTAAAATTAATTTTGAAAGTTGCTTAGTTGCTACTAACATGCTTTTGTTATCATTCCCAATAGCCTTAATTTCGGTTTATATTCTGTTTCGCCCTGATTTCATTTAGGAATACGACAAGTACAAAATTATTTAATTTGGAACATTCGATTCATACACTTGCACATTCTGTCATTCAGAGCTTTTAAGAAAATGTGCCGATCTGTTAACTCTGATATTTTCAAAAGATAGATTCTAAGAGATTGTGTTGAAGCACTGAAAAGTGTTTTCTTCCCAAAAGTGATATTTGATTTAAAAACAAAACTCTATTAAAACTAATAGCTTTTTATTCAAAAACAGGCAGAAATATAATAAGAGAAATTTTTTTAAAACTATATTTTAAAAAAAAATCACAATTTATTATTTTTACAAAGGCTTTTTGATTTCATACAAATATTTAGATAACTAAGACTATTAGATCTTTACATATAAAATCAATAGCAAAAACTACTATGAGGGAATTGCAATTAATATCGCTTCGTATCTCACTAATAACTGATTTCATCAGTTGGAAATTTTCAAAAAAATCAAAGAAAAAATTCTTTTTTTTCCCTTTCAGTTTCTTTTGAAAATTGTCTTACAATTTTGAGTTAGAAACTGAAATATCCTATTATTATTAGTGCAAGAAATGATATTTTCAAACATTTATATTAATTTCAAAAGTTTTAAAATGCAGCTTTGAAAAGTTTGTTAAAGAATTATCGAAGCACAAGTTCCTCTATGAAAGAGCAACGACATTAATCGGTGTGATGTTATAATTAAGATGTAAATTTTTCCCCTCTTAGTGTAAAAGATATCTTAAATTACGTCTCTAAAAAATGGGAAAAAAATATAGGATGTAAAAGTGTAGGAAACACAAATTTTGAAAATTATATGCGTTCGGAAAAAGAATATTTATTTACATTAAATATTACTTATACATTATATATATATACACTGATGGAAAAAAAAATCCCAACACCAAGAAAAAATTATTGTACAGTAATGAAATTTTAGGAATACATTTGTCTAGGTAACATATTCAATTGATTAAAGTTTCAAGATCACAGGTAGAGCCATTGGCGAGAAGAGCCATTTCAAATGTGAAATGTTGGTACATTAGTAACCGGTGTAACCGCCAGAACTTTGAATGCAAGCATGTAAACGTGCATGCATTGTGTCGTACAGGTGTAGGATATCAGTTTGTGGGATGGAGCTCCATGCCTGTTGCACTTGGGCGGTCAATGCAGGGACGGTTAATGCTGGTTGTGGATGACGCTGGAGTTGTTTTCCAATGATGTCCCATACGTGCTCGATTGGAGAAAGATCTGGTGATCTAGCAGGCCAAGGCAACATGTCGACGCTCTGTAGAGCATGTTGGGTTACAACAGCGGTATGAAGGCGAGCGTTATCCTGTTGGAAAACACCCCCTTGAATGCTGTTCATGAATGGCAGCACAACAGGTTGTATCACTAGACTGACGTACAAATTTGCAGTCAGGGTGCGTGGGATAACCACGAGAGTGCTCCTGCTGTCATACGAAATTGCTCCCCAAACCTTAACTCCAGGAGTAGGTCCTGTGTGTCAAGGCCGCAGACAGGTCACTAGCAGACGTTCACCTGACCTCCTTCTAACCAACAAACGGCTATCACTGCGACCAAGGCAGAACCGGCTTTCATCAGAAAACACAACAGATCTCCACTCCGTCCTCCAATGAGCTCTAGCTTAACGCCACTCACGTCGCAAACGGCAGTGGTTTGGAGTCAGTGGAATGCACTGTACAGGACGTCTGGCTTGGAGCTGTCCTTGAAGTAACCGATTTGTAACAGTTCGTTGTGTCATTGTGGTGCCAACTTCAGCTCGAATTTCAGCTGCAGACGCAGTACGATTAGCCACAGCCATACGACGAATACGACGGTCTTCCCTCTCAGTAGTACCACGTGGCCTCCCGGAACCTGGTCTTCTTGAGGCAGTACCTTCCCTTGACCACTGCCGCCAATACTCATGCACAGTGGATACATTCCTACCAAGTATTTCAGCAATATCGCGGAAAGAAAACCCACCTTCTCGTAGCCCTACAACACGACCTCGTTCAAACTCAGTGAGCTGTTGATAATGGCTTCTTCGTCTTCTCAGAGGCATCCTTGACTAACATTAACTCACTACGTCAAATCTCAACAGTAAATAACGATCACGAACTTTACAGCGCTTATTTAAAGCAAACCTCATTTGCATGTTCATAGTGTCGCTACTAGCGCCACACTTACGTGCGTAGCTCGAAATTTGAATCGACGTCATCTTTCAGATGTATAAACACGAATAACGAATTTCGTTTATCTAGCACAGCTTCCTCCTAGTGTTGGGATTTTTTCCCCATCAGTATATATATATATATATATATATAATAAAAAGACAATTAATAGCATAGTGTCTTTTGTAAAAATGTTGGAATCAAAAACCAGATATGAGATAGTCAATCTAATTGTAAAAAAAGATTAATTTAGTTTACAAATTTAAGACTTCTATACATATAAGACCTCTATGCATCTCATACATATTGCTAATACGAAAAAAAAGTTGGTGAGTGAAGAAAGGAGGGTAGTGGTCATCAGTAAGATAAGATAGCCAGATAGATTACAAACCAGTTTCCTCACTGGTTTAATGGGAACTCATAAGGGGAAGTGAAAAGATTCACTTCCCCTCCTTCCTAGCCACGCAGTAGGGAGGGTTGAGTGGAATATGCGCTCCATAAATTAACCCCCAAGTCATTAAAAGATATCTTTCACTCTCAGGATTGTCACATTATAACCGTTATGTTTGCAAGCAAGATTTGGCAATTTAACAACGAACGCCAAATTAATTATACTCCATGTCCTTGAAAACGAGATGAAGCTTCCGTCAGAAAACGGCTGTCTACCCTTAATTGTGTTTTAGATGAGAGTTTAAAGTAATAAAGGAAATGTGAGAAATTTAATTAAAAAAATTTATGATAAAGGAACACAATTATAATTTTCTCGCACAGAAGGCATTAATAATTTTGACGTGCGTAATACAAATTCATCTAATGAAGTGAAGTTTAATTTTTATTTTTATGAGGATTTTAATCTCTATATCTCTTACGGTTTAACGTTTTTAACAAAATGAAAAAAATACATAGAAACTGCTTTAAATTGAAATTTAAGTGGATATCAGTAATGGTTAGCTCTTTCAATTTGTGTTTATGTATTCTTGTATGTATACATATTCCCCAAGCTTTTTCTTGAAATGATTTTTTATGTTAAAATTGCTCAAATAGGCTGTTTTTTATTATTTATTTTTTGTTTTTGTTTTTTCAAAATATTAAGCGCTTTGTCTGAAATAAGATAGGAATCATATTAATAATTCAAAAAATAAATGCTGGTTAATTCACAGGAAGAAAAAAATTTCTATAAGAACATGTTGATAATTACTGATATTCCTTCAAATTTGAAATATATTACCTCATTTTCTAGCTTATTTACCGTCAGACAATACTGTATACACAGTCTAATGCACCATCAATTGACATGTACATGCATCTACAGTTCTCCATTAAAACGTTTGGTTCTTAGATTCAGTATCATGATCTAAAGTTTTATTCACAGATATTGTGGTAGCAAATTTCTGCCTATTTTCTTAAAGGCGCTGTCAATGATTTATTACTAATTTTCAATTTGTCCTAAATCTATACACGAAAGAAAGCTAAAAATAAAATATATTACTTTACATTTTATTCTTTCTTTTTTCGCCCCTAAATTTTTTGCCAAAACTATAGATTTATATATATTGGCAATTTCTCATAATCAAAATTGAAATTACAGTAGTAAATATTTAAATATTAGACATTAAGATAAAAATAATGTTACAGCTATATTTCTGAAGTCACTTTTGATTTCTTCTAATAAAGCAGTAAAAAGTTGCCCTAAGAAGTATTTTTTTTTAATATTGCATCTAAACACTTCGAATTACAAAATTTCATTAAATAAGGCAGGCAATTGCACGAAAATTAAATTTTTATAAACCCATCATAATTTCAAGTGTTAATTAGTACACTTTTTCTCTTACTTTTATCTATATGTACACAATTTCACGTTTCTATCTAGAAAATTTTCAGAGGTATGCTCAGTTTTTAATTTTGAAATACTGGTCACAAATGTGGAAGAAAGCGTTTATTTCGGAATGCAAGTTGTACATCATCCAATCATTATGGCTTCAAAAAAAATTAAGAATCATGCATAGCATTGTTTTCTTTCATTGTTCGGCATTGTTCATTGCGGTCTTTATAAAGAAAAGAAACTTTTGGTTATGATGACGATTTATTTTGTAAGCAATGCCTTTTCTAGTTTTAGAAAAACACAATGTCGTTTTCAGTTCCAATTTAATGGGCTTTGTGATATAGTGATTAAAAATTGTAGGAACAAGCGGAGAGAAATAGTGAGAATTAAGTGCCATATATGTGAGGAAAAAAACTTACACTCGTCTATATTTTTCAGGTTACCCTTTTGCTAGATTAGGGACAGGTGATCCAGTGCTCAACATTTCAAAATTGACTGTTGTTGGGAATACTTCAACTTTAATGAGTCGCTTTCATAAAGAATGTAAGATCGACATCAAAAATCAAACAAATAGGCCATTTCTAATGCAAAATCAAAACTTTTTTTTCTTTCTGATAATTGTTGTTTGTAGAGGCAAATGTTGCTTTGATCTAGATAGAAACATTAATCTATTAGGTTGTTCGGAAAGTAATTTCGTTTTTTCCTGACAAAGGATTTAATTGCATTTTTCGCACCCAATTTCATACTTAAACCGCAAAATCATTTTATGTTTTAAGAGCTGATATAGCAAGGCTTGAGTGTGAAAAAGTGCAGCTGATTCTTCGCAGTAGTTTTTGGATGGTGCCCTTTTAAATATGGAGAGCAATAAACAGCATTTTCGTCATTTTTTTCTTTTTTGCTATATAAAAGGTAAAAATGCTGTTCAAGCCAGAAATAAATTAGCCAATATGTGTGGAGAAGATGTGTTAACAGTACATCAGTACCAGAACTGATTTGCAAAATTTTTCCTTCAAATGAGGAGGCCAAAAACCACCTCGATCAGTTTTTTTTTACAGCAAAGACCAAAACTTTTATGAGCGTGTAATCATGTTACTACCAAAAATATGGCAAAAGGTATTAGACCAGAATGGCAATTTTATAATTTAATAAATAATTTATTCATTAAACGAAAATTTCTTTTCATTTTGACAAAAAAATACGAAATGACTTTCCGAACAACCCAATAAAAAAAATTCATGTTTGGAAAAATGAAAATTCGCATTCGCAGTTTTTTGTTCGCATGTTACAGCTGCCGTTTTTAGAAGTTCTTGAGCTGGTCTCGTTTCCTACAAAAGTAGATTGTATGGTAACGATAGATTCAGTCAATTTTATTGGGATTATAACTGAAATAAGAAATGAGTTAACTTTATCTATGAACGTTTGATAAATAAATCTTCGCTAAGCAGTTTATTTCTATTTTCAAGCCATTGCTCATTTGATTATAATCATTGCGCTCAAGACTTCTATTACTTCATGATACTCCAGAATAAGTCGCTAAACGACTCTTAGCACAAATATTATTTTCTTTTCAAATTTAATCTTTACAAATATTTTAAAACGGTTAGCATGACATCATTTAAAATTGTAGAAACATTTTTTAAATAGTTTTAGAGAAATATTATTCCGAATTAGGATTAGTTGTAATGTATATAAAGTATCTCCTTTGTCACATTTTTTAAATAGTTTCTTAACTATTTTCCAGTGCTCATTAAAGTACTCATTCATTCATTCATCATTGAAGTCTTGATTTCATCAGTTATGGCATATCATGTGAAAGATTCGTACATCATGTTATTTAAATAAGCCATTAAAAAGTTCTTAAAAATTGTAACTGAAGTTACTGTTTAAAAAAAGCAGATATTTTTCTCAACGTTAAGAAAGTAACGACAGAACGTTATGGTAAAATAGCAAAATTGATTTCAATTTCATTTCTACAAAAATGAAATGCTACAAATTATTTTTAAAATTAATTTTGAATTTTTTTCGAAAATCTAAAGAAAAATTGTCCCGAAAACGAAACTTTTGTCCAAGGAAAGTAAATCTTTTTAGTTTTAATGTGACACAACAATTGCCAATAAGCTTTTTCGATTGATTAAGTTTAAATTAATATTTAATAAATAAAAAATTAACAATTTTGAGAAATATTCTTATTATTGAATATCTATTGATCAAGAAGTAATTATGTACCAAATTTTATAAATCTGGGACTAGCTGTTTATATGTAGTTACTGTTTTGGTGATATTTGCTTCTTGCGATTTACAAAAAACGAATTTAACTGGATGACTAATGTAAATATATTACAATTTTTAATTCAGAAGCTGTAATATAAATTTACCTTACAGCGAAATAAATTAAAAACGAAAAATTGAATGAAATTAATTTAAACACAAATAATTAAATTAAAACATGAAATTCCTAGCAAGACTTCATGCCGTATTTAAAAAAAATAGAAAATTGTAACATTCTTACGCTAAAAATCAAATTCTAACAAACAATCTTGATTTCTTAATAGAAAATCTACCAATGTATTCATGTTACGAATTTTGAGGCAAAGTAGTTAAATAAATAAATAAAATAAATTCCTTTTTTTAATTTTTTGAAGGCGTTTCCCGTATTTTAAAGTTGTTTAATAGCAACATTTTACCGAAAAAGTTGTTCAGAAATATTTTGCTTTATTAAAGAATGAATTCTTAAATAATTATTTTGATAAGTAAAATTTAGTGAGAAGAGTTTTTCCTCATAAGTTTCTGAAAACCAAATGAGATACTTCCTACTTCAACCATTTAACGATAAGGAGTTCTTTTATGAACGCTAAGTGCTTTTACGGGGGGGGGTTCCACTTGGTAGTCTTATTTTATCATAAAATAATCTATCACTGCCAAAAAGGTCATTAACGAAGGGGAACGGCACGAGGGGCAAACGAAGGGGTAAAAATACGATTGGAATATGCGCTCCACGCCAAATTTTCCTGCCAAATGTAATAAAATTCCAGTAAATCTAAAAACTAGGGATAGGAAATGATCAATAGAGTTTAGAGAGCCAAGTCCACAATCCCGGCAAAGGATTATATGATCGTTTTCAATATTTAAATCACTAATTCAATAAATTATCTTTACTTATACAGGATATGCATCCAAATTCTGGTCCAATGACCAATTTGTAAAATATTATTAATAGGCATATATATATATATATATTGTTTAATACTATTAACTTGATCTAAATGAAATAAATCATTACATTTTATGTAGCTTGAGTCAAACAATGCATTCATGAATAATGAGTTTTAGATTTCTTCATACTTTGCTCTGTGAGCCATACTTTACAAATATTTTTATTAATATTTTAAATAAAAGTTCTTACATCAATCAGGCTTCTAAATCAATAATTAAATCTGACTAATTTATAAAATTAAAGAATATTATTAGGAAAACGTGTTCTTTTAGAATTTTCCGTCCATCATCTTAATATTAATTTCAGGCCAATCAATGCACGGAATTACTTCAAGACTAATGAATATGTGATTTAATTGGAAATTTTAGAACGCATTACTCATGGCGAACCAGCTGGTGGCCAAAGGCGGCTAGTATGTTAATAATGAGCGTGATTAAAAAGCTTAAATACGATGGAACTTTATACTTCAATTGCAATTTTCTGAAACCAGTAGGAGTAATCTCTCAATAAAATCACGTATAACTTGACTCTTTAATAAGAAACCTGTAAAAGAGCATATTTCGTGCCATGGCGTACAATAGTTACGAAATATTTACCTTTGGCGTGAATTCATCATTTTTAATAATTCGATCGGTAACTCTTGGCGATTTTTATTTTTGACGATTAATCCAAAACATGCGGTTAATAGTTCCAAAAATCTAATCAGCATTTTAAATGACTTTTTCTAAGCCGATTGGAACAAAACTATACTTGAAGTCACAAAATCACGCACCAAATTTGACATATTTATGTCATTGCGTTATTGAGTTATAGCATTTACATATTTTTGGAAATAGATCGACTGACAATCAATTCATAGTTGGAATTTCCTCAAAATTTGACAGATGTCTATGCTATAGATGTTAAATCTGTGTACCGAATTTTATCTCCATAGCTCTCTTCGTTTAGTAATTATCGCGTTAAGGCGTCCGACTACGTTAAAAACACAGGTTTTGAACTACATAGGTGAATTTTATTTTTATTGTTACCAGCGGGTGACCGAGCTCCGCTCGGAGAAAACAGGTATCGAAGCTAACTCGAAGATTTAAATTTTCAATTGTGATTTATCAAAACAATACATACCATAAGAAAATTTGTGAAACCATTGGTGAAAAGATAACCGGTTAAATCCGAGATTCGTTCCTTGCTACGCTGCTTGACTGCTCTTGTCGGGCGCAACGGCGTTATCATCGGGTCTTGGATATTCAAAGCGTGCATATTGGTCGAAGATGTGAAAGATGCGGCTTCAGATGGCCCCGACATGTTCAATTGGTCACTGTTCACAACGAATTCGTAAATTTGCTTCCGTTCATCCGCTTCTTGAAAATTCTTGTCCAGGAAAAGGCGTCGATAAGAGAGGTATTGTCGAGCATAAAAGACGATGTAAACTCCGCAGGAAGACGCGTCATCTTGGTGGTTGTAAGCGTTGCGAGGTTTCACAATGCAGCCTTTCAGCTTTTCATTCGTAACAACGGTATTCAAAACGTGTCGCAGTATTTTTCTCAAAACAGCATCGATGGGCAGCGGGTTGTCGACTGGATCGCAGACTAATAGTTGACGTTCTCCATAGCTTGCTTCGTAAATTCCTAGCATCTAGTGCTCGCCTCTATCCATTTGAGCTCTCTTGTGAATGGGAATGAGTAGCACGTCGAATCCTTGTTGAACGACGTATAGATAGTTGGAATACTTGTTCTGGTCGCTGATATCGTGTAGAAGAACCATTCCTTCATAAGCGCCATCCGCTGTTGTAACGTAGAAGCATGCGACAAATTCAGGGTGAAGTACGACAACTTTGACGGTCGGGTAAGCTTGTTCGGCGTAATGGAGAAGCATTCTGACAATGAGGGTATCTTCTAGTTGTCCATTTGCGGGTAGAATTGAGTTGATCGCTTGTTGTTCCAAAATTCCGGCTCCTTGAAGAATTTCATGTAGAGGTGCGTTCTGCATGTTGAAAATGTAGCTTGAAATCTGATGAATGTTGAAATGTCGGACTTTGTTGACGGTGATTTGAAATCGAAATCATATCCTTAAATGCTTTTTTGGAAATTTGAATATTTGGAAATTGGAATTTTGAACGAATCAAAAAGAACGAATCTTTTTAGTTAATGAACGAGCGCTAAATTCAAAATTTCATTAACAAATTTCCCTTAATAAAAAGCAGTGGAATTAGAATCGTACTTTTTAAAAAGAAAATTTAGTAAAAATGTCAAAGTTATCCTTATTTTTTTCTTTTATATTTGTTTTACCTTAATTTTGTGATTTAAAAATAATCGTGTGGTCACCAAACTTTATTAGTTCGCCATATTGGCTATAGATGGCAGCACGTTACCGCTTGAAACCTATTGGGCAATAGACAAAGAAAATTTAAGTGCTGCCATCTATAGCCATTATGGCGAACTAATAAAGTTTGAAAATATCCTATCTGTAACTCCGAACTGCTCGACCGTAGCGCTTCAAAACCGGCGCCAATCGATTCCTCGTGGCCAAAAACCCCAGAGCCCCAAGTTTACCGGGGTTTATTAATTCTGGGGCGATTTTCGACTTGGCAACCATTTCTCGTATTATAGTATAGGATTTCTTGTAATTCAGACTTCCCTCTTTCCAAAACATTTCATCTTTTCTAGGAAAAGGATGGTCTGACCTATCACCCAGGGTCACAGATTTTTCAGCTTAAAATTTGTCCTTAATTTCAATTTTCTCAAAACATGATACCTCAAAAACTAATAGAGGTATTCACAAACATTTCAGCGTGTGTCTTAAATTATGGGAGCAATGAAATTAACCAAAAGTTTTATTGTGGTTGAAGTACTTTTTCGTTTTCTGGTATTTATAGAAAAATTAAATTGGGAATTTATGGAAAAAATGCATATATGCGCATACTTTTACCCATAATTTCTTTGCATCTCAAACGTTTCCTTAGATTTTGGCTCATTTGATTCATCATTGTATTCTTTAACTTGTGTACAAAGAAAAATATGATTGCTGCCTTACAAGTTTGTGCAAAGTGTTTACCATTTTGGTTAAATTTTATTAACATTTACTACAAATTTTTCTATTTCTCAAATTATATTACATTTTCAAATGTTTTTTTCCTTATAATATTTTGTATTATAATGGGCAATACATATAAAAACCATAATTTTAAATAGTTAAAAAAATGCAATTTTTCAAAAATTTTCCTTCGAACGTAGTCGGATACTTAAAATTATATTCGAATGGCAGGACAGGCAGCATTTTTCTTAAAGGATTTTGCACAAAATTTGACAGAAATCTACGAATTTTGTGCGCACACTATATACCAAATACCCTGTCATTTTGCAAACGATTGTTCTAAATATTCTCGGATTAATTTTCAAGCTCGCATTCTTACCCGCAAAATTACGTGATATTGTATGATTTCACTTTTAATTTTTATTCTTTTTTGTAATAATTTTTTTTTTCCAATTAATAGAGCTCATCAGCATTTTTGCTGTTTGTCCATTACGGTAAGAAAACTAACAAAGAAATGCCATGTTTGCTCATATTAATTTTTATAATTAAAAATTATTGAATTCATTATTAATTATTTTTCAAATAGTGTTTTTGACATGCTAATATTTATAAGCTGAAATAAATACAATGTGCTAGATGATATCAATAATGGAAAAAAAATTTCCAAAAGATTCACAAGCAGATAATTAAAGCTTTCAAATTTCAAAAGCAAATAGCAGAAGAATAAAACTTCATCATATATTTTTTTTAAAAACATCGAAATGAAAATTTACAATCTTACTCGCAAGAAAAATAATTATTATATAGGATTTGTTAAAAAATGGAGACGATCTTTTATTAAAAAAATAAAAAACTATTATTCAATTACCCTATTAATTAGAAATGATTTTTTATGCTGCAGAATACGTAGTTAATTATCTTATTCATTTTTAATAAACAACTTATGATTGGTAAATATGCAATATTTGAAATATCATTCTTTGATTCAAGTATAAATGAAAACTAAAGTATCAACCACATTTGATATCAAATGTCTCTCAATTGTAAAAACATTTAATGACATGTTTTTCTTATATTGTTTAATTATCCTGAGAGAGCCTGATGTTGCTTTGGTTAGGAGATTTTGAAGCTTCAAAATGCGTTGGCAACAAATTGGAGATTTTTTTCCCCTCTCAAGGTTATTAGAAAATAATGTAAAAGTTTGTCACATTTGGTAATTTTTCCTCAACTAAAGTTAAAATTTGATTTCCAAATTATTCATTCTCTGATTTATTACGAATTACCTTAATTAATTTAAGTCATTAACCAATTTAAATCGGTTTGAAACAACCAAATAACTCATGCGTCGATATTTAGGAAAACAATGGTTCGTATATATATATATATATATGTGTGTGTGTGTGTGTGTGTGTGTGTGTGTGTGTGTGTGTGTGTGTGTGTGTGTGTGTGTGTGTGTGTGTGTGTGTGTGCGTGTGTGTGTGTGTGTACATACATACATAGGGATAGAGAAGCCTCGTGATTGTTTCAAGCCGGTTAAACAAGGTTAATGACTTACATTAATTATGGTTTTTAAATAATAATGTTCTCTTATGATAACTTGAAATTCGCGAATGTAGATTTCATTTTTGCGATGTGTTGTTTTATTATATAATCAGATCCATACATGTTTTTAAACGTGCAAAGAAATTAGATAAAAGGATAATTTCTCTTCCTTAACTTGGAACTAATTTGCACAAAAATACAAACGAATAAATTTCTATACATATATTTAAAAAAAACTTACCGGTGCTGGTAGGGAATCCAGGAATTTCATGATAAGGAAAGGATTCTTTGTCTTCCAACATATCAGCCAAACCACCCATACCAGAACCGCAAATAACTCCTACCAAAGGCCTGTGCTTAGTCCTTTTCAACAGGTAGTTCGTCATACTTTCCATGGACTCGTATGAATACCTGAAAGAACAACAACAGTTCAAGGAATCCATTTCTACCCCTGCCACTCGGCGCGCAAAGACAGACCTTCGAAGAACACAATTCAAAGAAGAATAACGGTGCAGAGAAGCATTTGGGGGTCAGGGGTCATAAGATTTCGTCAAACCTGATTGGGTAGTGATAGGTAAGGCAATCATAGTTGTCCTCGAAAAGGGTACAGTGTTTATGTGTGAATCCATGTGAAAGGGGATATAACTTCATATGGGCTCCTGGTTGATTGGCTGTTTTTTTTGGCGCAAGTATATATGTATACTGCGCCAATATATATAATATTGGCTATATATATTGGCTATACTGCGCCAATCAAATGGATAGAATATAAAAAGTGTTAAAAATTCATGAACAGTAAAAGCTCCTTATTCGCGCTTCCTTCATTTGCCTTTTCACTATTCGCGGATTAAAAAAATGCGACCCAATTCTTATATTCGCGGCTAAAAATTTCTTTATTCGCAGATCTAATACGTACATACATAATAATAAAAGGATTCCAATAGGTATCCAAACCAATATCCTTTGTAAATGAAGTGAAATGGACTAATAAAAAAAGTAAAATAGATCTTATTACAACTTTGTCTTAAGTATCTTGTTAAATGCAAACTGCAAATATAGCAGAAATTGCGAATGGAATAGGACAAGATGGATTCGAACAGATAGAATCAAGTGATATTCAGGAATTGCTTGAATCACAAAATGAAGATCTGATTGAAACCGACTTGAAAGAAATGTTAAATTCCCAGCCCATTGAAGAAGAGGCTTCAACAAGCACTGGAAACGGGACATTTAATTTGAAAAATCTTAGTGAAGGTTTGAGAATTGCAAATGAGCTTTGCGATTTCTTTATAAACATTGATCCGTCTATGGAACGAAGTTTTATTTTTAAGAGCCAAATTGCTAATGCGACTGCTGCGTATCAGTCTGAATTGAAGGAGCTTTAAAAAACTGCCAAGCAAGAGAAAATTACAAAATTCTTCAAACCATTGCCGAAACCTTAAGATAATTAATCAAAATGTTCAAAAACTTCAATTAAATTGATCTTTTTATGTATTTTTTTATTTTGTCACCTAGGAACGTATCCCCGACCCATATAAATTACCATTCCGTATTCACGGTTTCTGTATTCGCGGTATATTTATGGAGCATATACCCCGCGAATAAAGAGCTTTTACTGTATTAAATTATACTCACAGATGTATCAAGATAAAATTACTTAGGTGACGTAAACAATGATTTTGCCAACTTAAAATCTAAAACAATGAATCATGAATATATGTTACAGTTATGAAATGAACATAAAAAAGAAATAATCCTCATAAACAGAAAAAATAACTGCTAAATGCAATGGAAAAGATTTATAGCTCTTAAAAATTTAAAAATGTATGGGTGGTATTTTTCACCCACCAAGTCTTGTAATAATGGAGAAGACGAATTAAAAAATTGGGCACGGTAAGTATAATAAACAGGACATTCAATGAAAATATGACAAACAGTAAAATGTACTTGGCAGCTGTTGTACATAGGCGGATTTTGGCATAACATAAGATGCTTATGATTGAAACGAGTATGCCCTAAACTTAGATGAGTCTCTCCTGAAGGCACCTGAAACTTGTTTTTGTAATTACTTAGCTCTGGTTTTTGTTGGAAATAGTAAAGTGGTTTGTCGACTAGCAAAATAGGTAAGTTGATGAACCCCTGTGATTCTGTAATTGTTTTGTTTGTGCAGAATCTCATGCCCGAATTAAAACCTATTGCCCATGATTTCCTAACAATAAAAAAGTCGGGATAAAATTCATGGAAAATTTCATTACATTTTTCTCTTGATTATGAAATATTGTAGTAATTTTGTAAACTGATTTCTATTTCAAATCCATGAGAAACTCGGAAGTGAATTTCAACAAAGAAAGTCAGGGATTATCAGCCTTTTTATTTGGGATCTATTTTTTTTTATCTGTTGAAACTCGTTCGCTATTCTGAATATTTTTTATTTAGCTTCGTTCCTTTGTCACTGATGGTTTTTGGTTGATTGCTTTTGTGGTGTTTTATGGTGCAAAAGTCATAGCTGGCCAAGCAAAATGGTAGGTTAAAAAACACAGTTAAAGTAAAAATGTGCGAAAATCGTGATAGTGACGTAACACACGACGAAACAATAAGGAAAGCATATGTAAAGAACAGAAGATGGAAGTTTGATAAGGAATAAATATATAGATAAAAATCGATAAAACATGATAATGCAACAAACAGTTGAGAAGTAAATTAAATGTTGAAAGCAAAGGCGAAATTTGCTAAACCTGATTAAGAAAACAAATACATCTTAAAAAGTTAAAAATGTGCGGGTGGTGTTTTTCACCTGCTAAGTCAGGTGTTAAGCTACTAAGTCAGTCAATGATGTTGAATTTGAAAAGCTATGGAAAGTAGTGTTGGCTCGGAAAAGAACTCGGGACCTTTGGGTTGAAATCCTCGTAGCATAACCACAAGACAAAAGCAATTAATCGTACCTCGTAGATGTTATCTGGCCTATTAAGATACCACCACATTACTCCCCCTCCAATGAGTCGTGAGTGAGACGAACGATGCTACTGCACCAAGTGTTTTTGGTGGGCGACGAACATGTTAATCGAGCCAGGAGTAATGGCGGACGACGAACGTTTATGGCGACTTTTGCTACTGAGGGCGTCACGAAGGTTGTATTTTGAAGGTTGAAGGCTCAATGTCCGAGGTCACCAGTGTGGGTAGTGGTGTTGGCTCGGAATAGAACTCAGAATCTTTTGATTAGAAGCCTCATAACATAGCCACTAGATAAAAGCAATTACTCATGAATCGAAGATGTTATCTGGCTAATGAACTTACCACCACAAAGCTAATAAGATAGGAGTTAAAATTTGGATATTCAATTAAAATGTGTTTCACACTAAAATCGACATGACATCAATGGCAAATCGGTGGTCTCTTCTCAAAAAGAAGGTGCCGATGCATAAACCAAGCGAAGGCTATTCACTCCTGTCACTGAATTGTTGAGTTTAAAATGTTTATATTAAAATACTTTATAATACAATATATCTGTTACCGTTAAAGTATATAATGCAGTTGTTTCACAGAATACCTAGTTATTCCATGAAATAACAGATCGTGTCCTTTAAAGTGTGCAACATGTTATTAATTTGACACTTTAACTAGTTATTTCATAGAATAACGAGGTATTCTATAAATTAACTAATAAGGAACAGATAAAGTGTAAAATAAAGTGTAGGGGGACCTTTTAATACCAGAATGGAACGCTCTGTTTTTCATAAACTGGATAAATTTTAACCTGTTACTCCACGAAGTTGACTGGTTGTCTTGCATCCAAGTCGTCAACATATTTCTTATGTCCTGATTCGTTCTCTCAACACTGCCTTGGCTTTGGCTATGTCTTGGTTTGCCATGCACGATCTTAAGCTCTGGCCAAGTTACTTTTAAGCCATCAATAAGTTTGTTGGCCTGGAATAGCTCATAAATGCAGTAGGGGTGGAAGGTAAATGTATTTGTCGTTGACATTTCGTGAGTATGGCGAAAAAGTATTCCCGATGTTCTATGCTTTGGTAATTTTGCCGTCCTTCAAAAATTATTTTTATTCGAATTCGAAATGAACTTTTTTTTCCCTCGCAACTTTCCATATTGTTAAACAAAACGTAAATGTACCTTATATTAAAAAGCGAGATACATGATATAGATTATTTTACACTTTAACGGGCTGCAGATCATTATTCTATGAAATAACTAGTTAAAGTGTCATATTAATAATATATTACACACTTTAACGGACACGATCAGTTATTTCATGGAATAACAAGGCATTCTATAAAATAACGGATTTCATACTTAACAGTAACATGAACAAACTACTTGCACAAATTATACTTTGATAAGTAAGCTCAAATGTGCAATAATCTAGAGGCACAAATTGATTTAGATGTTTCACACTAAATGCCTCATTATGTTCTCTTATAGCGGTTTCGCTATATTTCGAAAATTATGTTTCGTATACTTTCAAAACCTCCTCAATTTCCTCCATTGTTACGAAAGTTTGTTTGTAAATAAAATCTAAACACTCAAGAAGATAAAATAAGTGCTCCCAATTCTTATCAACGTACAACCAGTATTATGTTTACTCGGAACTTGTTGTAGATACCGAGGATTGTTGCGCTGTCGTTGGACAGATAGAAAGAAGTGCTGATTTCGACGGATGAAGTGAAACTTTCCCGAATCCTTTCAGCAAGCAGAAAGGATGGTTTTTGATTTAGATAGTTCAGGGTGCTTTCTAACTGTGGGTTGGGCTTTCAGTCAATTTTTGATGGGTCGCGGCAAGGTCTAATATACATGTATGCAGCTCAAGTAGAAAAATACACAGAGTGGGCATAAAAATAATTTCCCTCTTTGGAGATTTTTACAGCTGAAACGAATGGACGAAATGAAACCACATTTTATATACAGATCGTAAAAGGTATGGGAAAATTAAGTCCTCAAAATAAAAAAGTACAAAAAGTTGCTAGGAGAAATATTGGAAATAGGAGAAAGAATAAATAAGAGAAATATAGGAGAAAGGTAAGAGATAGAAAGAAAAAGATAGGAGAAATATCGGAAATAGGAGAAAGAATAAATAAGAGACATATAGGAGAAAGGTAAGAGGTAGAAAGAAAAAGATAGGAGAAACATTGGAAATAGGAGAAAGAATAAATAAGAGACATATAGGAGAAAGGTAAGAGATAGAAAGAAAAAGATAGGAGAAATATTGGAAATAGGAGAAAGAATAAATAAGAGACATATAGGAGAAAGGTAAGAGGTAGAAAGAAAAAGATAGGAGAAATATTGGAAATAGGAGAAAGAATAAATAAGAGACATATAGGAGAAAGGTAAGAGGTAAAAAGAAAAAGATAGGAGAAATACTGAAGCTATTGTCACATATGAATTATTAAGTTTGCATATCGAGACGGATTATGTAAAATTTCTAGTGCACGTGTGACATCAGCGCCATGCATTCCTTGTACGAGGAATGATCCAAAAAAAGAAGAAAAAAAACAAGCAGCAGTATTTGAAAAGAAGAATTTGTGGATGGGAATATTATTACCCAGAGTGGAGACAGATGGCCTAGTTGTCTTAGACCAGTCGTTCGAGCAGATAGTGTTAGTAACGAGACCTGAAACTGCGACAGTAATGTCAAGACATCAAGAGAAATGGTCTCGTACAAAGGTGTGAGCCGTGATACGATTTATACATGGTCAAGAATGTATCCCCATCGAACATTCACAGATAAATCATTGAAGTATATGGAGAGAAGCAATCAGAAGACAACAGATATCGAAATGATGTCGTTCTGTTGAATCGGGCAAGAGATTGCTGGAAACGTTTAGACGGAAGACCTGAAGCTAACCCCCCATACAGCCCCCTATTTGACTCCTAGAGACTATTTCCTTTTCCTGGCATTGAGGCAACACTTATCCGAAACAAGGTTTGGATCAAAAGGCGATGTTAAAAAAGTTGCCGAGAACTGGATCAGTAGCCAAGGACCTGATTATTACCAAGACAGGTCAAACAAATGGATCCAGCAGTGTGATAAATGTCTCAAAAGGTTTGGTGATTATGTAGAGAAGTGACCGCTACATAAGTCTCATTATTACCATTTGTATCCTGAGTCTATTGTTAACAAAGTATTTTTCATTTGCTTTGTACACTTTTTTTTGCATTACCTTTTGTAAAAAGGGAAAAATAAGCGACCTGTTAGCAGTTCCTTCTTGACAATTGATGAGTTCTTGACAATTGTTTATGATTGATGGGTGTTTAATGTGGGCTTTACCTTACCTAAACATGCTTTAATGGTAAATGATTTTTTTATTTTTGCAACAATGCGGCGAAAAATAGAGGACATCTGAGGAGAAATGTTCGCTGATAGAAGGGGATGGCGAAAAGATTAATTAATTTATTACTGCTGAATAGCATAAATGTTCCTTTGCAATAGTAAAAAAATACAGAGTTTTATATAAAAACTAAAATATTGAAATAAACAAATAAACACTTACTTGCTGCCATCTTCTCGAACAGAGCTGGAAAAGAAAAAAAAAACATATATTAGTAAAATGAAATATTGTTCAAGTTATTGTAAAATATTAGAAAACGTTAACATCAACACGTGCTTAAAATACAATCTCTCTCTCTCTATATATATATATATGTGTGTGTGTGTGAGCGTGTGTGTGTGTGTTTGTGTGTGTGAGCGTGTGTGTGTGTGTGTGAGCGTGTGTGTGTGTGTGTGTGTGAGCGTGTGTGTGTGTGTAACGCTGATGTGGAAGCAAAATCAGGCTGAATTTGTTAATCACAGTTTGGCAACACTTCGACCTTGCTCTGTAACATCAACACGCGGTTTGGTAATATTTCAAGTAAACGCGTTTGAAAAATTAATGGACAAAATTTTTCGAATTTCTTCCTGTGGTAGATGTATATAGTTCCTAAATGAGAAGTTTTTTGTGTTTACAAAGAACTTTTCTAAGGTTCAACTTTCGAGTGTATTTTTTGCTTCACATTTTTTTAATGCCTTTCATTGTTTTAACACATTTTGGAATAAACTATGTGAATACATCTTTTGCTAGACTAAATTGGTTTCGTAGATGGCGAGCAAGCGAATTGATCAGAGAGGAAATGCATTAGCAGTTCCTGGGGGATGGTGCGCATAAGCGAGCAGGGGGTCCTTAGTGCAATATTATTTTGCTTCTAGTTTTTCATAAATAAACCGCATAATACAGTAACAGAAATAAACAAAATATATTATGTCTAGAAAATTCTGAAGTGAGTTAAACACAATCGCTTAAAGTCAGAATTAAAAAAAAGTTGTTGGAGATTTATTTTACGCACAAGCTGATTTATGAACATCTTTATTTTTTTATTAAATTGAAATTTAATTGAAAATTTTTAGTACTTTAAATAAAATAGTTCATTTTGAGACAGAAAAGTTGATTAAAAAAGTAATTCGAATCAGTCAAATTAATTGAAAATCAATTTAATTTTTTAAAAAAGTGATTCAAATCAATCAAATAATAGCATCAATCAAAATAGAGAGCAGAGTGGCCCTGTCTCTGCTTCAGAGCCCGAGGGTTTTAAGTTCGACACCCGATTCCACAAAAGAATCGTCGTTTAAGTGGGTTTAGCGCATATTAAATCCGTTGGAGCCACAAATTCTTCCTTTGTGTGGAAGTCTGAACTGGGGGTGCCAGCTCAGGAGTCTTCCTCGTCGTACGACCGGGGTTCAAAATTACGAAGTCCATTACAAAATAAACTTAGAGTTGCTTTAAAGCAGGACATTAATACAACTAAACTAATAGCATTTTTAAAGCAAAATATGTTTTGTTTTATTTTATTTTTACGCTCATTTTTGAAACGTCTCATTTCACTAGCGCTCACTTATTCAATTCGCTCAAGGTTTTGCATCGAAACAGAAATGCCATAAGACGAAATGAAATTTCAAGACTGTTTTCCAGTCAGAATTCCAATAAATTTCAGTATAAGATTTCAAATACTAAATTGTCAGACATTAAAGCTATTTTGTTTCAATAGTCTTACATACATTCTAATCATTGTGTTCATGAGCTTTTTAAATGGAGATATCCTTGACCGATCTGATACAAAATTAAATCGAGATCTATAATTTCTATTAATAACAAAATTGAATGTGCGTATGTAGGGGCTATATAAGCCAGATTATTTAAGTACTAGAGGACATATACAATTTGTAAGAAATATACACCAAAGAGAGATTTTAAAAAATATCAATAAGAATTTTAATTATCTAAAAATAATTTATTTAATAATCAATTAATTAATTTTTTATATTTTAATTATAATACAAAAATATTTTAAACATATTTTACTCCAATATATTTCATTGTTGAAGTGAAAATTAAGTCATTTTAATATTAATGCTAATATTTCTTCCTAAAATATTTTTACATTGTAAATTATCAAAATATTCATTTTATTTCTCCATGTTGAGCAGGTTTCAGTATAAGGCAGCATGATTAAAAAATTT
>JAPMOQ010051213.1:119452-162226 GCA_026543055.1 Argiope trifasciata
TATATATATATATATATATATATATATATATATATATATATGACGAAGTTAGGAATTTTAAGCCCAGAGAGCGTTTCTTGTTTTTAGTAGTGCCATCTATGGCCAAGTGTAAGACTTAGCTATTTATACAACTCAACACCTTTTACGGGGCGAATTTCAATCATGCACTTCATTTACTCATTCATAAATCGCCTAAATCAGAGAATGATCACCTCAACCAGTACCACCAGTTGTAATGTTTCGACATGAAGGATTTTATGGCATCTACAGATTTAAATGTCTCCTGTCACCACATACACGGAGAGTCTTCGGCCGGAAGGGTTTGAAATCTCGACAATATTTGTTATATATCTATTAAAATTTGAAGTATAAAATATTTTGATGGAGAGCACTTTCAGATGAAATTTCATGAAATAAATATTTTAATTATATAAAATAGATATTTATATTATTAGATATTTTATAAAATAGATATTTTAATTATCATTATTATTGTTGAATCAGCTGGTCGTTAAAAGTTTAATTCTAAGAAATATATGTCAAATTTCATTCTTCAAGTCTATTGGATTTAAAGTTATTGCATTTCTGTAGAGATAAAATGACTTATAAATACGAAATGACAAACATACTTTCAAAATCGGCGTGAGGCTTAAAATATGTGACTGCGTTCCAGTCGAATGTTTTGAAAATCGTTTGAAAATACTTATATTTTTGAATATTTGCTTGAAAAATATTGTAAAAAATATGAAAAATATTTGAAGTTTCTGAAACTAAAATATACTAGTTAAGTGACAAAATTTTTTTTTAATTAAAAAAAAAGTATTTTTTTGTTGTTTAAAAAGAGGTATAAAGCAAACATCTTCCTAATTCAGAAATTTATCGAATAATTTACTTAAAATTTTGCAGATATGCCTTAAGAAATATATAATTTATTTCTTGAATTAAGAAAATAAGTTTCATTCCTGTCCTTTCTTTAAACATTGGGATTCGACTGATAAACAACACAAAATTTTGAATTTTTTTTTACATTGTAAAGCACACACACAAAAAAAAACATAAAATAATTCTAAATGAATAGATAACTTATCATAAGATTCAGAAATTGTAGAACATATTGAAAAATTATTGTGCCAAATTTGAATAAGAAATATACAGTTTATTTTAATTTATGAGGTTTTTCGCAAGAAAATTCTGCTAAATATCAGAATTTGAACAAAGGCAAGAAAAAGGTGTAAAATAGAATTGAATTGTATGTAAATGCAAATGTAAATATCATTGCAATTTCCCCCCAAAAAGATTTAAGAACAAAATTTTAAAGATTTTATAAAAAAATATGCTCAAGCACTAAGAATATAAAATTAAGAAAATCACACACACAAACACACACAAAAAACCCCTGACTTTTAAACCTAGTCACGGGAAATCTCAAATATCCTAACAGTCAAATTCTCTATAACAAATTTTTAAATTACCGTATCTTTTAAGCAAAAAATAAATAAACAGAGGCCTTTTGCAATGAAATGTTTTACAAATATGCAAAAATAATTTAAATATATGTTACTTTTTTATTCTATATGGTTCCAAAAAAAATATACATATTGCAACACAGAGTTTTCTTGAGGAGTTGTACGAATGTTCTAGAAACAGAGTCACTAGTGAAGTACGAATACATTCATATCAAATGAAACCATTGCGAGATTTATTGTTTATATCATTTGATCATATCTGAAGATACATAAAAGTCACTCCAACATTCAATTGCTCGCAAACTTCTTAGAATTTCTATTTCAAGAGGAGAGATCGACAGGAACATAAAACTGCGCAAGCATATCTTTTCAGTTATTTATATTCTGTTTTAACGAACCATTTTTGGAGACCAGCGGTTTGCCAAGAATAAGGATGGCTAAAAATTTCAACTATTTATGTACATATAATTTTATAACTATTTGATATCTTAAAGACTGTCACATCAATATAATTTTATGCATCAAATTTTAATAGATATACAACTTATTCTATTTTAGAAGGATTCTATATTAAATATTCTATTTTGAAAGGATCTGTCCATTGTCCTATCGAATCCACTGTCTACATCTTTTTACATTCCTTTATAGGGCCGCGGTAGCCTGGTTGGTAGAGAGCCAGCCTCGAAACCGAAAGGTTCCGAGTTCTGTCCTCGTTTTGGCCAAAGACCACCGTGTTGGCGAATGGCAGTTGGGGCACGTTCAATAGGTCGTGACTGCCAAGTTCTCATAAAAATTATACCTCTGAGGGTACTGAATCAGGGATGAGTCGGTCTCTGATTCGGATCGAAATTCTGACTTGTGGAGGGATGAATGAGTTCAGTCGCTCCTTAAAAAGGGTAGTGTCGTGAGTGTTCGAGCAAAGTCATACTTTCACCTTAACGGTGCTAGTTAACGACGAAAGGCGCACTTTTCTACCTTCATTCGAAAGAGCTCTGCTCATTCAGTCTTGGCATGACCAAGCGGCATTAGACAACAGTAACTCATTTTTTTAAATGAGTCATTTTTTTTGAGTCATCATTTAAAACTCATTTTTTTTTTAAATGAGATGAAATTCAAATTTTTTCCCCATAGAATTAAATTACACCTCAATTATTGAAGTTAAATTTCAATTATATATACACAATTTCAAAAAATATTTAAAAGCATATTTTACATTAACCTATTGAACATGCAAAAAAATATGCCGGATATTTATACTCAATGAAATACACAAAACAGGATGAAATATTAACAGCATCTCGCTTTAACAAAGGATTATATTTTGTAAAGCAGACTTAAAATATTTTTTAATGAATTAAAAAATTATTAAGAATATCAAAAAGCAAAAATTTATATCAGTGAAAATATAATTTTTTAATCTTTAAGCTGTTGTAAAAATCATTTTTGAGCTGAATATTTTTGGACATTATCGTGGTAAAACTTGAAAATTCGCTTAATTTTCATTTAATTAGATTTCGCAAAGACATTGCTCCCAAGAGTACATTCTTACACTTCAAACTACATATGTGCTAAATTTAGTAGCTCTAAGTCAAAAGGTTAAGTCTAATCTAAGTCTAATTCTGATTAAGCTTTGATCAGAATTAGTTTTTAAGTTATTCATGGAGAAAATTAAAAAAAAAACAAATGTGGAAAGATTTGTAGATATTTATATTTTAATAATTAAAAAATATAAAAACTCAAACAAAACAAAACTATAAACAAAACAAATGATGAAATTCAAAAAGCTATGCGATTTGATAAGAAAGTGAAAAATAATTAGACCGAGTCCATTAAGCCATTAATTATTTTAATGGAGAGGAAGGGGTAACTAGAAGGATATGGATTACTTTTTTTGATCAAAAGCTAACATTAAGTATAAAATAACTTCTACCTACTTCTATTTTAATTTTTTTGTATTTATGAAGACGAAATCATGTAATGAATTTTCTAGCTAATTTTAATATTGTTTATAATTATATGCGTCCTGATAATAATTCAATAGTTCAATAATTTTATATAATAATATAATAATTCAATAAGCTTAGAGTTAATTTAGTAAAGTTAACTAACTTTAAATCTATTAAAATTAACTATCAGTTAATCTATTACATTTAGATTTCATACTATTAATATTAATATATTATGATATATTCAAGATTAAATGAATAAAATGATAAATTTATTAAAGGCTTGCTTTTTTTAATATAGTAAAAGTAGAATAGATTTAATGAAAATCATGCGAAAATTAAAAATAAAACTGAAAATGCATATAAAGCTGAAAATAATAAAATTTGAGTTTAAGACTAAAGATATAATAAGAGGAAAATGTCAAAGCATTCAATAAAAATGAAAAAAATATATATATATAAATGCGATCAAAATGCCAAATTATTCAGAAAAATCCTATCAAAGAATTACATTTTATAAAATTATCGTTCTTATTG
Organism: Argiope trifasciata; assembly: GCA_026543055.1. Lineage (NCBI taxonomy): Eukaryota > Metazoa > Arthropoda > Arachnida > Araneae > Araneidae > Argiope > Argiope trifasciata. The sequence continues at coordinate 123,402 of JAPMOQ010051213.1, forward strand.
CCAAATTTTTAATAATTTTTTTCAACTTAATATAAATTAAAAGTGTTTTTTATTATTATTTTGGCTTATTTCTGATAAAAGCAAATTAAAATTAAAATTTTGAACAGATTAATTTTATTTTTTATATCAAAGCATAATGAATAAAAGACATTAACGTCAGACGTTTTTTGAAAATAGCGCTTATTAATTAATTCAAATTACATCTTATCATTACATATTGCTTATAAATAAATATCTGTAAACGATATTGCTTATATTTAACAATAACGACATATATTTAAATATCATTTTTACCCATTTTTTAAATTATAAGTGATTTTCTCACGTGATGTTGAAAAAATAATTTAAAAAAATAATTCTTACTCGCTGGTATCAGTTGAAGACATTTTCTTCTATTTATTTCTTGTTTTAAGGCTGACTGAAGTTTTATCCAAGCAGGAATCTGATTTTTAATTTTGGAATAACTAGACTAAAACTCTTCAAGATGTGTAACTGTTATTAAAATTTTGAAAATACCAGGAATTTGGCGAAGAAGTTCTTCCACTAACTGCTATTATGCTTACAAATCTCTGGATTTTTTGAAAGTAGTGTAAATTACATGGCGGCACGTTCTAGTCATATACAACTGTTTTTACGTCAAGACATTGTTAAGTAATCTAAATCTGTAATCTTGGAGAACTAATCAGGGTATAAATTAAACAGATAAAAAATAAGACAATAAAAGAAAAGTGGGGAACTGAAGGACAGTTACCATAAATCTTTTCCAGGATGCCAGAATTTAGTTCAAGGTAAAAGCAAGTTTATTGTTCAATCATATCTTTAAAAAAAAAGAAAATACAAAATTGTTCAATTAAAAGTAATTGAAATTTGACTCGTTACTATATAGCAATTATGAGTATAATTTTACCAAATATATACGAGACACTCTCACATGTTCACTATATTGTAGGTAAAAAGGAAATTAAAAAAATTAAATCATAAAAAAATTTCTAATTCCAGAATTTGACGAATCTTCATATTTTTATATCTCTGTATCCAAAAACCCCAATTTTATTTTATTGCCTATATAGAATAATGAATTACCTACATAATATAATGAATTGCCTACACAGTATAATGAATTGCCTACATAATATAGTGAATTGCCTACATAGTATAATGAATTGCCTACATATTTTATTTTATTGCTTACATATTCTATTGTAATTGTTAAAAAAAAATTCATTCTTGAGATTTTGACAAATCTCTTCGTTTTAGACCTTCCTGAGTTCGAAGAAAGAATTTAGGAAAATGATGGTTTGTCTGTCTGTGATTCAAAAACGCACTGAGCGAGATAGATAAAATTTGATAGGTAGTCATTACACCAAATATATTTTCTATCAATTTGATTTATATCAAATTTTGAAAAATATAATTCATTCAAAACTAGTATGTCTATTCTGTTGATGGAATATAAGTTAAAATAAGATATAAGAAAGAAAAGCTAGAATGATTCTAGGAAGAAGCTAGAATGATTCTAGGAAGAAGCTAGAATGATTCCGGAAAGGGCTACAATGAGCTCTGTTCAAATATTTAATGTTAAATATATATCAAATTATCAAACATATCAAATTTTGAACCAAATTCAATTTAGGTTGGCCACTTGTCGGTCTGTACTTTTAGGAATATGTAAAGGTGATGACTCAAACACCGAACCACTTAAATTTATTAAATTTGATGTCAGATTTTGAAAATACAATAATGGTTTTATGTCAGATTTTTGTTTTAATCTGTTGAGAAACCCCCCTCTGAAACACAAATTCGATTATTGAATTCTATTAACTGCATGCCAGGAATGAATCCTTAAAAAACTCGCCAGGGGTGGCACGATAAATTCAGTAAAAATACTGAATTCGCAACTATAGAACCCCAATACTAGGCAAGGCGTTCATTGAGAAAACTCCTTTAGTACTTTTGCATTATACCGGCCCAAATATCGCCAAGCTAACTTTTTAGCAACAGCACACAATCGCATTTTGGCGCAGGCGACAAAATGGCCGCGACTTTCTTTAAAAATGTAGCGGCAAAAGGTTACCGGCGGCGATATTCCGTTTGGCTTTGGTTGCATCATTATTGACGACTTTTCGCCTGCTCCGGTATAATGGAAAAGTACCCTCATTTCTTAGAGAGTATTCAAAACAAACATCTCAAGGGATTTTACTTAAAATGTGAAAAAAAAACCAATCTATATCAACATCGTTGCAAAGACAGTATACCAAATTTCATCCATCTAAGTATTTTTCAGTTATCTTTGTCACAGACAGATGATATTTTCCGGACATTTTAGCAAGCAAATCTGGCTGTATAATGAAGCTTTGAATTTCATTATTACGGAAAAAACTTGCTATTCTGTGTAAATCTTTTAAAACAATTTAAAATACGAATACGGTACTTTTCCATTATACCGGAGCAGTCGAAAAGTCGCAAATAACGATGCAATCAACGCCAAATGGAATATCACCACCGGTAACCTTTTGCCGCTATATTTTTACAGAAAATCGCCGCCATTTTGTCGCTTGCGCCAAAATAGCGACAGTGTTTGGCGAGATTTGCAACGGTATAATGGAAAAGTACCACAAATACTTAAATGCCATGAGTTTTAATTAGGAGGAATATGGATATTCATTTTGATTAAAATGTTAGTATGTCAAAATATTCTACTGATGATCATGTCGTGTTCGCGTTGAAACGGAAAGTGGGTGCAGTAACTTCTGAGGGTTAAGACCCTAGAGCACCCGAGGTCAGAAGTCTGACTTTCACCTCATATGGAGATGACACACATGTAGTGACATCTTAATAAGCCAGTAACAACCAATGGACAAGAGCGTACGTTTCTGCCGAATGGTTAAGTTTCTGGACTTCAAACCCGAACATCGCAGGTTCGATGCGTCACTACACACATACATTCGCTTGTACAGTCCCTTTTTACAGGGGCTCTTTCATGCACCTTACAGATAGAGCACAGGGTAAAGAATAACCATGCCCGAAAAAGACTCGAACACTGGACACCAAGATCATGGGGAGAAGCGCTACCTCTAGTCGAAGATGCCGGCAAAATATTCTACTTAACATGACAATTAAACTTAGAAAATAACATATAAATTGAAATTTTATAAATTTTTCGCAGATTATTTATTAACTCAAATAATATAAAATAGAATTTTTTTTATTTCATTTAAAATACTTTTTCAACGGGATGTACAGTGGCTCAAACAACTGAGAGAACACCTTGTTTTTGCTAGATAAATCCGACTTCTATGATAAAAAAACACATTAACGAGAAGTGCAAACGTGTTTTTATTTTTGAGCATAACAAATGGTTTAATTTAAAATAAAAAGAAAGAAACACTAGCAAAAAATTTCTAAAATGAAAAGTTTTAGAAGCATTTTAAAATAACGTATGAAAATTTGTGTCTCAAAGAATGCAGAATAAACCAAAGAAATGTGTGTAGCATAGAAAAAAAGTGCCAATATTTCGTTGCACGCCTTTTGACTTTTATATTGACCTCAAAATGTAGTGCTACCGATTCGACCAATTTTTAGTGGTATCTGAAACTATTTTACCTCATTTTTCTTGCAACATTTGTTTTAAATGAGTTTTATTTTTAATTTTGTGTTTGGGGGGTCACTGGTTTGAGTGTGAACCACAGGTATTCAACGAAATGGGCATCGGGGTCCTGTGGTGGCCCTATTGTAATTGCTATTTACACTGAAAAAGACCACATTTTGACGTTATGCGCTGTGTATTTGACGTCAATGTCCTGAAGAAAAATAGAACTTTCTTCTAACCCCAAATTTTTAGCACTTTCCTTTACATTACTGCGATCATATGATTCATTCAACTTGCATCAGAAATTTCTGAAATCATAGGCAAAAGAGTAAGTGCTGAAATTGTGTAGTTAGATAATGTGGATATAAAAGTCAAATAGTTAGAGAGAAACTGTTCATCAGCTTGCAAATTTAGAAAAAGCATTTGTTGTTTGCAAAAACTTATCAATTGAGGATCAATAACTTTTAGAAGAAAGTTATATTTAGTGACGAAAGAAAACTCGGGCAGTGACAGCCGTCATACCACATGGAGAAAGCCAAATACTACTTTGAATCCAAAAATTTTGCGTTTTGACTCCGTCATGATTTGGGGTTGCATGGCTTCATCCGTAGTATGAATTTTAGTTTTTATAGATGGCATTATAAACCATATGGTTTACTTGTATATACTTCGCAGCAACTTAAAAGAAAATGCTAAAAATTTCAAAGCAATTTCAAAAATTCAAGGAAATTTCATTTTCGAGCATTGACAACGATCCCAAACATAATGCACGCAACACCAAAATATGATGTATTTTTTTATTGTAAACAGCGTTTGCAAACACACTGTCACATTCCACCAATTTTAAATTTCATTGAAAATCTTTGACCGCACTCTAAACAGCGGTATAAAAAACACAAAATTAGAAACGAAACCCATTTAAAACACGTGTTTGCAAGAAGTAAGGGGTAAAATATCTTCAGATACCACAAAAAAATTTCTAATAGTTATCTCTACGTTTTGAAACCATTATAAAAGTCAAAAGACATGCAATTAAATATTGGTGCTTTTTTCTAAGCGAGATATTATAAACATTTCATTGGTGCAATCTCAATTTCTTGAAGCAAAAATCTGCATTTGTTATTTTAAAACGCTTCTGAAGATTTTCAGGTTAAAAAGTTTTCGTTGATTACATCAATGCAAATTTTTTCTTCGATATTCTTTGTGGAATATAGAAGAAAAAATTTGCATTGATGTAATATGACTGATAATTATTCTTTAATGAATGTTTTAGTTTCTTACTAATAGTTAAATTTTGCATTGATAATTTTTACTTAAAATTAAACTAGTTTTTATGTGTGAAAATAAAAATATGTTTGCATTTCTCGGTAATGTGTTATTAGTATTGAAAGTTGGATTTATCAACTGAAAATAATGTGCACTCTCAAGTGTTGGAGCCACTGTATAGAATTAAATTATTTATCAAATTAAAATTTGCTTTTAATTTCATAGTTTTTTTTTCAGACAAAGCAGTTAATTTAATCAGAGCAAGTGTTTTTGCTCTTACATTATTTTGAAAAAGAAAAAAAGATCTTAGTAAAGAAAGTGAAACCGATGAGACCAAGGCAGAATATCTTTCTTCATCCTATAAAAACGCTGAACGTTAAATAACAGAAAAACACTTGACATTGCTTGGTATTTAGAGATCGTTTATCACTTGAAGTGATGGGAAGATCATTAACGATATTATTTACTGATGTCATCACGCAAATCGAATTTCAAAATTCCTGCGTTATCTTCAAATGAAGAACAAACTTTCACTAACATTATCGTTGCTTGTTACTTAATTGAAAAATAAGGATGAAAAACTGAGATGTTTTGAGCTAGCATAACTGATAAAAAGTGTACGTTGAAATGCTCCTTTTTACAATACAAATTTTTTAACAATTTAAATTGAAAGTGCTAATGATATAGTTATTATCTGGTTTTCTAATAATTCTTGTTGATTTTATAATTTGACATGTTGATATTAAAAACAAAAATATTTCATAAAAATTATCTACAGTTAATAGTGCAGTTAAATTTTTTAGAGTGAAATACAAATAATTTTATGAAGAATAATTTTTACTTTCTCTTACCTGTTGTAGAATTGAGAAATTTTTCGAGAAAATTTCGTTCGAAATTCGAACTCAAAATTTTGAAAAATCTCTACGTTTTAGACATCCATGAATTCGAAATTCGAACATATTTTTGGAAAATGTCCATCCGTATATTCTGTGATAAAAATAACTCAAAGACACTTAGAGCTCGATGATTTAAATTTAATATATGTTCTTGACATCAAATTTTCAGATTTCTATCAAATTTTGAATAAATTTGTTCAAAGGAAGTCCGGTTATTCGGATATAAGTTAGTACAATAACTACAAAATTTAAAAAAATAGATCGATAAAATTCGGTATACAGATTTCACATCTATAATGTAGACACCTATGAAATTTTGTAGGCACTTATCAAATTTTTAGTCAAATCGAATGACGGATTGGCTGTCTGTCTCTCTATACCTTCAGAAATATGTAAATGCTATATTTCAAAAACGCAATGACTTAAATATATCAAATTTGGAATGTGACTTTGAGACTATAAAGGTAGTTCTGTGTCAAATCTTTGTTTTATTCGGTTGGAAAAAATGCATTTAAAACACAAGTAAGACTTTATGATACTATTAACCGCATCGTAGGGATTGATTATCATGAAATTCGCCAAGATTGGCACGATAGAGGAATTAAAAATGCTAAGTTCAAGTCAACTGCTATATTTCTTTATTGTAAGCCAACGCTATGCAAGGCGTTCTCTGGCGTGATAAATATATTAGAGTGTATTCCAGAAAGTATTTGGGAGACCCTTACTTCAGGTGTCTTGACAACTAAGTATTTCTGTGTAACTATAAAATCTATAACAATTAAAGCCCTGACTTTTTAAGAATGGATAGTTGCAAATGATAGGTCATTGTCCATCGACGCACAAATTTAAAATTCATAATAGACATTTTTTGATTAATTATTTTTTTAATTGGATGATTTTTTTTCGTATGCATTTGCTTGAAGTATAATTCATTTTGAGTGCTGAAAAAAGTAGATACCTCATCAAATAGATCAATTATTTAAGGATTAAATCAATTCTGATTTGATGTCTCCGTAATTTTTAGAGATATTTTTAAAATACAATAGAATTTTTCAGGAAGTTTTAAAAACTAAAATACATGTATCCGGCATTCTAATTTTATTACTTTAAAAAGAATTGAGATACTAATTCAAATATCACTCCAAATTTGAAACAAGAATTTTCAAAATATATTTCTTCGTTAATTTTAAATTCATGGACTCTTAAATAAGTTGAAATATTTTCTTCCAAAATCTACAAAGGAGGTGAGGCTGTGAATTTGCCTACTTGTCAAGCAACTAAATGATAGTTAATGTACTAAGAATTATAAAAAATATTATCTAGAATTCATATTCGAATAGCATCTAATAAGATAATAATTGTTTGGAGAATTTTTTTAAAACTTTTTCAAACATGTCTTCATTTTTAATTAAATGTTTGAATTACTATCAATTGGAATTATGTATATGATATTACTGTCGCGTAGGAAAATAAACGCGCAAAATCATTTATACTTTTGATTCTGATTTTGTTTTTCATATATCATAACATTTTTATTTACGACATTGTGCATTTTTTTTTTCAATGACATTCGTTATAACATAGTCAGCATCACATAGGCACTATCAACTAAAATAGAATCTAAATTTTTCTTGTCACCAGAATAGAAGAATTGATTTACATGTTTAAAAAAATAATTAATAATAAAAATATGTACGTTTTGGTATACATTTTTAAAGAAGTATATAAATTTTAAATGAAAATGAGCTAGATTAAATAAACATTAAATATATTCATTTATTATTTTTAAAATGCAGAAATTTAAAGATTTATTAATGAAAATATTTTTATTTAATAGGAATCTATATACATCCATTAAAAATATTAATTGTAACAAAGGTCAAGGACCTCATTTTAAGATGCTCTTTCAACGAGAATTTCATTTCGCGGCAAAAGAAAAACAGAAGTTGCGTAACTTTTGGTATTTATGAATGAATATTTGTGGCGTTTATTATTAAAAAATGAACACGTGTGGTACTAGTTTGTGGATTATTGAAAATTCAACACAATTAACGAAAAATTTAAAATACTATCATTTCAATTAATAGCATAAGGATTTAATTATTGTTTTCTTTAATATCTTTTTATTTCTGGTGTATAGAACCTTTAAAATAATTTTCGTTTAGTTCAGTTTCAATGACGTCTCTTACATTGGCGTTATTATATTGTCACTAGCAATTTTAAAAGTTACTAAAAATAAAAGTTACCAATGCAGTAAGGAATTGTATTGAGTGTTAGTTTAATTAAAATCATCTTTTTTTACACGCCAACTCTGTCCTTGAAATAGGAGAACATTACTTAAGTGTTTTTTTAAATAAAGAAAAGTACTTTGAGAGTAATTGTACTACTACTTTCGTTGTAGTAATCATTAACATAGCTTTAAAACGATTAATTTTTGTTACAAATAATGTGCTAATTTAGCCCTTTTAGAATACTGTTTCAAAAATTTATGCTGGCATTTCATGAAAAGCTATTTTCGTAGAAATATTTTTGGAATTCATCATTCATTGCCATTTTTACTTATAAAACACTTCATTGTCCTTTTACAAACATTATTACTGAAGATGTTAATATGATATTGCTTATGGATTGGTATTTATTTGTAAATTGTGATAGATACTATTGTTTTATAAAAAAAATTAATCGAAAACTTTAACAATTTTTCTTGATAATATTGGAATATTATAGCTCGTAGTATGACTTTTACAGTAAAATTAACTTTAAAAATTATCTTTTCAGTTATAACTATTTTATTTTCATAAAAAGCTTTCCCTAATTTAAATAAATATTTAATATGTATTTTACTACAATTAATTTCTTTGTCCTAATTATTGGAAATATATTCGCGAGTTTAGCGACGACATTTTTAACGAGTCGGTTGTCGTTGCTGTATGATTAAGAGAAAATTTAAAAAATAAAACCGAAGTCTAAAAATTATCTAATTATAACTTTTCAGAAAAAATGCTCGAATCTCTAAAATTTTGTCGTAAATTCTTATTGAATTTCGATTAGGTTCCGCATTTATTTTAGTAAAGTATATATAATTTATTGGCGACACAAAAATAAATGTAACTTTTATATGAAATAAGACTCTATAAAAACTTAATCAGAATTTTTGATTCATTTAGATTTTTTTTTGCCAGAAATTTTGATTTCAAGGGAATTTTAAATTTTTTTTGTAATGTTCGCTTGTTACTTCACAGAAATTAAAATAAACCATGGCCTTACATTTTTTGAATTAAAATCTATCACTCCAGCCAAAGAAGGTTTAAATACCACTATAACATTGGTTTCCACATCCAAAAGCAAGCATGTAACAAAGTCAAATATAGAGCAAAATTATTTTCTCTTTTTGTAAAATCATAAATAAATAGTAGTTCCGAAAAACAAATAATTTTTAAATAAAAATTTCTAAAAACTAACAATCGAACACCAGGCATTTCATTCAGGCAAAAAGAGTTTATGCACGAATTTTCATTGTTTATTATAAAATCAAAACGATTTTTCATATAGGTAAATTATAATTCCATTTAACCTTTTTCTAAGAATATTTTTTCATAAATAATTCTTTAAATTATATTCATAACAAAAAAATCAAAACTTTGGTATTTAATATCACATAATAAAACATTTCACATCTCAATTTATTTCTACTGAAGCAAATGATTGATGTATAAAAGAATACAGATGGAATTCCAATCTAACCAGTTTCCAGCAGCCCATTCAGTATCGTTTATTTTCAATAAGAAAAGTTCCGAATGCAGTTTAAGAACACTAATTGTCGTTCTTCACAACAACAATTTTGAAAGCGAAATTGAAATAACCTATAATTTTTTCGTACAATAAATCCCTAATTATCAATGACACAGTTGTTGTTATTTGTGGAAGATGTGTTTTTCATTAGTAGATTAAAGGATAGAAATTCAATAAATAAACTCTGATTTGCGAAAACTGGGTAAAAAATAAAATGATGTAAGTTTAAAAAGTGTCTTAATATTTAATAAAGAGTTGTCCATAAAAAATTAGTTTACCTTTAATTTTATACAAATCTTTATAATTTCTAAGTAAGCCCAAGAAATAAAAGTCGAAATCATTGGGCATTTTTTTCAATTACTGCTATTAGTTCAAACTCTCCATCTCATTTATTCATATACCTTGTTCAAATTTTCAGTCGTTAGTAAAATACTTCCACTCAAGTGCAAATACATTTTTTTTAGATTGTAGTGGATGACACTCAACTTTAATACAGTTTTTTTTTTTCAAAAATTTACTCATTAATTTAATTAAATTAATTTTTAATACTTTAAATAGAGTTTTAGCAGTTTGTAAAGAAGATTGAAATCAACAGGCAGTAGCTAAATAGGTAAAATGAAAGGATTTCAGTATTTTTTCAGTGAAGTTTAAAAATGCGAGTTCAGTTCTTAGAAAAATAAGTATTTTTTTTATACTAAATATTTTTTTTAATACTAAATAATCTTTTTGATACAAAATAATTTTTTTTAAAATTATTCTAAATAATTAGTTACTAAAACGTTTCTGAAGTAAAATTTTTCTTTGTTGATCTAAGTAATAATTGAATTAAATTTTTTTTTAAAATATTATTTGTTTAAGAGGAAAATGCCAGGCAACAATTGTTCATATTTTTTATTCACTATTTTTGTATTATTATTTACAGATAAATAATTTTTCATTTACCAACGAATCCCCTGAAATGTATTTTTCAACGAAGACTTGTAACATTATAATTTATTTCAATTTTTTTACTAGCAAAAAGAAATGTTACGTTACATAAATCGGATCACATACATGAACTATTATTTTAACAAGAACTCTTTCAAGAATCCGCCCAGTGTCACCATGGCAACTAAAATCAGATGTCATTGATCAAACGTCTGTAACATTTCAGCTTATTAAAATAATAGTAACGTAAGGATTTAAAACATATATCGCTTACTAAACAGATGACAAAGATTAAGCATTGTTACCTCACTCCATTCATCAAACTAAACCTTTTTTTATGACATGAGAAATGTGAATCAATGCTAGGGATACTACGACACCTGTTGAATAGAAAGTGAAAGTAAATACGGATAGGTTTAGTTAACCTAAATAGTCAACTTGGTTAGCTTTCACTTCCTTTCAAATTATTTTAATAAAATAGTTTTATCTTCCTTTTAAAACAAAAGCTCTGAATCTGTCAGAAATTTTACTTTTTAAAAACTGTATGCATATTTTCAGAGTATTTATTTACAATTTCTTATTTAAATTAAATAAGTATTTAAATGAATAAATTATATAATTAAAAAATATAAGTAAGCTTATTCCAAATAATTTTCTTTCATCCTTACGCGTACAGCTCAGTGATTTAAAAAAAATTGCAAACGTTATTTTTTTTAAAAAAATAATTAAAAAGCAAGTTGTTACCCGTCTCCTTCAACGTCGATGGACAAGCCTCTCCCTATTTCGATCATTTTGCGGCAGTTCTCTTCGTTTCCTGCGAAAACAGTGATCTACAAACTCTAATGAATGATCAAGTAATCGAACACTTAACATAAACTCGGTAATATCATAAGTGTTATCAGAAAACTAATCTCTAACGTTGCGTCACGATCGCAGGCAAGTTCCAAGAGACAAACGATTCTTAAATGATGCCAGATCCAGGAAGAGAAACTTTAGAGCGGAATCAATAAAATAGGATGTTCTTTTATTTTCTGGAACACAGCCAAAACAGATGGTCTCGCTGACATCCGCGCGGTTTTCCAATTGTTCTATGAAGATGAGATTTTCGGGTGGATGTATTTCGCATACTAAACAACGCCCCGCTCATTAAGACGAGTAGTTGTCATTTAGAACATTAGTTCTGAAGATGTTGCTAGTTATTATTTATAGTCAAAACATGCGGGCGAATGAGTTTTCCTAAAGTATATAACTTGCAGAACACACATATGAGTAACTAAAACTTTATAGTTAATTACAATAAAAACTGGCTCCAAAATTTAAAATCACTAAGAATTATATTTTGCAAGCCTTAATAGCTATATAAAAGAAATATTTCTATAATAAAATAAATATTTCTATAATAAAAATATAAAAGAAATATTTCTGAGGTTTTAACCATGACAATTGGTGTTTTTTAATTACAAAATTTTAAGAGCTAATTTATATGAAATGGAAAATTTGGTACTAAAAATATTTGATAATTTTTGGAAATCTTAATGAAAGAATGGAGGTAAAAATTTCGCAGTAACACCTGCGTTTTAGAAGCTTTAATATATATATATCTATATATCTATCTATCTATCTATATCTATCTATCTATCTATCTATCTATCTATCTATCTATCTATATATATATATATATATATATATATATATATATATATATATAATTCAATTTAAAGTCTTGTGTTTTACACACCATGTATAAAAGAGAAAAAACTAGCTTTAGTTTGAAAAAAGTGCGAGAGATGACTTTAAAATCATTTTTTTCCCCTAACAATCCTTGAGGAAAAGGGGGAAATGAGAAATTTAAAAATAAATCCTTCAATTTTGATAATTCCATTCGGATGTGGCATTTCTGATTTATTGATCTTCGAATAACCTACCGATCTTTAAATAACTGAATATTTATATAGTATAAAATTTCATTATTTTAATATGTACAGAAATTATTATGATAATTATCAAAAGATTGATTTACAATAATTTTACAATATTTTTCAATAAATTAACCATGCCATAGAAATATCTTTAAAATGCTGTAAAGTGTCATGTATTATCCGAATTTCGCATCTAAATGTAGAATATTATATTATACCTAAGAACTATTTTCTATCAATTAAACTTTTTTTATTCTTTTATTTGAATATAAAAGTTGTATTTCACTCAGCATCCATGCGCATTCTCTAGAAGTTTCAAATGAAATCATGAAATTAATTCCTTTGATATAAAAGCTATGATTTACCGAAAAAAATTATTCATTAGCATTTTATAATTTAAAATTGCTTCAGTTTTTCATGTAAATTTTTTTCATATTCTTAAGGTGTGAACTCACATAGTTTTTTCTTCTCTTCTCAAAGGTAGATTGTAGTTATGTGTAATCACATATCTAGCTAGACGATAAGCTCAGTGCAAAGCTATCATTAATTCAATAGGTATTTTCTTTCGTAATGTTTTGACTGACGTTATTAAAAATGACAAAAAGATTAAACGAGTTCCTCTGTATCATTTATTGCACATTTTCCAAGTTAAATTCTTGATATAATAAAGTAAATTTTTAAATTTTAGTTTGATTTTCAAAACATTAAATCATTGAAGCATTGTAAAACTTGGAAGAATTCATTAAAAGAAAAGAAACAAGTAATATATATATATATTTTAAAATTCAATTCCTACTTAGGTCAACAAACAAAATTTTTATTTTAGTTACATTTTATTAAATAATTATCAAAACAATTATTATCAAAAATTATCGATTTTCGCACGAACTGAGCTCGCATTCTTCACAGTCACGTGAAAAATACTGAAATACTTGCATTTTTTTGATTGAGCTACTGCTTGTCGATTTCAATTTTCGTTACAAACTGCTAAAACTGTATTTAAAGTATTAAAAATTAATTAAATTTAATTGATAAGTAAACATTTGAATGAAAAAAATTGTATTAACATCGAGTGTCATTCACAACAAATTAAAAAAATGTATTTGAAATTGAGTGGATGAATAAAAAAGTATTTTATTACCGATTGAAAATTTGAACAACAAAATTTTTAGTGAATTTTTATAAAGAGAGAGTAAATTGATAGTAGGAATATGAAAAAAACTATATAAAAAGAAAATCTAAATCATCAATGGTAATTTTTTAGTCCGATACTGCATAAAAGTTTTTCTTTGAGAAATTCAAAGGAAAATAACGGCATTTAGTTCCACATATAAGTCACAGGTAGTATCCATTCAATGACAGTTAAGTCTATTTTCGCCATTCATTTAAGTTTCTGTATAACGTCTATTTCTTGATTTCTTTTACATCTACTAACTGAGTGAAGTATTAAATATGGCGAACAGCATTTATAATATAATAACTTTATTTAATTAGAGAAGAGTTGAGTTAAATGAGTTGTAAAATGTCTTCAATGTTCCATATCAATTACGTATAGCAATCTGATATGTTCGTATATCGATATGTTTACATTTGAATGTTGAAATTCCATAATATATACTAAATGTGATTTCTAGGCCATGTAAATTAGCGTTCTGTTACATACCTTACTAATGTTAGGTTTGCATTCGACCAATAGGCAGAGCATGCACAGAAAGGCTGACAAATGCTGCTCGGTCCATGGCAAGTAATTGTTCAACAACATTCGTATTTTTTTTCCTAACTGGCTTAGGATTTGGCGTTTTTTTTTTCAGGGGGTGGGGCTTGAAGAAATTGATCCCTTATCATAGACTAATTCCAACATTTTTGCTCTTTACTTTTCTAATGCGAGTTTGTGTGTGAGGTTTTCCTTTTATTTGCTATTTTTTTCCTATAATTTTCCTAATTGAGGTGTGTTGAACTTTTTTTTTATTTTACCCTCTTCCTTTGAATAAATATCCGCCATTTTAATTCGACACTCCATGGAAAAGAGAAATCCAGGGATGACAAAACGATAATTTATAGCCAAGCAAGGAATTCCTAAATCTATACTTATGAAATTGTTGCAAACATAAATCTGCCAATTTCTAAGCATGCGCTGACTATTGGCAATCTCATAACTCCCCGAGTGTAAACTCAGCATAAGGAGAGTTAAATAATTTTTTATAATTCTGAAAAGCTTCTACTTCAGTTTCGCTTATAGTAACTGTGAGAAATATTTGTAGTCTGATTATAATATTGTGCAGAATATCACAACGTTTAGATTTCGCAATAAATTGTAATATTAATTTTTTATTTCATTAATTATTTTTGTTGTTTGTGGAAGCTATGAAACCCTGTAATTCAACTCATTACAGGGTTTCATAGCATTTCATTTAGAGATAAATGTCTAAATTGCAGAGAGTGTCGTTGGAATCTGTCGATACTGCTGCGTTCAGTGGTGGCGGGGTGGTCGGCTGCATGCAAGTGTCGTCGGAATATAAGTAGCATAGCTGGTATTAAACAGACAAACGTTCTCACCAAATTCCGCATCTGCTAAAAGCCTCTCGCGAATTTTTACAATTATGCTATCTAATGAAGGAAACAGTTTCCGTCTCAACTGATTTTCATGGGGCAAGTTGGCATCCCTACTTCCGTCACTACAAGTATGTATTCCCGTTTCGCGCCTCTGAGGTTACATGGAAGTGCCAAGGTCATTAAACATATTATTTGAATAACTTATAGCTCAATCTGTCAATTCCAATCATTTCTCTGAATATCGTCAGCAAAACTCTTATTGTCTGAACTAACAGTTTTATGCCGAATCTCTTTGTTTGTAAATATTTTTATGCTTTGTTCATTTCCTATAACTTAGGTTTTTCAAAAGTACAAGAAGCAAAGGAATAAATAAGATTGAATAATTTAATGAAAATTAATTTTGATTATTCTTTAATGATTGCAAAGAAATTAGATGCGGCAAGCTAATGTTTTCAAAATTACAGATATATAAATTTTATAATTACTAAGGTATTTTTAGGTTTAAATTATATAATAACATAAATGACCCATTATTTTTATTAACAAGTAACATAATTTTTTAAAAAAAATTCAATTCCTACTAAGATTAATAAAGAAAAATTTTATTTTAGCTACTTTTTATTTAATAATTATCAAAAAATTATTATCAAAATATTATTGATTTTCGCAAGAATTGAACACACATTCTTCATCTTCACGTGATAAATACTGAAATCATCGCGTTTTACTGATTGAGATACTGTCTGTTGATTTCTATCTTCATTACAAACTATTTAAAACTCTATTTAAAGAATTCAAAAGTAATTTATTTTAATAAATGAGTAAATATTGGAAAAAACTCTATTCACATCAAGTGCCATCCGCTACAAGTTTAAAAAACTGTATTTTTACTTGAGTCCATGATTACGTCAAATTGTTGGACATTAAAACAGTATTATTCATATGCCAGAAAAAATAATTTTTTGCAATTAAACGATGCAAAAATTATTTTTATGCTGAAATATTTTTGGGAGTCATCGTGAAAAATATCAAAATCCAGTTCATTTTTTGATTAATTAAAATCTTTAAGAAAAATGCACCCAGGTAATGTCTTCCAAAGTATATCTGGGAGAAATTTCACAACTCTAGATCAAACTATCTGGCTTCCAAAGCGTAACAACTCCACGCACGCATGCACGCAAACATGTGTATACACGCAGGGAGCAAAAGGTTCATCTTTATTATAAGTAGAGATATTAAAACATAAAATAAACATTTCTAACTAGCTGGTAAACGAAAATAAAAATCGTAATATTCAAATATGTTCTTATCTACATAACTATAAAATAAAAATAATACTTGCAAATATAATATCAGATGATGTATTTAATATCAAGCAATTCAATATACATTTAAAAAATAAATCATTTTCAACTAAAATGAGTTATCTTGGTTATAGTTAGTACGATTTAATTAAGCATACTTCTGCCAATCTTGAACATCCCAGCATGTAATTACTAACTATTAATCTTACCCTTGAAATAAAGATTCACAGAGGAAAGCAGAATCAAAGAAAGATGTTAATATGCAACTTTTACTTTACTCCGTTTATAATATACCAAAAGGTATTCTTAGGTTCTGAACTACTTGCTTTTAAAATGATGCCATTTTGAAAGAGAAAATCTTCGTTTTCCCCGAGATGTAAATAGAATATATGATTTATACTTTTAGTTATTTCTTCCACATCAACATTGCCAAATGGATAACACGTGAATGTATCAATTGGTTCTAGTCTAGTAAATTTTTAAAACGCCCCTCAAATTAGGTGTGAAGTTTTATTATTTCATCATAATATTTCTCTTTATTTAATGTACCTTCGTTTTTAAACAACTTACCAAAATTATTCTTGAATTTTTTTCGTAAATACGTTTTTTTAATATGTTTCCATAAATATGTTTCTTTACTACGTGAATCTTAAAAAAGGCTGTCACACTAAAATGTCCTACTGCTCCACCGGTTACTTGCGATCGATTTAATACCAACTCCTGGTATAGATAGTGTTGACAATCCCTAAAGCGAAGGAGGTGACTGCACTCACAAAAAAGACTTTCCCCGGTACCGTCTCAAATTAAATAACAAAAAGTCCCGTGACCATTTTAGTTCGATCTGAATCGTAAGTACGACAAAAATATCCAAGAATGAAGCTCAAATTGCAAAGTTTTAGTTCAGATTACAAGAAATTAGCGAGAAAAACCCCGTTGCAGTATGTCACTGAATAAATTAGCAATATGATGATTTTTAATAATAAGCCGAAAGCTAGATTTCTAAAGAAAAACAAGTTGTTAGAACTTAATTCATTGTCTTATAAGTACGATGCATTCTTTCGAAGAAGCACTCTTGAAAAATAACTTCAAGGTTTTGGAGAAGCATGACGTCACTCATCGTTGAGGAAGTCATTAACAGACCTAAACAAAAGACTATTAAATCAAATATGGAGCTAGACTGTATGTCCAAGCTTCCCATTTTGAATCTCATGCCCATGAATTACTTCTTTGAGGTTTCAAATTTAAAACAATTGTGAGAAAGAATACATATTTATACAAGGTGTCTTAAAAACCTTGACCGTGGCTTTTATTCCTTAAATATTGACCACAGACATATACTGCAAGTTGCAAAAGTTGCTTAAAAAAAAGTGCGAAATGTTATGACGTCGATTAAAATTTTCAAGGGATTAAACTTTAAAAAATATAAAAATGCCGACTTAAAGCACAATGGCTGGATATGAGTTTGCAAACAGGAAAAATCATGTTGGAAGTTCGTGTTTTAAGGGTCGTACACAAATTATCAAAGAAAGAAATGATTGAATAAATAAATAGTAATTTTGATATTTATTGTTCAAAAGTATTAAAAATTTGTAGAAATATTAACTTAAAGGAAAGATTACATAAGCTTTTTTACAAGTTCATTGGTTGTGCTATTTGTGGTACATTCTGTCATTCATGATATAAAATTTTAAATCATTTTTCAGGAAGCATAGATTTTGAAATTTGAATTTAAAACTAAAAATATAAAGCAAATTTTATTTCCTTATGGTGCATTCCTGCAACGCTTTGTCTGCATTGAAGTTGTAAAAATTTGCTTTTTAAGTAGTGATTGACCTTTCATCAAATTTGTTCTCAAGATATTCTCAAAAAATTCAAAAAATTCTCAAAGATATGTTAAATTTTTGAGAATTTTCAGGGTAAATTTCTGAAACTTTTTACATGACCTTAATAGAGAATGGGGCACATTTTACTCACTAGATTTTTTTTGCTATGGAATCTGTATAAAAATTTAAATTTTGTATTTTTAAAGTTTAATTTCCTGGAAATTTTAATTGTTTTTTTAACATGTTGCATCTTTTTTTAAAGCAACTTGGTAATCTGCAGTATATGTCTATGATCAATATTTAAGGAATAAAAGACGCAGTCAAGGTTACTCTATATACGCATATTAAAAACAGAGACATTAAATTATTTTATTTAAAAAAATTGTTTTATTTTCCTTTTAGAACTATTATTAGATTATTCAGTTTAAGTATAAAATAAAACTCCCTTCTACGAACACATATTTAAAATATGTATTAACTTTCTATAGGAAAAACTTCTGCCTTTGCTAATTAAATACAGTAAAATTTTGAAAGAACAATCGTAGGGAGTCGGTGTCCTGACAGAGAGGTAGCATGTTTTCCCCGTGATCAAGGCTTCCAGGTTAGGGCATAGTCGTTATTTTGAGCTATATCTGTGAATAGTGTGAATGTGCCCCCTGTAAAAAGAAGTTGTGCAAGCGAATGTGAAGCATGAAGCATCTTAGCTGTACTCTCTGCCCCAGTTGGCGATACTGTAAAACAAGGGACGCTAATTTAGGCTTAAATTGTTGACAGCTTTCTGTCAGCTCGCTGGTAAAATGCCATAAGTAACAACAGCAACAACATAATCGTAAGAAAATTCGATTTATGTAAATTATGCTCAGCGTGTAGTGAACTATGTGACTTTTTATAGAATTGGAGTACAGCAACTTTGAATGGTTGCCTAAGCGAAATTCGACAAAAAAATATGAAAAAATAATGATGAAAACCGGAATTTATATATATTTTAAATTACTTACACAGACTACCTAACAATGAATTGATTGTTTGTCGGTAAGCATGTAAAAACGATACTCAAAAAACGGAATTATTTAAATACATTGAATTTGGTAATGGATTTTGTGACTACAAGTGTAGTTTTGGTTGAAACTTTGGTTTCAATCGAGTAAAAAAAAAAACACATCTAAAACACACAGTCAATTTTTTGATATTTTTAATCTCACGCAAGGAAATATTTGCCAAAAATATCGCCAAGGATTGCAAAAGCTGGAATAAAATTGTGAATTCACGTCATAAGTTAATGTATCTAACTGTTGTGCAACAGTACCACATAAGGCATTCACTGAAATGCTAAATTTATTAGGGAGAGGATTTTAGAGGATTCGGTATTCCTGCTCTACTTGCAGGTTGTTTTAAAGAAAATAAAAATAATTTTTTTAAATAAAAAGTTTAATCGGATCTTTAATTTAGTCTGATATCAAGCATGTATTCAAAATAAAGATCCGTTAGTATAGTCAAATAAAGTTTCGAAAAAGTTCGAGTAAAGAGTAATTGGATTAACGTATTCGCCATTCATATCACTGATTTAGAAGTATCAATTACAGTAGCACTATCAACAATTTCGCTGAAGTTACTTTCTAAAAGCAACGGCTGGAACTCTTTGCTCAAAAGTTTAGAAATGGAAAAATGGAGCTATTCCGTATAATTTTCAAAATTATATTTGCAAAAATGCTCTGAATTAGTATTATTTTATTATTATTTAATAATAAATCTGACTTTTTTATATTCCAATAAAAAAGTTGTTTAATTAAAAATAATCACAAAGACATTAATGTTTTGTTATGTTTTTGTGACTTAAGACACTTTGCAAGCCTACCATAGTTGACTGTCAGCGATTTAAGCCGAATAAACGTTTTTTCGCGAGCGCCGTCTAGGGCCAAGAGTATGATTTAGTTACTTCATGCATCACTTTCGCTTTCGGAACCCCCCTTTTAAGGGGGTGGTTCATTCTACATTTCTCAGGTAGAATAATGTAAAGTAACCATTCCCATTCCTGTATGCCCAGATCATTGGGAAGACATGCTGCCCCTTTGCAAGGACGCCGGCAGGCGTTAATGTATTAATTAAATAAAGCTATCAAATTTTGAAACTAAAAGAAGACTGTTTTAGGATAAACACTATTTTATTAAAACGTGATCAAATGACAAGGACGAACATTAGGTTAATACTTTAAATATCAAAAGAAAACGTATGGTTCCAATGAATTAAAAGGATTCAACTGATGCTGTCTGTGTATATTTAATGAAAATGGGTCTAACCTGCAACCTGTGATCGTGAGGTTCAATCTGACATCTGATGACCACAACTGAAAATTAAGTTCCCTTCCTTCTCTTTAAAGATAACCCTCTGCTGCAGTTTCCAGTGTTTTCGTATCACCAATTACGATTTTTTAGGCAACTTGAATTATTTATTAAAATATTTTGCGCATATTTTATAAATACATTGATATTTTGCCGAATCAGCTCGCACTGATATTGATGGAATAAAACAAAAAAAAATAGATTGTAAAAATAAATAGAATAAAAAAATTAAATATAAGAAATATATAAATATAAGGATATAAAAATAAGAATCCATGTATATATAATTCTCATCTTTTAATCCTTTTTACTCTTGAAATTACTGAAGCGGAATAAGTCATAGTATTTATCTCAGATTAACCTTTTCCATCCGACCTTGAAAAGATATCAAGAGAGGTTTGAAATCATTCACCTGCGAAATCTTTTTTTTATTTCTAATGATTGTAGGAAATAAAAAGAAGCCGCTGCTACTTTGTGATAAAAGGAAAAGTGTTTTGCCGCATTGTTACAGATATAAGGTGTTCATTCCAAAAATATTGCCGCTTGTTAATGTGCATTTGTTTAAAAATCATTATACCTGAAGTAAAACTTTTTATATTGGATTATCCATTCAGTTTTATCTATTGTTGAGTTTCGGTATTCTTTAATTCATTTTAAGTATTTCTTATAATTGGATAATGAGTTGAATGCAATTGAAAAAAATAATTGAGTGTCATTTCGGTGAGTTTTTGATAAAAAATATAATAAAATATTGGTTTTCCGATTGATTCTTTTTATCAATATAATGTGTGTTGTTTAATATAGTTCTCTGATAAAAGATATTTTTTTATATAACTCTTGACTTTTGTCAATTGATAAAAGATTTCTTTTAAACTATTTTTGTTATTGGTGTTATTTTTTTTTAGTGTTTTGAATGATTTTACTTAAAAGGAATGAAATATTATACAGATTAACTGAAATCCTATTAGAAGTTACTCTATATTTAAATGTTTTTTAATCAAAAAAAGTATTTATTATATTTTATTTAAGGTGTGTGACTAAACTTGGTATGAATTTTTTTAACAATCCCGTAAAAAAATTAAATCTTTTAAATTTTTTCATGAAAAACACTGAAAAAAACACCTATAAAAATAAAATATTCTAGTTAAATGCAAAAATTATTAAAAAATTAATTTAAAAAATTAAAAATAGTTCTGCTTAGAGACTAATATAAATGTATGTATTTGGAGGATGTACTTGCTAAGAATTGCATAATGGAAAAAAAAGTCATCATCCGATTTTGAAGTACTGCGATAATCTTCAAGAAACTGGAATTCCTTTGAGATATTCATCTATTATTTCATGGCTCCCATTGTTTGTTTTAGTTTTTAAAAGTCCCTAATTTTCTTTGTACTTATGTATTATTTACTTTATTACGTGCGAGTGTACTCTCTCCCCTTTACAATCTTCATTTTCACAAAGGAAAAGTTGAGAAACTACGTTAGTTTATTTCCTTTCACAATTTTTTTTTATTTGAACAGTTTAAAAAATTCATTAACAATGTTTTTTAAAAATGTAATCTATTATTCGATTTACTTCGCATTTAATATATTTTAATACTTGAAATATCCTTTTATTATTTTATTATTCATCATATTGCTCATTTTTTCTAGCTTTTATCAAAATTTGATAATTTTTCTTAAGAACTCTGTAATTATTTTGAACATTTAGAATTTAGGATAAAGTTATTTTCAAATTACTTACTTTTCAAAAAATATAAATACAAATTTATGTTATCTGTATAACGTGATGATTAACAGGTAATATGAAATTTTTCAGTCATTTCCTACTTTCTCAAGAATTGAAATCGCATTTTTCCCCGGCACGTGAAAAACACTGAAATCATTGCATTTTACCGACTGAGCTACTGCTTGTTGATTTCAATTTCCATTACAAACTACTAAAACTCTATTTAAAATTTTAATTATTGTGAAGTAATTAAATTCAATTAGGGAATAATTGAATTTAATATAATATTTGAAATTATATTAAATTCAATTATTCCCTAATAATTGAATTTATGAAATTGAAATATTTGAAAATTTTGAATAATTGAAATATTTGAAAAAACTGTATAAATATCGAGTATCATTCACTTCAAGTTTAAAAAAAAATGTATTTGAGCTTGAGAGTGTGAATAAAAGGTATTTCATTAACGAAGGAAAATTTACAGCCAAGATTATTTATTCGAAAGTATTTAGATCAGGAACCGACAAATTTAAACAATGCGGAAAATGTGCAGCCCTTTCCAAAGAAAAAATTATCCATAGTTGCAAACTGATATTTTTAAGAAAATGTGCATTTTGTTTTCTTGTATTAAATGACCATTTGTTTCAATCTTATGTTATTGATTTAATTAGAATGTTCATATACAAGTGATTATCAAAATAATGGAAACATCTGTGAATAAGCAGGCTTCCTGGCATAGCGGTAGCGTGTCTTCCCCGTGATCTGGGCGTCCCGGTTCGGGTATGGTTGTTACTCTGTATTCTCTCTGTGAGGCGTGTGAATGAGCCCCCCTGTAAAAAGGGGTTGTGCAAGCGAATGTGTGTGTCACCTTCATTTCAGCTGAAAGTCAGACTTCTGCCCTCTGGGTGCTCAAGGGTCTTGATCCTCAGAAACTACTGCACCCCCTTTCCTTGAGAACACGGACACGACATCATCATCATTTGTGAATAAAAATGCGTTTCGTAAGCGTTAAAATATAATAATAGCTACCAATTTTTTAATAAATAGCAATGTATATATTTTGGTAGAATGTGTTAGCTTCGTTGAAGTTCTGTAATGCTTAGAATTTTTTTTAAAACGCATAAAATGTTGGACTCCTCAGATTTCCAAAAAAACTTAATGATAAGAGTCCATCTAACTGGAATGTGTGACCAAAACATCTCAACTTTTATGCGTTTTTAATGCGAGGTCTAAAGTCATGACTACAAACACAAAGTGCAGCAAGAAAAGTTCGGCAAAGCAAAATAGTGGGTGGAAAGAGAAGCTAAGTGAAAGAGGCCGACAGGTATTAAAACAGATTGTAATGTCTAAAAAGCGAACTACTATAACAAAAGTGACTGCAGAACTGAATACACATATGGATTCTCCAGTGTCAGGGATTGCAGTTAGAAGGTATCTTCATAAACCGAGCATTTTTGGCAGAGAACTGTGTAACTTTGGTTTGTCAGCCAGTTTGTGTGGACAAGTCAAAAAGAAAAAGAGAAAAACTTTATTCTCTCAATCATATTTTGAAGTCAAATACAATTTCCTTTGCGTTTTTAAAAAATATATATTTGAGAATTGATTCCGAGAAGGCATTTGATGGTTTAATGATGTGATATGAACAGAATGATATTTTTACATTGTATACCCAAAATAAAACAAAACAGCAAATCAAGTCCGTATTTCTTCAAAATCAGGTCAAATCCATTTTATTTATTGATCGAGATTGAGATAGCTGCAACAGTACTATACACATAATGTTTAATCTTTTAATTTAAATGAAAACACAGAACGCATGAATTTTCAGCGCCACTTTGCGAAACGCACATGTCTGACTTTCCGACGCCAGTTGGGGTAACGCAATGCAGATTAGACATTTTTTATTTTCTTTATTCTGTTTTCTTTTAATTAAAAAGTACTTCAGAATGAATCCAAAAAACCGATTCATTAACAACATTGGATTTGAAATACATCAAACACAAAGAAAATAAATAGAATCGTTTGAAATAATCGGTCGAAATATTTCTAAAGGCCTTATCATACGGTAAAATTTCGCCAGCTTTTTTCCTTTTCTACCCTCAAAAACCGGTCTCATAATCGACAACTTTTTCTAACCAGTTCGAAAATGTCATCGGAAATATTGTCCGAAAATGAAATTCAACCAATCATGTGAAACATTGAAGTGACGTCACTTTCCCTGTCGTTTGCTGACTTAAAGTGCCGAAGATATTTTGCCGTGTGATAAGGCCTTAAGCCTAACTTGCTTTCTGTTGGGGAAAAAAACAAACTTTACTTATCTTTGACGAGATTTGACCTCAACTTTTGGCCAAAATTTAGTTTTTAATTAATAAAAAATCAACCACTCAACTAACCGGAATAAAAAGTAGTCTATGTTCTGTTCCTGACTATAATCTATCTTTGTGCTAAATTTCATCCTATTCTGGCGAAATTGAGTAACAAACATCTATCCATCCAAGCTTTCACATTTACCTATATATGTATATATAGATAGAAACTAAATTCCAGTTTTAAAATAAAACAATAATAAAACAAATGCAATAATATTTAAAAATATTTTTTTATGTAAATTCCTCTTCTCTAAAACTTATTTCAAACTTCATGACTTTCTGATTATAACTTCAATAGAAATTTGTGCATAAGCTACTTTCAATCAAAAACGCCATTCCTAATAAAATTCTTTAAAAAAATAAAATTCAGGTATTTAAGAAAATTGATTTTGCAAGTTGAATCAAAATTCATATAACCAAAGGTTAAAAAAATAGCAACTGTAATGTAAAAGCATTGATGAAATAAATTTCAGTATAGCTAATTCTTCTTTTTTACAGGTAAATGCAATAAAAAGAAAAAGAATTACGAAATAAATTCTATTAAATTTCAAATTAATGACTGTTACGTATTTCAAACCTTTATTATAAATGATCGTATTTTTTACATTTTTGAGCAACTTTAAGCATTCATTGAATAATTAAAACGACAAATTCTTTGTATATATTAAACATCACAATGTATACAAAATTAATTCGTCCTTAAAGGAAATATATAATGTTATGAATATTTTTTTCGATTTATAATTAAGTTAAATAATTTTAGTAACAAAATGTTTTTTGAAATGAGCTGAATTTCAAAATTATTAGTTAATCTTTATTTAGATTACATATAAATGTACTTAAAATAAAGGTAAAATTTCGAAATAGTGAAGTTTTGTTTGAATTAAAATTTCGAAATAGAGAAGAAGCTGTTTTTGAATTTGATGTAATGAGGAAATGAGATATTGCTCCATTTATTTACCTTATCACCGAAGTTTATCATTTCGAAACAGTGCTGAAGTTGCTTATCACAGCAATTCTCTTTCTTATGGAATGACGTGATACATTACGGCATCCATTGTCGAAAGAACTTAAATCTGGGAAAACAGCAGGTACGAGTATTGCATATCATTTGTATTGAAAGATAACACGCAGGAGAGCTTTACAACTTATAATAAAGATAAAAATATTTTTTTATCCCTATCTTTAATCATTAAAACTGTTTTTTGCCCATGGTGCTGCTTGTGAAAAAAAATTAGCACCTGTGAGCGTTGATTCAGATTGCTTGTCTTCGTCTAGTCCATAGGTTCTCAACGTGGGCTATAATGCCCCCTTGTGGGTATTTGAAATTTTCAGAGGGGTGGGAAAGACCCATAGAAAATTAGAGGGCGTTGATAGGGCATGGAGGGGTGTGAGAAGATTAACCAAATATAGTATACAATGACGTCAAGGAACGATTCCAGGACATTTTAAACATGGTCATACCAGACTGGGTTTTGTATCTTTTTTATTAATGTCAACACTGGAGAATCACCTCAGTTAGAAGAACTAATAAAACTGACGAAAAATGAGGAATTAAAAATTAAATTCAAGAATGGCTACCAAGAACTTTGGCTGCAGTAGTCGGTTTCGCAATTGCATTCAAGATTATGGTCGATCGTTCAACGACTTCTGATAGCATTCCCATCTTCATATTTAGCAAAACGTGTAGTACTGAGGCAACATTGATAACATAAAAGAGAAATCGGCTCCATGTTACTGAACGCGGCGACTTACGATTGTTTTTGAGTGAAATCGAGCTCGATATTAACAAGCTAAGTAAAATGAATGTCTTTAATTTTTAATAAAAATGCTTTTTAATATAATTAAGTATGCATTTTGATTGTCCTCTGAAACTGTCAATTTATTTATTTAGAAAGCAATAGATTATTATGAATTACTTCGTGTCATCAAAACTCTAATCTGTCCTTATAACAAGTAAAACTTTTATAATTAAAGAAGAAATTC
This sequence comes from Argiope trifasciata, assembly GCA_026543055.1. Taxonomy (NCBI): domain Eukaryota; kingdom Metazoa; phylum Arthropoda; class Arachnida; order Araneae; family Araneidae; genus Argiope; species Argiope trifasciata. The sequence goes on from JAPMOQ010051213.1 coordinate 149,893, forward strand.
AATAGCGTTTCAATTCCAACAATTTTCTATCTATTAGTAATTTTTTTTATATTTAATTCTTGTTTTCACCATGCATTATGTTCGCTCTTATTTCTCTGGATTGGGATCTGGGGGGGTGATATGCAAACAGACCTCGCGACTGAGGGAGATCTCCACCTTGATTCGTATTAAAATATTTTCTGTACAACAATAGCTTTTGCACTTACTGAAAGTATGCAAGCTGAATTTTATGTGACTGGCTGAGAGTCAACTGACACCGTTATTAGGCAATAATCCTGGTAATATCAACAAAAGGAGGAGGGGGGGGGATTTATGAATAAAGAAATCCCTTTCAGACATGTTAAGACAGAACGCCGCGACTTCTGGTCTCTAAGGCTAGGTTAAAATGGACCCGTAAATCATCAGCTATATACTTTTTCTGGATCTAGTGTAATATTTTTTATGTATGCATCCATGCATGTATGCTTATATTAAGTTTCTCAAACAAAAAGTAAAATGAAGATAAATTAAAACGATCCATTCCAAGCAATTCACATTGCATTACTGCTTCGCCGGCCATGACTGGATTGAAAAGAATTAAGGAAGAAAATTACATTTCACAATCGGCGGATATGGATATATATGAAGTTTATAGTACATATTATAGTCTTGTGCAATCATGCCAAATATTGTTCATATAATGCAAACAGATTTACAATTTATTTGATAATTTATTCTACAAACTGCTTAATTCTATTAAATATAACCATGCCCACGCCAAGGAAATATCCTTCAAGGTGTAAAAAAATACTAAATAATAATCATAAGGAGTTATTTCTAAATGTATTAAAACTTTTCTTCATGTTGCAGCTGCTGCAGCGAGTGTTGAACGCTCTGTCTGCAAATTAAAATTAAGAATTATCTTCGGTCAAACATATGTTCAGAACGCTTAAATGCGCTTGCTGTATTAAGCATCGAAAAAGAAATTGCAAAAAATCTTAATCTTTCTGAAATAAATGATGTATTAGCGAAAACATACTCATGCATTGAATAAACATGCATTAATAAAATGTGTTTTTTTTTTAAACTTCACAAATAATTAGGGCCCCAAATTGCTTCTTGCACCCTGGCCCCTTCACAGAGAAGGCCGGCTCTGATTTCAAAACTGAAGTCTTATGTTCGATTCAGAAATAGCGCTGTTATTTCAGAGCTATTGTAGCATATCTACGATACATCTTCGTGTTGTTATATCTGCTGTATATTGCATACCTACTGAATATTGAATCAGATTAATAAAAAATATATAATGGCTCGAGAACAATGCGGAAAAAAAGTAAACTAAGGAAAATACAAATCTGATTATGTTCTGTTATCAATCATTCTCTAGATTAATAATTTCTTTCGACCGAATGCTACAATATTCTTAAAACATTATATAATTTAATATAATCTAAAAATTTATATAAGTCCTTTGAATCTTTTAGACACATAATCATCCTATGAAAATAAGTTGATTTATTGACTCTTTATACAAGAATAGAAATATTAAGCAAGAAATTAAGCAAATATAGATCAATAACTGAGGCTGGATAATGCTATTTCTCCAATTGAAAACTTCAAAAAAAGAAAAAGAAAAAAAATGTAAATAAAAATTTTAAAATTTTAACAATTGATAAAATTTTGAAAAATATTTTATTACATCTGATTTTTTAAAAACAAACAAACGAGGGAATAGTAAGAAATGATTAATATTTTTCGTCTATACTTATAATAAAGCTCAATGTGTGTGCGTGTGTGTGTGTGTGCGTGTGTGTGTGTGTGCGTGTGTGTGTGTGTGTGTTGGCGCTCTACAGGCCAGACCGTTGGACCTACAGCTACCAAATTTGGTACATGCATACCTTGGAGATCCGGAATGTGCACCTCGGAGCCCGTTTTTCGAATTTTTAATTAGAATTTGAATTAATTAAAATTTAAGCGAAATTTCGACGTTTTTCCGTTATAACTTCCGAAAATATTATTGCACAAACATGATTTTTACATCAATTTAAAGATAAAAAAATTAGCTTTCTAACGGTATCAGTTTTTTAAATTTATAACGTAAGCTTCTATCTTTAACGAATTTTTAAAGAAATATTTTAACCATGTTTTTATCACGTGATTAGATAAAATAAAAGAATGCCGGAAGTTCGAATAAAAAAAAACTATCATCGCAAAATAAATCTAAAGAAATGCAACTTTTAACACGTGACTGGATAAAATAAAAGAAACATAAAATGTGATATTTTCTAAAAAAATTATAGGCAAAGCAAAGGTTTCTACAATCGTTTGCAATATCTATATCATTAACTCAATAAATCTTCTTTATTTACTGTAAACCTGATTGAATTTAGATAGGATATGCATTGAAATCCGGACTTAATGGCATATTTATGTAATCGTTTGCAATATCTGTATCATTAATTTAATACTTTTTTTCCGTTGCTCGCTTTCTTTAAAAAAACATACTTAATATCTTGGCAACATCATCGAAATTTTTTTTAATATTTTGGAAGCATAACCGATGGTTCAAACTGACTGATTTATAAAATTAAAGAATATTACTATTAAAAAGTGTACTTTTAGAACTTTCCGTCCATCATCTTCAAGAAAATATTAATTTCAGGTCAATCAATGCCTGGAATTACTTCAAGGCTAATGAATATGTGATTTAATTGAAAATTTTAGAACGCTTTACTCATGGCGAACCAGCTGGTCGCCAAAGGCGGCTAGTAACAAATAAATTAAAATATTTGTTAATGAATGTTTTATTTTTATTTCATTTAACTGACTAATAAGAAATCTTTTATAATTGATTTATCAGTCATTTTCTTTTTTAATGAACTTTCCTTTCAATTTTGTTATTTTAAAATTCATGAAATTATCATAATAAAATCAATCAAGTTTAAAATAAATAATTGCGAATAAATCAAATCTTACCTTTTTAAATGATCTTGAGGCGAGAATACTAATCTTTGTTCCAAGCCATTCAGAATTCCGTTTTCCATTTTTAAAACTAAATTGCAACAAAATAAGAATACTAGAATATGCGAGAATTACAGAGTAAATAAACAATAATTTTCGTTCCATGGAAATAAATAAATCTCAGGAAAAGTGACAGGTGAACTTGCCGCCAATGAAAACACTTTTGTCATCCGCGCATGCGCAAGTCGGATGTTTGCAGACGATATGTTCTGGAAAAAATTTACTAGGTAATTCGAAACGCAGATCAATATAATCAGAAGCGGTTTCTTTCTGTGAAATAAATGAGTTCAGATAATGATTAAGTTTTATGTAAAAACGTAATTCTGACCTTGAATAGCGGGTTTCGCTTTCTTACTTCCGTAACCTATCTATCGAGTTAGCAGAAACATTAAAAAAAGAGTAAATTGAGTCAATTCAGTTCCGATTATAAAGTATAATTTGTAATCGATATGTTGTCACTTGAACTGGAACAAAAGACAGTCGAACAATCGCTTCTTGTTGAGAGTGTTAACAGAATCGGTTCTGGGCGATTTGCTTCCTGTAAAATTAATTTCTCTTCCTTAGAAATGTGGCTAGTATAAATTTATGTTACAAGTATTAAAAATAAATCTTTTTTTCGAACGTTTTCTGATACGCTTGAAGAATTTCAGAACAATCTTTGCAATTAATTGTATTCGAAACTTGCAGGGAAATAAATGAAAGAAAATAAAAATTTGTCTTTCTAGAATATTATATACAGTGAGCAAAAAAAGCATCTGCATACATGTAAATTTATTGTAGGATACATATAAATAAATAAAAAGCAACTAAAATTTAAAAATACCAGCAATTTTACAAAACAAATAAACATATCTAATATCTGACTTAATAATTTAAAATGTGAAAACATAAAAAAGGTAGCATTTGTTCTGCCAAAAAAATATTTTCACACTAGCAATAAAAATAGAGGAATTATTTATAAGTTAAAAATAATGCTAATATTTAGTATGCATGCCCTTTGCTACAATTGCAGCTTGTAATCGTCTGGGCATTGATTCTATTAATTTGTGACATGTTTCACTGCTGATTTGTTGCCACTTATACGTAAGAGCTTGCTTAAGTTCTGATTTGTTAGAAATTTTCTTTTTCCTTATTTTCACATCCAAAATATGTCATGAATTTTCAATCGGATTAAGGCGTGGTGATTGTGGTGGCGTTTTCAATTGATTTTTTACATTATAAAGCAACCATAACCTCGTAATATATATAGTGTTCTTTGGATCGTTATCCTGTTGGAAATAATATTAACTAAGAATTCCTAATTTCAGAGCACTATTAGATAAATTATCTCGCCATATATTAATATATTGTTTAGCATTCATATTGCCTTCAATAAAAGTCATTTCACCAGCTCCGTTAAAAGATATGCATCCTCAAATCTTTATATGACCACTGCCATGTTTTACAGTTGGTTTCAAGTTTTTAATTTGAAGAGAAGTATTTGGCTTCCGCTATACAGTTTTCTTTCAATGTGAGCCAAAAATATTGAACTTGCTTTCATCTGAAAAAATAACTGTTTTCCAAAACTCTTGTGGTTTGCTGACAGAAGTTTTTGCAAATTCAAGTCTTTTCACCCTATTTGTTTCACTAATAAATGATTTTTTTCCAGGGGCTCTTCCTCGATTATTTGCATCATGAAGAATATTTCTGATTGTTTGTGGTGTAACCATTGTTCCCGACTTTGAAACGACATCAACAGCCAATTCTCGAGCACTTAGAAAAGGGTTTTTCGAGGATTCTTTTATGATGGCTCTCCTTTGCTTGGTATGTAGCTTTCTTGGACGTCCAGTTCGCGGCTTATTTATTGCCGAACCAGTTTCTTTTTTCTTCTTAATTACATAATGAACACTAGAAAAGTTTATATTTAATTTTTTACTCATTCCTCGGTAATTTAATCCAGAATTATGAAGAGATATAATCTTCTCTCAAGTAGCAACAGACAGTTCACATGTTTTCGGCGTCATTAGAACACAAAACTCCCCAGAATCCCAGTTCCAGTTAATTTATTACGTGACTTTAAAGTGAGGGGCTAATGTACTGCGGGACTGATATGCTAAATACTTGCATTATGTTCACATTTAATGCCTTCTTTAAAAGCCAATGCTTCGTGTGCAAATACTTTTTAGGTATGAGAAAATATTATTTTATTTTTTAAAATGTGTAATATTACTGTTTAAGGAAAATGGATGATTATTCTTATTTTCTTCTTATTTAACTAAATGAATAATTAAAAGAATAGTATCAAATCTGCGTTCTATGGTTATTTGTGCAAAGAATCTTCTGCGTGTAAATACTTTTTTTGATCACTGTATTTTGCATTGAAATATATTTTTGAATTCATTATTTTCAAGGAACTGGCGTAGTCCCAGTTCACTGAAATAAAATCTTTAAAACAGTTTTATCATAAAATTTTCAAAAACTTATCAATAATATTTTTGAAATGTGGAAGACATGGCATATAATCAATGAAATGATAAAATAATGAATATCAAGTTCTACTTTAGAAAACAGATTGGATGCAAAAATTTATAAATAACTAACATCAAATTCATCCAGTTTATTATTTATGTAATACTTTTTGGCCACCAACTAGCTTTGCAATGGATATCTCTTGTCTTTGATATCAGCTAAATCATTTAGACATAACTTCATAACCATTATACTATGAAATTGCCAGACATGCAAGATGTGTTATTTTAATTGTCTTATATATGTTTCGCTTATTACGTACATGAAATTATTTAATGCAGACTAGTCCCATCACATGGTGGTGACTTATTAAAGGTGCATTAGATCTATTTTATATAAGTATTATCTTATTTTATAAATTATTATGGCTCAGCTATCTTATAGATTTCGAGGTTTTACACTTTTAAAAACATCCGCCTCGTAAACTACAAAGATTAGAATCAAAATCCTTATTCCTTAACTTTAAAAAATGGATAATAATTACTTGATCATATGATTGATGAAACAATGAAGTGAACTTCAAAAATACAATAGATTGTTGGACATTAGAATTTTTTTTTTAATTTACGAGAATTTAACAAAAATTAGGCATTTATTAAACTGATGTCACTAAAAAGGTAATTTTTTTAAAAAAAATTTGAGATGGTTTGAAGTACATTTTTGTGCAATAATAAATTATCGTGAATAATTATTAACTAATTTATTAAACTAATGACACTAAAAAGACTTTTTTAAAAAAAAATTGGGATGGTTTAAAGAACATTTTTGTGCAATAATAAATTATTTTGAATGACTGTCAAAATTCAGCATAACTTTTTAATCAATTAACATTTAAAAAATCGCTCCGAGGTGCACATTTCCACTCTCCAGGCATTTAATGTGAAAAAAAATTTGTAAACATCAAATGGTCTGATTTCAGAGCGTCAACACACAGACATCTTTATTATTAGTTGAGATACAAATTAACAAATGGTCACGTATATTATAATTGTAATTATGCAATAATCAAACTAGGTTTCGTAGAATCTGGGGTTGATACTTTTAGAATTTACTCAGAGAGTGTGTGTACGGGGTGGAGGCGAACTCGAATAATAGAAATACTATTAAACTTCAATCTAAGCGATAAAGAAAATTTATACAACTTAATATGCGAGTGATACTGTTCTACTGAAAATGTATCCCTTATATTTAATAAAAAATAAACCAATAATAATTTTTCAATTAAAAAGATATTGCTCATAATATCGCATTTTTTTTTTTTATTAATTCCAATGTCATTTCCATGAGAGCTCCTCCCTCCCCTAACATTTTTATTATTTCCTTTCGTTCTTTTTAAGATTTACGTCTGCTCTAAAATTACCGTTTGGTTGAAAATTTTCTTTATTTGTTTTCACTACAGGGATTTGAAAACACTCTACTCTTTTACGCAAGCGTCAGGTCATGTTTATTTTTCCAAAATTTTGAAAATGTAAAAGAGATGTTTACAATTAACAATAAAGTTAATTCAGATTATTCATGGTTTTAGAAAAAGAAAAAATTGCGGGTCTGTGATGTTGAGGGGAAGAAATATTCTAAATCGCGACAAAATATATAAGAATAATTTTTATTTACTGTAAGAATAAATATTAAATTCTGACGAATAATTGAAAGATTTCTGATTTTAAAATTTGATGATTCAACTTTTTTTTTACAATATAATAATTTTCATGTTAAAAAACTTCTTTTTTATTAATTGCTGAATTTTTTATAACATATTGAAATTAACATTATATAATATCGTTAATAAACATTTAATGTAATTATATAAAATATTTTTAGTAATAATATAAGCAATCAAGCACAATTTTCATCTAAAATAAAATAATATGGTCATAAACGGTATTTAAGTAATCTTACTTACTTAAACGATCACATATACATGGGAATAAAATTGAACGAATAAGTATCTAATGGGACCAAAGAAAGTTAGATAGATAAAATTCGGTACTTAAGTTAACATGGATGTAGCAGACATCTATCAAAATTTTTCAAATTCAACAAGGGGTTGACCGTCTGTCGGTCTGTGTTTTCAGAAACATGTAAACACGATAATTCAAGAATGCTATGACTTTAATATATCATATTTAGTTTCAAATTTTGTGAATACAAGCGCAATTTTCTGTCAATTTTTTTGTTTCGAACGGTTGAGAAAAACGCATCTAAAGAACAAATTTGATTTTTGAATACTATTAGTCACATGGCTGAGAAATAATTTGCCAAGATAATATAATTGCAAATAATTGCGACACGATAGATACAGTAAAAATGCGAAATTTACACCAAAAGGAAATATTTCGTAACTGTTGTACGAAAATACCATGCAAAGTGTTCTCTGGCATGATAATTTTATCATCAAGTATGTGAATAAGTTTTCCCAGACAAGTCCCACTGGTTTAGATCTCAAGAAGAAATAAAAATATCTTCTTATTTGCTACATTCTGGGGAAATTTTCCTGTGATTGTTTCCTCTGGAAGTAAGAAAGCTGGCTTATCAGTGTTGTAAGTTATTCGTAATATGCTTTTTGCATTGCTGATTAAATCTGATGTCGAAGACTGAATGTAATATTAATTTTCAAATCTGTGAGAGATAAATATATGCCATTTTTTTACCTCAATTACAGTTCTGTTAAAGAACGAAAAAGTATCTAATGGGACTGGAAGAAAAATAAATGGATAAAATTGATTTTTCAAATAATTTTATCATTTATTTCACCATAAATAACTTAATATTATTCATTTTCACTGAACCAAATAATAATAATTAGCAGCCGGCGTCCTGGCACAGGGGTAGCGTGTCTTCCCCGTGATCTGGGTGTCCCGGGTTCGAGTCCCGGTTCGGGCATGGTTGTGACTCTGCGTTCTGTCTGTGAGGCGTGCGAATGTGCCCCCACACTCTAAAAAGGGGTTGGGCAAGCGAATGAGTGTGTCATCTTCATTTCAGCTATAAGTCAGACTTCTGCCCTCTGGGTGCTCAGGGGTCTTTACCCTCAGAAGCTACTGCACCCCCTTTCCGTGGAAATACGGACACAACATCATCATAATAATTAGCAGGTTTTTGTTTTAATTAATAAAAGAATGATAACGAAAAAATATTTTTAAATATTATTAATTTTGTTGCTATAACATGACCCAGAAGTGAGCAGCTTGTAACAGATAAATGGCGTTGAAAAATATATTGTTATGGATACTTCCGGGGTTCTTTGCGATTTGAACCCCAGAAAAAATAAACATAGACCTTTAGTGACAGACGACGATTTTTATTAAAATGAACATGACAAATATACAGCCGAGATGAACATATGCAATATACAACAGAACATTGTAACAAAGAGTAATCTACTAGTAGTAATCGGTAGTAATAACAAAGACAGCACACAAAGCGACCAGAAAGATTTCTGAAGAAAGAGATAATCTGCATAGACTTTTTCTATGATCTCTCCCAAACGTCTGCGATTCTCCACTGTTTCGTCGCTTTAGCTACACCCAACCTATTACCAACTTACTACTCACGTACTCTACACACGACTCGATACTGCTTCCACAATAAACATCAAAGCACACAGTTTAATTCAGCAATCACTTGAGGTCTTCGCTAGACTGATCCAATTGATTACACAATTCTTTTCGCGACTACTTTTGATTACAGCTTGAAACTGCCGGCCCTTTATAGTTCCCGGGAGTCAGGTGGAGAAGGTTCTGATCAATCAAGCGTATCTTGGTTTCTATTGACTCAATTGCTAAAATTATCGAAGTTTCCATTGATATCTATTTCATCACGCGACACCCGATCAACACCAATCGGAGCTGATCATAAAACGGTCCTTACAGTTTGTAATGATTGGATTTAGAAGCGCTAGGAAATAAACGTTGATAGATAGCACACACACACACACACACACACACATATATATATATATATCATAATTTAAAAAATATCGGGCATTAATTATATTGAAGTGAAATAAATATTATGATATAATAATATTAATGTTATTATATAACGATTATCCTAATTATGAAATATTAATATAACTATTATTTTAAAGTTACTTTATAAATGCAATTATGATTTCTATTTATTTAAGACTTTTCTATCTATATCTCATGCTTTTATAATTTTTGTTTTCACCTCTAAATTTTTGACAAAAAAAAAAAAAGATTTTTATTAAAATGCATTGATCAAAAGATTTAAAAAAATTATATTTATTATTTTTGCTATAACTGTACTGTAACTACAAACTGTACAAAAAGAAAAAAAAGGAAAATTTTTATTCTGAAAAATTATATAAAATATCCTTTTCTTCATCAGAGTATTCGAAGGTATCAAAACAAGGCGGCATTGCCTTTAAAACTTGAAGTGTTTAAAGAAAATATGATGATTAGAGGTTTAACAATGCGTATTATTTCACTTCATCTCAATATATTTAATCCTTTGATAATTGCCGCCAACTTTAGTTCGTCAGAAATCAGAGCGGCTGCCGTCAAAAAGTTTTTTTTCCTTTTGTTTACATCGGAAAATAAAAACGTCAATATCACTTTTTCTGAGTTACTGAGAAATATCTCTCTAAATGCTAGTGGCTAAACGCACTTAGCGGCGGATTTGTGTTAAGTGAGCAGTAGTGATAATAAAATAAAATAGTTTAATTTGTGCACGTGGCTGATCCAAGGCTAGAAATTGGAAGCGTCCTAAAAATGCCTTCAATTTTACTTTATCTTAAATATTCAGCTTCTTTTAATCTCTTAAATAAATTTATTTGTTTAGTATCTCAAATATTTTAATACTGAAAAGATATGAAACAATGATTTTTTTTTAAATGGAGATAAACCAGTAGGAGGACATTTCTATTTCTTTATTTAGTCATACTTATTGTTTAACTGGAAAGCGGATATGATTTTTTTATTTGTCAAATTAATAATTATAAAAATGTTTGATAGACGGAATTTCAAAACTTGAAAAGTAAGCCAGTAAACCCTTAAGGTGTCCGACTACGTTCAAAGTAAATTTTTTTGAAAAATTGGATTAAAAAAAACTATTTATTGTTTTTAGATGTGCTATCAATTATAAGCAAAATAAATACAAAAAAAAATGAAAATGGAATATATTTTGAGAAATGGGAAAATGTGTAGTAAGTTTTAATGAAATTGAACCAAAACGGTCAACACTCTGCACAAAATTGTAACGCATCAATCCTATTATTCTTTGTACACAAGTTATAGAGTATAAGGATGGATGAAAGGAACCAAAATCTAACAGACATTTTGAGATGTAAGGAAGTTAGGAGTAAAACTTTACTCATATATATGCATTTTTTCCATCCATTCACACCTTAATTTTTCTAAAATACGCCCATAAATGAAAAAGTATTAAACCAACAATACAACTTTTGGTTCATTTCATTGCCCATATTATTTTAAAACACATTCTGAAATTTTTTATGTAAATACCGCTATTAGATTTTGGGATATCATGTTAACGGTGGAGAATTTCTATGAAAATTAAAATTGAAGTTAAAGACAAAAAGGCTGTAGTTGTTTGTTTAAAGTTTAGCTGAAAAATACGATTTGTTTAAATTTCCTCTGGATGATAGGTGAGACCTTCCTTTTCCTAGAAAAGATGATCTGTTTTGGAAAGAGGAAAATCGGAACAACAAGAAATGATAATAATTTTCTCATGTGGTCTATAAACAGTGTTTCCAACGTAGTCGGATACCTTAAATATTAAAGAATCTCATTATTCGATACATAGAAGCTGCCTAATTGAAAATCCTATGTTCTTAAAAAAATTTCAATTGATAGAATTTTCTATATATTAAGGCTCTACTGTAAAAACAAGATCCTCTTTGAAATTCACGAAATTTTAAAACGAAAGCTCGTACGACGAGGATGGGATTCGAACCCACGCGGGCAGAGCCCAATGGATTAGCAGTCCATCGCCTTAACCACTCGGCCACCTCGTCTGCGTTCCATTCGCAATAAAATTACTAATTAAGGAATCAAAAATAGGTTTATAAATTATCTACACATCATGGTAAGAAAAGGGCGCAATAAAAGAAACAAAGCTTATTATTCTGCTCTATATAATAGGCTTGAAAATAAGTAATAAAAATTTATTTTTTAAATAGTTTAATTTTATAAAGATTTTTTTTCTTCTGTCTGAGTTTACGCCAATTGAAATTTGACCTTGGTTTGTCCTTCTCTCCCTCCAAAAAAGATGGTCCTAAAAAAATTGGAAAAGTAAACAAAAGGTAGCTGATAAAAATTTTATAATCGTGCAAATGAAACACAAGGAAATAAATGAGGCATAAAGCACGAAATGATTTACATTAAATGTTTTATAAAAGCTGTATTGTTGATTCTAAGAAATCTAGTACAACACGAAACCGTTGCACTTTTTTTGCATAAGAGAGAATTTGAAGCTTCAAAAGGAGAATAAGTTATTATATGCGAATTTCAATGACCTTGCTTCATAAACTGTAGTGCGGCAAAGATAAGTTTCGCTTTGGATATAATATTGTTACGAATTTCCAATCCATAGGAGTTCACTTCTGTGTGGTGGGTGTGTATGGTTTGGGATGAACGCAACGAACAATCCTGAGTAGAAAGACACAATGAGGATTTTTATTTGCACGAAGACTGGACAGCACAAAAAACGACAAATATGTAAATATGTACATAACACAGCACCGCTTCATGCCTCTGGAAGTATAACCCTCTGGTTATTTAAACAATGTAATGAGCTTGAAATGGGAGAGACATGGAAAGACGTTCCTGTTCTATCCGGACACACA
>JAPMOQ010051213.1:162626-229344 GCA_026543055.1 Argiope trifasciata
ACCTATGTTATGTTTATATATATATATATATATGTTTATTAATTTCAAACGATTTTAGTGTCAGTTACAAATTTACTTTAAACGTATAAATGCTATATTGAGTGAATTATGAATACTGAACTTGTGTCAAAATTTCGTTCGAATTTATTGATTCGTTGTGTGACCATAGTTTTTCTGGACTAAACTAGTCGAATAGTGGCAGTTGCTCTGTTGCCTAAGCTCTATTTAGTTTTTAAATTTCATATTAAAATGGTTTTCTTTAAAATTAATCTAAGCATCGGTAGACGTGTTGGATTTAAAATGTTTAGGAATTTTAAAAGATAAGTAGACTTATAGTCTTATGTTGTATGTCGGATCTTCGGGATCTTCCATCAAAGAATTTTTTTAAATCTTCATTTTTTTTGTATAATATGATTTTGTTGAAAAAAGAGGGTGAATTGGCTCACTAAAATTTGTTTTGCGTTTACTTTCTCGTTATACATAGTATAGAGAAATTATAATCATTGTCAAAAATTTCGAGTTCGAGATTTTGATGAATCTCAATGTTTAAAATGTCCCTGAGTTAGAAAAATACATTATTAGAAATTGTCCGTCAGTGACAAGATAACTCCTAAACGCTTTCAGCTAGATGGATGAAATTTGACATAAGGTCTTTTCACCAATTTTCAGATTTCTGATCAATTTAAAGTAAAATCTGTTCAGAAAGCGGCTGTTTGAAGGTGAATCAACTCGATAACAGACTGCAAAGGACTATATAGATAAGGTTCGTACACAAATTTAAAATCTATTGTATAAACCAGTGGTGGGGAAACTTTTTTTAAGACGGGCCATTTGTAATACCTAGACAATCGTAGCGGGCCAAAGAATAATGCTTAATCGTTAAAAAATTTATGTGTTCTATAAACATATACATATATTATTACATACACTTATTATTTTAATAGTAAAAAAGCAAAAGGTAAGAAAATTATAAGCACAAAATATAAAATGAATTTAGTGCAGTTCTTGATGTGAAGTATTATCACTTTATTTTCTGGTGTCATTACTGGTTGATGGTGCATGAAAAAAATGAAATTGAGACTGTTTTATCAAAATTTCATCATAGTCCGGTTCCATTTGAGAAGCAGAAATTCTTAATACTGATGAAAGGTGCTCATCTGTAATTCTGTTTCTTAAAGAAGTTTTCCTAAGCTTCATTGTTGAAAAGATTTGTCCGCATATATAAGATGAGCCGAACATTGTCATTATCTTCATTGCATGAGTAATTAGATTTGGGAAATTATCTGGACTTAAATTTTTATAAAATTCTAGTAATGGTACTGTATGAAAAGTTTGTTTCAGGAGAGTATTACAGTTCAGTTCTATTAACTCAAGTTGAAATTTTGCATCAACTTCTTCGTAATTAACATTGAATGTGGTCGCAAAAATACTAAACTCTGGTTCCATTTTTCTTAGGTCCTGAAATCTCCTTTCAAATTCTGAAGATAGTTTTCTCAAATTAATTTCGTATTTTTTAATCTTATTGTTTGATATAGTGAATTTTAAAGATTGTATTCTTGGAAAATGAGAAAAATCAGATTTACAGATCTGATTAGAAAATAATAATAACTGTAATTTGAAACTCTTCTGGTATTGCCAAATATCGTGAAGAAACTGATTTTTCCCTTGCAATTTGAGATTAAGTTGATTCATGTGTACGAGGAGGTCTGTGAAAAAAGCGAAATCAGAAAGCCACGTTTCGTTTTCTAAGACGTCAAATTGATAATAAATGTCTTTATCAAGAAGAAAATTCACTTGTATTTATACCTACCTGCAAGGATTGTTCGGGAATTGGAGTTTTGCCGTTCTTTCTGAAAAACAGAACAATGAATCGAAAATGCGCGAGTGTCTGGAAGTTTCGAGCGAAGAGGAGTCATCTGTTTGGGTCGGATGAATTTGTCCAGAATACTATTGTGTTTTGAATATCTCCGCAGGTAGTTTTTATGCGGGTCGTCACATTACGAAGTAAGAATGCGTTCAAACATTCTCATGACGGCACTCTTAAACGGGCCGGATTAAACCTTTCCCCGGGCTGGACTTGGCCCGCGGGCCGTAGTTTCCCCATCACTGGTATAAACACATACCAAGGTTTGAGAAAAACTTTCAAAATTTGAGACTTTCAGAAGCATGTACATACAATAATTAAAAAACGCAATGTCGTAAACATATTAAGTTTGGCATGGGATTTTATGACTACTAGAGTTGTTTTATATCCAATTTTCGTTTCAGTCAATCGAAAAAATATGTCTAAAGCGCATATTTTCGGATACTATTGACCACATGCCAGGAATTAATCACTAAATAATTCGCCAAGAATGACACTATAGATTCAGTAAAAATGCTAAATTCATGCCGAAAGTTAATTGTGCACCTATCTTATACTATAATACGAGGAATGGTTGCCAAGTCGAAAATCGCCCCAAAATTAATAAACTCCGGTAAACTTGGAGGTCTGGGGTTTTTGGCCACGAGGAATCGATTGGCGCCGGTTTTGAAGCGCTACGGTCGAGAAGTTCGGAGTTACAGATAGGATATTTTCAAACTTTATTAGTTCGCCATAATGGTTAATAGGTTTCAAGCGGTAACGTGCTGCCATCTATAGCCAATATGGCGAACTAATAAAGTTTCCAGAAGATGATCCGGAACTCAAGGAACTGATCTCGAAATGGATGATCCATAACCCGTGTGGTGATATGAACCCAAGCTCTCCGTGCATGGTCAGCAAACATGGAAGAGACCAGTGCAGATGGGGATTTCCAATGGAACATCAAGACATGACATCGCTGGTGGACGATGAAAAGCCGAGGTTTAACCGGTTATCTTTTCACCAGTGATTTCAAAAAGTTTCTTATTGCATGTATTGTTTTGATAAATCACAATTGAAAATTTAAATTTTTGTAGCATAAAGGCTGTATGGTAGTTAAAGAAATAAAATTGAACGAATTGCAAATTTTGGAAAACTGGTTATTTATAATGCAATAGTTTTCTTTGTAGAAAAAATAGCGTTAGAATTTCTTTCCTAATAATTCGCAAAAACAATCTTGTCACAAAATGCATTCTTTAGAATTGGTTCTTTATTGTGTCATAGTTTCTATTAGTGTTTAATTTAGGTGCCATAAATCGTCAAAAAATGCAAACGGTCGCCAGTAATATTGGCGAAATCTTGAAATCTTATAAAAAATAAAAGTTGGCGAGCTTGGCGTAATCTATAAATCTCCAGTCAAGCTTATTTTTTTGTCGTTTTTAGAGAAATCTGAAAATTACCACTTAAACCCTGGGAAGCAATTAAAATTATTTAAAAATCTTGACAACTTATGTATGCAGAAGTGGTTCCGATAGTCTCTACGAGATGGCGCAGGTAGCGCCAAGAAGAATACTAACTCTAGTAAATATTAAATGAGACTAAAGAGTAGATGGTGAACTGTTAGGGTTGATTTTCTCGAAGATTGCTGGAAGTTGTGGATGGTAGTGGGACGATGAAATGCTCACACTGTAATATGTACCAAATCTGTAAATATGTGCAACAAAATCTATACTTAACTCTAGATACCGCTTGGTAGTGTGTTCTTTCATAAGATGGGCACATTTACTCCCACATGTATAAGGAAGTCTGGCGTAATATGAAAATCACCAAGTGAATCCCAAGTCTGTAAAAACAAACAAGTAACCCTAACCTAGTATTAAATTGAGAATTCTGAACGAAATATTATTTATTTATTTTCCTAAAACAAATATTATTTTTAAGAAGTCGGAGGTTCTTGGTTCGGATGCACCACCTCACCGAAAACCTCGTCGATTTCCAGTCCAGCTTCGGCCATAACTTCGTCCTCTTGTAGAACGTCCGAGATTTGTCGAAGACTGTCTGAGACCAGACGAATGTCATCTGCCACCACTCCGAGTCGTTTCGAAAGATCCCGAATTTCACCGATCATGCCATTGAATCTGTTATCCAAGCCATCCTCATCATCGAGTATACTCTCTATGCGACTAGCCGCCATGCTGTTATTGCCGAAAAATGACACGAGGGCACTCGATATTTCTCGAAGATTGCCGGATATGCTCAGGAAATTTGTCTTTAAATTCCAATCAATTATCGTGATAGCCTGTAAGATATCGGAAAATTATGGTTTCATTATATGATGCATTATGGTTTCATTATATGATGCATTATGGTTTCATTTATAGATGATCAGAAAGGATTCTAATTTTTTTGGCGATTTATCTCTGACTTGTAATTTTCAACAGTATACCTAATATTTTTGGTACTTTTCCATTATACCGGCTCAGCCGAAAAGTCGCCAATGATGATGCAATCAACGCCAAACGGAATATCGCCACAGGTAACCTTTTGCCGATACATTTTTAATGTCGAGGAGGATGTTGAGGTAAGCAAGCAAACATCATAACATAATTACTTTTAGCTTGTGTGGCGTCTCCCGTGTTATTGTTGTCATTCTAAATGTGGGTTCACGAGCGGTTATCTATTGCTCGCAATCGTTGCCTCTCTGCTGTTGTCCCTGTATTGTCCTCGTATGAATAATTGGGACAACGGTGTTCGGCAGTGACCAAAGGTTGTCCCAACAGGACAAACATTTGCCATTATTCCGTTGTAGTCACGTGATTATCCGGAAGTAGGAGTAATCTGCTATTGCGCGCAATAGTTAGCCTCGTGTGAACCCACCTTAAAATTTACACTTTTTCACTTGCAACATCTACAAATCGCGAAGAAAACAAATATACGTTATGCTATTGTCTTTCAACAAATGGTGTTACTTGCAGTTTTACAATTATTAATTAAAGTCACGTTTATTATAAAATACGTTACAATATTTAGCATTTCGATGTTATTCCACTTTCAATAACATTTCTATTTTAAACGCTGGAAACAGATTTAATTTTTAATCTTGTAAATATTGCATACATGAGTATAATAAAAATATTTCAATCAAATGATCCAGTTTCTTTTTATAGCAGCTGTAATTCTTATATCTAATTAGTTGTCTTTGACGATCATCTTATTTGGTGAGAAATTTGAATTAGTTTCGTTTTAATTTGAATTATTCAATTTGAATTTCTGTTTCCAATTTTTTCTGAAGAGCAGCCTTTGTTCTCATCTCTCAGAAATGTGATTAAAACTTTTCGGTGTTACTCCCGTGTTTCTTTTGACCTCCATATTTTATGAAAAAAAATAAAATATTAAAATATTAAAAACTGAAATTAAAAGTAACCAAAATCTCCAGCATATCATCTGGATTAATGTTTAATATCCGTTGTAAAGAGATTAACTTTGTTTTCCAGTGCTTTCTACATGTTTGATCTAAATTAATTCTCTTCTCAATTACGTAGAAAACTCACGTCACTTTTGATAGATTTTTTCATTTATTTGGAAATACAGGGTGGGGAAAAAGTCCGTAAAAACTTATAAAGAACGTACATTTATACAACCCATGAAATTAAACAAAATAAAGAATCGGTTTGCGGGCTTAACGTTGACAAGTCATGGGATTTTTTTTTAAATAAAAAAAAGTCAATAAATAGCCGATAGGTGGCAATTCATACGTAAGTAAAGGGAAAAAAACAAAAATACCAAATAATTTTTATAGCCATATCTGTTCCACATTCTCATCACCACAGGTGATTACCCCTTGCAATAGTATCAGAAATCTACAGCAGCATGTTCGACTTATGCATGTCAGCTCTCAGAGGAATGCATCTTTCAATTCCAACAGGTCGAATGGAAGAGATCGATTCTCCCTGGGTTTCAAATTTCTCCAAAACTAAAAGTCTACTGGGGTCATATCTGGAGACCAAGGAAGCCATGGATAACTTCTGAACACAACATCTGCTAAGCAGAATATCTTCTCCGAATGTCTGTATCAAAAATTCATTGACTGGAATATAAGTGAGACTTGTTGCTATATCTTGCACAAACATAACAGTAGAAAACGTATCTTTTCCCCCCCATACATGGAACAGCCATTTGGCACAGAAGCGTTAAATAACTCGGAACATTTACTTTCAACATTTTCCACCATTTACTAGACGCAGTGTTTCAAAGAAAAGGAGTCCTAGGATAAAGGAACTTGTGAACCCTGATCACACTGTGACTTAGGAGGAATGTAGTGGTTTCTCAGAGTACACTGGTGGATTTGATATCCCCCAGATGCGACAGTGTTGTGTACTAACGTCGCCAGAGAGCGAAAACTGAGCTTCATCTGTTCACAAGATGTTAAAGCCCCAGGAGGAATCTTATTCAATTTTGGAGAGAGTCAACCTTGCAAAAGCATATCTCTCTCCAATATCCAACGACAAAAGTGCATGATAATATTATAATCCTAAATCAAGAGGGTAAGTATTTATAATCACCTGACTCATTTGCATACTTTCAACTAAGTTGTTCGCACCAGCACCATCTGTCGACTGTTTTTTGAAAGTTTTTCCATATTTTATATTTAAAAAAATGCTATTAATGTTTAGCCAACAAACCGTTTTTTAAAATTTTGTTTTTTTTTCCTTGTTTTATGAATATTTAAAATTTTTGATGTATTTTTGCTCATCCTGTATGCGCACGTGTATGAACTTCTACATAAATTTAAGATTATGAAATAGGACTTGAGAATAATCTTACGACTAATACTAAAAATACAATGCTCTTTCGTTAATAAAAATATATAAAATGCAAAGTATTTCTAAATAAAAAAATAAAAAACGTGAACCTTTTGTGATAAAATGTTTGCAATCTGTAATAAACCCTCGCTGAACTGATCTGTCACCGCTTGCAAGCTGGTCAAGGAACCGACAACTGGAGGTCCAGGCTGTTGAAGGGTTGGTACTTCTTGAATTTCTCCAATACTAGTATTCTGCATTTTTCTACTTTTATTTGTTCAGTCCTTTGGATTGCTGTTGTTGCAGATAGCACTATTTTGTATGAACACGCTGCTAATCTATATGAGCTTTTTATTGATAGGCAAACTCTGTTTCTTCTTAAATGTTCATGCTGATGCCACTGCATGAAAAGTGCAAAGATAATTCAATTTAATTCTGATATTATTATTACAGGGTTAGATTAGAAATATAAGTGTACAAAGATATATTGTAGTCTTCGAAAAATTCGACTCTGTTATTTTAAGAGATCTCCATGTCTAAAGCCGAGGTTACACGGCCTGCACCAGTCTGCAGACGAGCCACGTGCTGCCCTTGGACCCCTCTTGCGGTTTACTGGGCTTCTTTGATGCCCGTCGACTCTACCTACAATTTGTCGGTAAACTGCCCAGGCATCAAAGAGTCCAAGAGGGGTCGAAGGGGAAATGCATCCTCCTGGCTATGGGGAAGTGTGGTCCCCCAGTGGGTCGGAGGTCTGATTTATGACCAAATCTGTGAGGCGGCCAGTCGTGGAACCTCGGCTTAAGACCTCCCTTAGACCGAAAACGCTCATGTCTATAATTAAGAAGGAAGGTTCACACGAGGCTAACTATTGCGCGCAATAGAAGATCACATTTACTTCCGGAAAATCACATGACCACAAAGGGATAATGGCAAATGCTTGTCCCGTCGGGACAACTGTTAGCCATTGTCCCAACGACGTTGTCTCAACTGTTCACACGAGGGCAACACAGAGAAAGCAACAGAGAGGCAACGATTGCGCGCAATAGTTAGTCACGTGTGAACCCACCTTGACTGTCTGTCTATGGATATGAGAACCCAAAGTACTTTGAGTTAAAGAAATTAAATTTGATATGCTACTGTCTAATATAGCGGACATTTCCTAATTAGCTTCAGCTCTGTTCGTAAGCACATATCCTGTGCTCCTGTTTGAAAAAAATAAATAGAAGATTCTATGCTAGAAGAATTCAGGAAAAAGTTTTCTTGACAAGTCATCCATTTATTCAAATCGGTCCACCAAATCGGTACTCCACTTTCAATAAGCAATTCTATATTAGGGTTATAAATATTTCTTGAAGACAAAGAAAATTATTTTTTTCATAAACTACAAATTTCACGAGAAACTCGCTGAGTTTCCGCGTGATCTTTACAATAAATTTTTTCTACTTTTCCTCGAGAGCAAATCATAGCTCAACTGCCTCCTCAGCATCCATTTTCTGACTGCCAAGCAAACAAGAAATATTTCCTGCATAACTATGAAGACAACCTTGAATGAGCTGTCATCTGAGATTAGGAAGAGGAACTAATCCCTACAGCTACTTTTACACCAGATCTGAAGATATCTTCCAAATTTTGGAAGAAATCTATTTAAAGGAAGTCGCTCTATTTGTTTCTCCAAATATAAATCAAAACGACAATATTTGAATTTAGAGGCGACCAAAAAGCGCCAAGAAAAAAATTCGTTAAATCATAAAATTATACTCAAATATATAATCATCATTAGCGATTGAAATTGCGAATTGGTGAAATTTTTCTTGGTAGTGTTTTGGCTGCCGTTATAATCGACAAGTTTTAATAACACTATAACGACAAAAAATAAAGTTTTGGATAGTCAAAATTTAGTATCTAAAGTTTGATATCCAATTTAAACTAATAAGTCAATGGGTTAACCATCTCTAGGTTTATACATTTTCATACATGCATTCGTGATAATTCTAAAACATAGCATCTTAACATACACCAAGTGATTCACATGTGATTGACACTACTATCTAATTGTACCTAACCATCTAATTAGATTATCCCTTTTCTATTGTAATTAAGAAATAATAAAGAAAGAATCTAATAAGATATGTATTTCTCTTAACAGGCGAGAGTCAGTCTATCAGGCAATAAACGTAAAATAACGTGTTAAAAAGGCATTTGTTACTTGATCTTGTTATTAAAATGGTAGATCTGAGTCAAATTTTGGTTCCAATCCGTCAACAAAAGGGTTCCAAAATGCTAACTCGCTTTACTTCTTCTTCTTGCGTACAGCCGATCTCCCCGCCACCACTGAATGTAGCAGTATCGACAGGATTTGTTGTGGTAGACTGCTGAACAAGTATTGTCCATCCTTACGTTGACTGATCAGTCAAACTAACATTCCTTTCGGGGTAGTAAATAGCTGTTTTCCTCCCCATCTGCACTCTCTCAAACAGTTGGAATGAAACTGTCAATCTTTAACATCATATCCTTCAGGGTTTTGAGATTACCTGGCATCACCAGTACTGTACTTAAATCATTACTGACAATCTTCAGGTCCTTCCTTAACTCTGAGATCTCCATACATTCCATTAAATAGTGGTAAACCGTACCCATTTCTCCACAAATACATTTATCTTCCTGCGTTCTTCCAAATCTTTGAAAATATGCAGGAAATCTCCCATGTCCAGATATTGTTTGGATCATAAGTGGATGGTATCTAACTCGCTTTACTGTACAACAAAGAAATCTTACAAGAATCTGAAAGCCAAAATCTGAACACTCGCAACGTTAACGACCTTGGACAAGCTCTAGAGATGTAAATGCCCGAGGAGAAGGTGTACCACCTTTATTAGGAAACATGCGGAAAAGTTTTGGAGAGACCACAATACCAAAAGTTCCTAAAAGAATCTCTCTCATTTCTATTACTTTTTTGAAGAATATTTTAAACCGATATTATAAGAAATTAAAAATTATTTAACTACATTTTGTTTATGAGTTCAGTCCTTGAAAAATGTGTGGATTCAATTTTCAGTCTAAAATAAAAGATAAAGCATCGGTCGCCAAGTTTTCTCAAGTGACGTCTTTAATTCTCCAATGGATTTTTTACAAGATATTCCAAATAACATTATAGAATAAAAAATAGTATAAGTGCATTTTATCTGCGAACTTCTGTATCCAAAGGTTACACAGATCTATTACTGATCTTTATATGTTGAGGGAAAAACGTTTTTTAGTTAATTTTATTAAATACTAGCCGCCTTTGGCGACCAGCCGGTTCACTATTCTTAATACTCTTTAAAATGGTCAGTTAAATACTTTATGTAACGGCATTGCCAATTAAATACTTTATGTGACTTGCCATTGCCAATTAAATACTTTATGTGACTTGCCATTGCCAATTAAATACTTTATGTAAATTGTCTTTTAATAGCTACTTCATCACAATATTTTTAAGGTTCAAATTTTAAGTCATATAATTCACCCATATCGTTATAAAGGCATTAAGCCCGTAATTTACTATATGTCTCTAATTATCTGTCAGTTCTCGCAAACTTTCAACTTTAAATTAATGTGGAAGTGATTAAACTGCAAATTGATATAATTTAAAAAAAAAAAAAAATTTGCATTTTTTTCTAAAATATAAGTAAAAAAGAATCATTATGTGTACTACTGAATAATTAAAATAATTTATATCATATTTCAAGAAGTATTCCACAAAAATTACTTACATTCACATAAAATTCAGGTATTAGTTTTACTTTCAAGAGAATTTAAGTTATGCGAATAATAATATTTTATTTTGGTCCATAAATATAATTAAAAAATCATTAATTCTAAGTTTTATACATCTTTTAGATATTAAGGAATCACATTCTACAAAATATTCCTGACATTTCAACTTTCACACAAGTAAATGAAGTTTCTATCTTCTGCTATCAACTTATGAAATTTGGAATAGAAATGTTTGGAACATTCAACATTTTTATTCTTAGTCGGTCTTGAGAAATCCTAGACGTTGATACCATCTTTGGAATGGTCGAAAAAGTGGTTTAAAATTAACCCGTTTTTATTCAAAAGAGATCTTCAAATATTTATAAATCAGTCAGTTTTAGAGACTGAGTTGATTGAAGTTTAACTCTTTTTTTTTTTTTTTTTCAAAACTAAACGTTCTTTATTTGTAAAGCATTTATAGACTCGTTACATACTTTGAAGTTATTTACTTCATTTAGACCCGTTTTGTAGATGCATTTTCTATCATTAAAGCTTACAAATTAGCCATTGGACCTTGAATTGAATATATATATTTATTAAGCCTTGTTTGTCTTAAATAAAGCTGATTTATTTACTTAATAACATTCTTAGTCACAAAATATTTTCTTTACATTTTCTTTTAAGAAAAACATTTCATATTTATTTCGTTTCATGGGGACACTTGCTGGAAATTACATTTTTATGTTTAATTTGCAATAATTATTTATTTTTTACTTTGAGTTTTTCTCAATCTGATGGCAACATCCTGGTAAAAGATAATTTTTTGCCTTTCACTCATAACGTGCTCGTGCAGATTAAATTGTATTTTGTCCGAAATATATTGTTGAAAAATATAGTTAAAATATTTCTTTAAAAATTCGATACAAATAGAAGCTTAAGTTAAACGTTAAAATATTAATACCATTAGAAAGCTAATTTTTTAACAAAGCTAAGGCTAAAAATATAAACCTTAAGTTACATTTTAAAACGCTGGCATCATTAGAAAACTAATTTTTTAATCTTTAATTTGATGTAAAAATCATCTTTGTGTGATAATATTTTGAACTTCCGTCATTGTTTTATTTTATCCAGTCACGTGTTAAAAAAACATAATCAAAATATTTCTTTAAAAATTCGTTAAAAATAGAAGCTTTATACATTAAAACACTGATACCGTTAGAAAGCTAATTTTTTAATCGTTAAATTGATGTAAAAATCATGTTTGTGCGATAATATTTTCGGAAGTTATTGCAGAAAAACACCGAAATTTTGCTAAAATTTTAATTAATTCTAATTCTAATTAAAAATTCGAAAAAAGGCTCCAAGATGTACATTCCCAACCTCCAAGGTAAACACGTACCAAATTTGGTAGCTATAGGTCCAACGGTTTGGCCCGTAGAGCGCCAACACACATACACACACACTGAGCTTTATTATAAGTATAGATAGTAATGCATCTAATAGCATTTATTCATCACTTTAATCCGTAATAAGAAAAAAAAAAAACATACCTTCTAATTTGATATATTACTTTCAATGAACCGTATGTTTCTTCAACTGATGTATCTGCTATAATTTTTGTTAAATTTAATAAATATTAAAGGTTTTGAATTCTGATAATGAATTCTTGTTTGCTTTGTATGAGAAATTCTTTTAACAATTACAACAATGGTATATTAATTTCGTTATTAATCTACAACAATTTAGGCAGATAAGAGAGTTATACATTGTTAAGAAATTTTTATCTTTTTTTCTTCCTAAAGAAATAGGATTGTTTTAAATTCTCATTATTAATTTATCCTTAATTTTATCACGAGGTCCGTCCCAAAATAGCCGTCGTGTTGCTTTAAAACGGGACGTTAATATAACTAAACTAAACTAAATATATCCTTAATTTTATCTGACAAAAACCCACATACCATGCTATATTTTTCCAGTATAATGTTGACATCATTTCGGTATTATTTTTTCTAGCACATGAATTGTAAAAAGAGGAAGCGGTATAATTCGTCAAAAATTTTGGTCTCTAAAATTTGATGAATCTTTTAAATCTTATTTACCTCTCCACCGATGGGTACACGCACATTCAACCACAAGCAAACAAACAAAAATTACGTTCTATCTGAATTTAAAAAATATACAAATGAAAATTGTATGGGTTCTTTACATAAAAACTGTAATTTTCTCTCAAGTTTGGATACATGATTCTCTGAAGTTTGGATTTCCTGCAAATCACAAAGTTCAAAAACACAGTGAAATAAATAGATGGGCAATTTTAGCGCATATTTGGCAATCCAGAATTGGATCGTTCTTATCCATAAGAGAAAGATGACGCATCACTTGTATTTTGCGCATTGACCAAGTACACGATGCCAAAATCTTTTGCTTTTTTACATAATCGCATACCAAAAAGGTAAAATTTTGAAATCTATACTAATTATAAATATGAATGTGTGTGTTGGCGCTCTGCAGGTAAGCTGTTTGATTAAAAGATATCAAAAGCCTTTTTTGGAAATACTAATAAAAATTTAAGCGAAATTTCGCTGCTTATTTATTATTTTTTTTGGTATTAACTTCCGAAAATATCATCACACACACACACTTGCTTAATTTCCAACAATAGATTACATTATTCCCCAAGTTAAAAATTCTTTTTATTGTTTCATCAAATATATGATTGCGAGATTTTCTTCCATTGTTAAAAGCTAAAGAACAAAATTTCTGTTTAATAATAGTGAAATTTACGATATGGATAAAAAAATGAAGTTAAAATATCAGTTGCTAATAGCGGCATTATACAATAGGATTGATAAACATGATTTTAATTAATAATGTGGCGGAATCAACGTCTTGAAATATCGATAACGATTTAAAGAAAATTAAATATAGCCAACATTCCCAATGAATCAGTTGTTCATAATTTGAAAATGAAACGGAATTTTATGCTGGATCAGGGAATAGTTTTATTGAATAATTCTTTGAAATATTGCATAAATAATAATAAAAAAATATTGTATGATATACATAAGATTTCGATGCTAAAGGATTAAATTTTCAGTCGTTATGTTTTTAAAAAAAATGTCTGGTATCATCAAAATATATTTTACAACTATAGTAAAATTTAACGATTATTGCCTATATTTGATTTTCGAATTTTAAGTGGACAGTTACATAACACAATAGAATTGTGTAAATCTTCTATAATAATATGATATTGAAATTAGAAGATTAAAAATATTTTGCTGATGAAATAAAGACAAAATGTTTAATTGAAAATTTTAAACGGCATAAATTCTAATGAGCTAGCGGGCCACCAAAGGCGGCTTTCTATTAAATAATACATATAAATGATAACAAACCATTTCAAAATTAATGCATCCGAGAACTGAACTGAACATTCATAAGGAAAAGAAGTTTTTGATTAGATTGGTGGAGGTCTAAAGCTTTAAATTGAAGCGTAATCTTTAACAAAATCGGAGATTGGAGCTACAGGAAATGAGATGGCTGTATTGCTTGAAAAAGAAAAAGCTTTTTATAATTGACATATTTTTAAGAATTATTTTTTACCCTCCTTTCATACCTATATGAATTCGAATATACATGTAAAGATTCAAATTTTTGGAAGCAGAAAGGCATGTTCGAAGACATTGTAGAGACTTTTCATTTTAATGTTCACTTTATTCCATCTTCGGAGACAGGCACATTTACAAGCGGCGCAAACAAAGCAGAAGTGGAGAAAGAAAAAGAAAAAAAGGGTAGAAATTATCCTTCCCTCGTGTTTTATACCATATTTTGATAGGGAAAATATTGTTTACAATGATATTTAGAAAAGGATTTTTGCGTCACCAAGAAAGAGAAACAGAGATCTCTTTTGAAATAAGTTCGGTAAAATCAGCGAGGATACTTCACTCGGAGTATGAAAAAGGAAAGTAAAACTTAGATCCAGCAATTTTACAAAGTTTTTGTTGAATTAATTAAATAGAGAAAGTGGAATTGGATGATGAAATAAGTCTATTTTAGAATGACTTTGATGTGGGCTAAATTAAGATAAAACTTTAATTTGGGTTTAAATTTGATTTTAAAATGTCATATTATATATATATATATATATATATATATATATATATATATATAGTGTTACAGACCTGTAAAGTTGCTTCCCAGTGCGGTAAAACCGACTTACAAACATCTCCATTGTTTGCTGCTAGGATACCGAGGCACCCATCCAGAGCTTGGCGATAAAATAGATAATGCGGTAAATTTCCAGAATTTTAACCATCCATCCAATAGGAAATGAGATATGCCTGATTGCTCCAGAAGATTCTCGGTCTGAATTATAAAAAGACAGCAGCCTCAAGCTACAAGTAAGCATAGTTGTAGTCGTCGACAAGTAACGTGTCTTCGAGAAGATAATGAAGTGGAACTGAGCTGTGTGCTTATTTTGGAAGCAGCATCGAGTCATGTGTGTAGAAGAGAATCGTGTAGTAGTGAATCGGCAGTTTGACTCAGCTAAAGGAAGAAGACAGTGGGGAATCTCAACAACCTGGAGAGACCATAGAGAAAAGCTGTTAGGACTCCTCCTGCTGAATTCTGTCTGGCCGCTTTATGTAATGTGGTCGATTTCCACTTGTAGGTTGCTGTGTGTTGTAGTGTGCTGCTGTGTGTTCCGGCTGTATATAGTTGTCAAAATATTACAACAAACTATACATGAAACTATCCAACGCCAGTAGAGAATAAGAGGGTTCATAATTCGTCCACAACAAGCAATTTAAAAGAAATAAGTGTTGCCATTCATTACAATACAAAACACATATTCCACGCTTGAATTTCAACAATTGATTTGTGCAATGATCCTTGACACCAGATATTTTCCATTTTACAACAGCAGCATGCAATATCATTTCAATGTTTTCAAAAAGAAAAAAAAATGAAAAGAAAAGTGCAGTTATGAATTGCTCTGGAAGACGCAATTAAGTGGTGCCTTCGTGTAACCTCCTTCCTGAATTAGAAAAGAGGAAACATGTCATTATTTAATTGAAGAAAAACTGGTTTCATTGCGGGACACTCCTGTTTGTATACAAGCAAGCCACTATGAATCAAAATGAGGTAAGATGTCCCAAATGATTCTCAGCTTTGCAAACTGACTTAAGTGGATTTCATATCCATAAGCTAGGCAAACAATTTCATCTGTCTCTCTGTGAACTCGTGTTCTTCATGTTAAATAAACGTTATCGTTGTTTTCTACTAAGGCCTGCTGATTATATTTTCACACCATACACCCACTACAAACGAATCCAATGACCTATGGACTTTGTAGTATTATAGGAAGTAAACCCATACTAATATAGATAGTACTTTTGTATTAACATTGCATATTTATATATACAATGAAGATTTCCCCACAAATCAAAATCTGATTAACAAGACACTATATGGCTAAGAAGAATTGGTAGCTGCCCTTTCTTTCAGGCAAAATGTGCATATTTGGAGAGGGGGAAAGAATGAAACAGATAACGGATTGCAAGGAATAATTAACTTGTAATAAATACAACTGCATTAAACACAACATTTTTTAAAAACATTCATTATTGAAAAATCTTAAATTGCATGTTATGAAAGGACAAAATACAGCCAGATATGGGTAAATTTCTATTCATGCCTCGGTAGGTTCTAATTTATGAAAATAGACTCATCTCATGTCATGCAAACTTTACATTACATCCATCAACTCGTGAGAACCAGCTATAACACAGCACATTTCATATTATATTTTATTGTATCAGTTTCATTGGGACTTCATCTATTAGCAATAAAAAGATATTTCATGGTCAAAAATTCCAAAAATATCTAGAAAATATGTATAAAAGAAGATGAAATAGACATCACAAGCAAATACAATGAAATCGCTTTAATTACTTAGAAAAATGATTTACAATTATTTACATATGATACATTTACAAATTAGTTGCTATATCATTAATACAGAATGATCATAGCAACACAGATCACAGGATACAAGCCTTATTGAATTTGATCATTTTGCTAATAAATCAATTATTCTGTAAGAATTATACTCTGTTTAAAAGTTATTAATATTAATATTGAAAGTACTTTGATTCCTACTTCATCATATTAAATGCAATATCTCTTTACAAAGCATATCAACAATCAATAACAATATTCCTAAATTTTGAGCATGCATATTTAAAATCTTGGTCCCAACAGTTACAGTACTGAGCAATCTACTACAAAAGCAGATAGAATAACCATAATAATACTTTGCAACTTTGTACAATAAAATATATGAATACTTAGTAACAATTATTAATTGAATAGTTTTGAAATAATTCTGAATAATCATATTGCAACAATGTTCAGAGAAAATTTTCTAATGTAATTGAGTAATCAAAAATGGAGCTATACTTTTTTGCATATTTAAATTTTGTGTAAAGTTTAAAAAGCTCTATATAAATATGATCCCTTTTTGAAACTAACCATATTAATATAAAACTTTTATTATTATTTTTTAATAAATCTAATTAGCAAATAATTTGAGGATATTTTTCAATACTTAAAGAGTTTTAATATGTTAAAAATGACAGCTGATACAAATTTAATTAGAAACAAATTTAAATTTACAGAAAATTACCAAAAAGCTTTTAAAAAAATTAACATATTTATATTAAAATTCTACTAATGATTCCATTATCAATTAAAATAATCATAAATTTAAGTGATTTAGATTTTTATTTATTTTATCAATATATTTTTGTAAGTTGATTTGCATTTCTGAATAAAATATCTAAAAGGTCAAATGTTATTTTATTACTATCATAATTATTGTGGACCTTATGGAAAAATTAAAATAAAACAGCCTAATTATTCCTTCAAGTTAATCATCGCCAAGAAGTCCTGATAATGGATCATCAAAGAGATCAACAGGTTTCTTTTCTGCTTCCTTCTTTGTGACTGCAGTGCTTGAAGGTTTGCTAGAAGAGCTAATAGTTTTATCACTTGCCAATGGATCGGCAATGCTAAAAATATCATCACCTATAAAAAGTAAAAATCCACATAAACAAAAAATATTCATGCATAAACCATCCAAAAATAAGACAATTAATAAATTATTTATTTATTCACTAACTGTTTTCATTCTGACCTTACCAATGTTCTACTACTTAGCACACTGGCATCGTTGGAGAGAGAGTAATGAAGGAAAAGGGTTATAGGTTCTCTCCTAAACCTATTTTCTAAACCCTTAATTTGACAAGATGGTTTTTCAAATCTTTTTTAATTTCTGTTATTTTACAATGTCTGTATATTTTAAATATATATTTCTATATATTTTAAGTTTTTGTCTATATATATTTAAAAGTTTTTGTTAGATATTTAAGCCGTATAGAAGTTTTCATAAACCCACCAGATTTTATTTATTTGATTGTTCGTTGTAGTGGACTTACCAAATTAAGGATTAAACAGCATTATTCAAAAACTAGAAGACAGATGTGGTCTTAACCCCTTCCGGTACCATTTAATAATGAAAAAGTGTGCATGAAATAACCATTAGGGAGAATGGAATTATCATATTCAACAGTATGCATGACGAGTGTAGCTCATCATGCTGCGATAGGGCATGAAAAACCAATGACGAGCTAGACTCGTCATTTTACCGGAAGGGGTTAAGAAACAAATTGAGTGCTGAGGTCAGTTGTGCCCCAAAAAACTGGTAGACTGAGTGCCAGGTCAAACAAATTGACCTGACATCCATTAAATTTATTTGGAAATTTCTCTTCTTTACTATGAAGTTAAATGTACCTTTTATAACAATATCATAGAATAAAAATATACTCAAGTAATACAATTTTAAAAAATTTAGTCTAACTATCAGTTAATGATTTCCGTACATTAAACCATTTTTTATGATATGTATTAAGGAAACAAGAAACTTAAAATAAATATAATTATAATGAATGTAATTTTACAATGTATATGTTAAGCAAAAGATAATAGTGTAACTAGTAAATGGGCAACTAATATTCTAAAACATTAAAAATGAGTATTTATTGTAAATTAATTCATTTAATGAATTTAATAATTTAATGGACATATTCATTACAGTCAAGATATTTTATAATTCATAAAATTCATGTTTTTTCCGTCATGCCGTATTGACACAATAATTTTAACTGAATATCCCCTATTAATAACATTATGTAGTAGTACTAGCGAACTAATTTTTATGATTTCAAATAAGCACTTCTGAAAAATTTCATCAAAAGAAATGAAATCATAATTTAAAATTACGTTTCCAATAATTGCTTTTGTTTATCGAGCTGATTATGATCTAGATCAGCTGCTTGGATAATCCAGCTTCTACTGTTTTTTTTCTTCGGATAAAATAAATTGGAGCAACCATTATCATAGATTGCTTTTAAATAAAAAGTGATCAATATTTGTTGAAACTTTCACATTAGATTTAAAATCCTCAACACAAACAGCAAATTAAAAGAAGAATATTTTTTTTTTAATTTAGAATTCAAAGCAATATGAATAAAACATACCATCATCGTCATAAACATTGCTAGGAAACATTTCATATTTTTCTTTTGCAATATCAGCAAAAATATCAGTATCGTCTGCAAATATGTCAGGTTCAGTCGATTCCTGTTTGGCTTTTTGAAGAGGACTGGTTTTTACTGTACTGAAAAGGTCATCTTCATCGTCGTCATCATCCTGTGAATTCGAAATAAAATTAACTACTTTTTAATCAAAAGTATATATATAAAAAATAATATAAAATTGAGATCTGTTATTGCAAATTTCAACTTGTGAGAACATTTTTTTAGCGACATGGATCAAGCTGACAGACAAATATCAGGTTCTCACAAGACGCAATCATCAATACTTAGAAAAGTGATAATTTTTGACCATCTCAAAATCAATCTAGTTCGAACATTTTTTTTTCTTTACGTCAGAATTTTCTTTCGTGAAAAACGGTTTCAAACAGTCATGTGATAATAAAATTATGCATACGTCGATATTTAGAATACGATGGTTTCCACCCTTCTCCATCTCAAAATCGTTCGAGCTTCAAAACTTTTTCTCGAAATCAGCCTCTTTCCTTCTCCCCCCACCCTCTTCTTCCCGATAATCCGGTTTAAACTGGTTTGCAATGATCAATGACGATTGTATTGCGTCCACTTTTAGATAAGCGATGGTTCCCCTTCATGTCTATGTTTATTGTCCCCTGTTCCATGTTTATTCCCGTTTTCTTCCCTGTGCTTCTTCGGACCATAGTTTCTTACGATCCTGCCCTTTATTGGCCAAACAGGAGAATCGGGTACATGGTGGCACTCGTGTCATTTTTAATGGCGATAAATCACCAAATAGGAGAGCTTTATCGAACTCTTTATCATTTCTATCCCCTATAGGCGAAAAATTTATACCTTAAAAACAATAGATCGGCAATTTTCAGCCCGGCATCTTGTGGCTTCAAAAATCTCAAATCAAAACATGCTCTCACATGATAAAAATATTCCAAGAAAATGTTTAAACTCAATGCCTTATTTTTAAAATTTTTAATAACATGACATGTTTCATTTCATTTCATTTAAATCAAAATTAAGTAAATTTCTATTCAATTACATTCCAGAATGTAAATATCTATTGCAATAAATTTATTCTTATATTTTTTTATATAAAGTTTGCAAAATAAAATATGAACTTACCAAAATGGAATTTTTATGTGAAATACTGTTCCTGAAGTCTGAAAAGAAATATACATTAGAAAAATTTTAATATTCATAAAAAAAGTAGAGTAAGTAGAATTCAATAATATGCTAATTTGAGAACCACATTTTGATACACTTAAAATAAGAACATCAATGTATTTAGCTAAGCTAATATATATCTTTAAAATTACAAAAAGTAGGCCCCCAGCCATTTAGGCAAAAATTCAATTGCAATGGAATAGTTAAATAACTACAGTAAACAATAAAACCAAGTATTAAACGACTGTTATGATATATAAGCTTACGGTTATTTCATTTTTTAGCAAAACATTGAATCTCATCTAACTAAAACAACTTTGATACAAATTGTTTTTTTATAGTGACTGAAACTGAAAGAAATATCTATTTCATTTATGGACTATTCAATAAAATCGATCAATAAAAGCGCAATGCATATGCCCACAACCCAGTGGAAGTGGTTTTCTAAAAACTTTCTCGTATGCACTCAAGTAAAAGTGTATGAGGATAAATTCATAAGTCGCATAAGAACTTACAGACAAGAGTGCACACTTTTGTCAGGTGATTAAGTCACGTGACTACGGACTTAATGGTCCTGAAATCGAACCTCCAGAAAGCACATTGGTGACCCGGACGTGATTTGAACACGCAAAATACTTGAGGAGAAAAAAACGTTCGCAGCCGGCCATAACGCTTGGCGCGACAAAAACGTTTGTCGTACGCCATAACACTAGGTGCGATAAGATACGTTCGTCTCATTCGGACTCACTGGAGGGAGAGTAATGTGTTATTAAGTTCATAAGCCAAATAACATCTACGGGGCACGAGCAATTGTTGCCAGTGGCTATGTTACGAGGCTTCTGATCAAAAGGTACTGAGTTCTACTCCAAGCCAACATCACCTATCACATTATCGAACCTCAAGAAAACACAGGTGTTATCTCGGAGAATAGCTTCCCTGGCATTGGCGTATATAATCAAGAAATATTAATCTCTGGCGTGAATTCAGCATTTTTATTAAAGCAATCATGATACTTGGCGGGTTAATTGGCGATTAATCCTTAGTATGCAGTTAATATTATCCGATTTTTTTTTTATATTTTAGATGCGTTTTTCCAAATTGACTGAGATAAAATTCCATTAAAATAGTACGCTTGCAATCGCAAAATCTCACACGAAATTTAATGCATTTAAATCATTGCGTTTTTGAACTGTCACGTTTATATGTTTCTGAAGTACAGATGGTCAGCTCTTTAGTGCCTAAAATGTGACAGCTGTCTACACTTCAGCTGTTAATCCTGTGTTCCGAATTTTATCTCTCTAGACGTCTTCGTTTTGCAGTTATGTTAAATTATATAAGAACAGTCGGACACTGACTTCTTCTGATCGGATTTTGATAAAAATTTGATAGAAGCCAGCAAATTTGGTATAATGGTTCTTAAACAAATTTCATCCGTAACAGCCGGATAGACTGACTTTTTCTGATCGAATTTTGATAAAAATTTAACAAAAGTCAGCAAATTTGGTGTAAAGACTGTCAACCAAATTTCATCCGTCTAGATCAAAGTATTTTTGAATTAGCTTTGTCACAGACATTTACAAAAATTGTGTTTTTTTAATTCATTGAAGTCACCAGTGTGAAGATTCGTCAAACTCACAAGTTCGAATTTTATTTAACGTTTACTATACTTCCTCTATACTATGCATACGAGAAAGTAAAGACAAAAGGCAAAGAATAAGCAACAAACGGATATTCACAAAGAAGTTGTAACGACAATACAAATAAATAAAATGTAATGAAATGATGTTGTGAAATTTATTAAGGAGGGTTTAATTTAGTTATATTAATGTCCCGTTTTAAAGCAACACGAGGGCTATTTGGGGACGGACCTCGTAATTTTGAACCATGGTCAGATGACGAGGACGACACCTGAACTGTCACCCCCCCCTCTCTACACCAGCGGGGGGACGTTTGGCCTGACAGATTGAACGTGCAAGAGAACCCCTCACACGACGGTTCTTCGGTGGAATCGAGTCTCGAACCTGAAACTCTCCGGTTCCAAAGCCGAGACCTTACCACCAGGCCACCGCGGCCCTTTATTAAGGAGGGATCAATGTTCATGATAATTACAAGGAGTGTGCACTTTTCTCTGAATAAAAGAATTTCACGAGAGAACAATGGAAGTATATAAATGATCTCTTTATAAAATAAAGTTAAAATGAACTCCGTAAACAAGTGAAGAATTTTGTGACTTGAGGATATTATTTATTGTACCCTAGCCGCATAATATCTGGACGATGGCAGTAATATTTAGAAAACTAAAACTTATACACATAAAGAGCCACTTTGATCCACTAATCAACACACCTGAAGAGATTGCTAAGCTAAATACAAAACAACTTGAACACACTCTATTCATTGTATAGTGAATATTTTCTTGAAATGGATGAAATGGCCTATTTAAGGCCTATCTAAAATAATGCTATCCAAAGCCTTATAGCTCAGCTAGTTTTGTTCACAGAACAATTGATTTTTTGTTTAAAATATTAAAGCGTTAAGAGTATTTTACTAAATATGACTATCTAAAGCATAGGTTACCAACGTGGGCGTTTGAGGCTTTCAGAGGGACGGTAAAAGACCCAGAGAAAATTAGGGGGCGTTGATATGGCACGGAGGGGCATGAGAAGATTTATCAAATATAGTCTACAATGACTTCAAAGAACGAATCCAGGACATTTTAAACATGGACATACCAGACTGGGTTTTGGATCAATTTTTCAATATCAAAACAGCAGGATCATCTCAGAAGAATAACTAATAGAACTGACGACAATTGAGTATTGAAAATTAAATTCAATCCCTTTTTTCTGAAAGGCTACCAAGAATTTTGACTGCAGAAGTCGATTTCGCAACTGTATTCAGGATTATGGTCGATTGTTCAACGACTTCTGATAGCATTTTCATCTTCATATTTAGCAGAACGTGGATTGAGTGCGGTAGCAACAATGGTAACGAAAAAAAGAAACCGGCTTCATGTTACTGAACGCGGTTACTTACTATTGTTTTTAAGTAAAATCGAGCCTTATATTAACGAGTTCCTTAAAATGCATCAAATTCAGCTTCCTCATCAGTAATGCTAGAAATTCGATGTCTTTACAATTTAATAAAGGTAATTTTTAATATAATTAAGAATGCGTTTTGACTGTTCTCTGAAACTGTCAATTTATTTATTTAGAAAGCAATGGTTTATTATGAATTACTTTGTAGCATTAAAACCCCTGTCTGTCCTTATAACAGGTAAGCTAAAACTTTTTTAAATTAAGAAATTCTGTAACGCTTCAAATTCCAGCAATTTTCTATTTATTAGTAATTTTTTATATTTAATTCTGGTTTTCACCATACATTATGTACGCTTATTTCTCTGGAGTAGTAGAGGGGCGGTATTGAAATATTCACAAGAAAAGGGGGCACCAGTTCAGAAAAGATTGGGAACCTCTGATCTAAAAAAAGGAAAAATGTTTAAAAAAATTATAATTTTTCAGTAGTATGTAAATAAATATCAGTACATAAAAATTCTTTATAGCATTTGAAGTATCCTAACAATTGAAAGTATAAATATTCCCAGTAGTTTGAAAACTAACTTTAAGGGCACTATTAGAATGGACATCCTATATTATTAGCAAATGTTTTATCCATAAGAATAGGAATAATGAATGATACATTAACTTTGAATGAAACTAAACTAATATCTCTTTACATTTCAAACATATACATTATTCCTGTGACATAGCGACTGGGAAGCAAGAGCAGAATAGACGATCCAAAATCAAGGAGACAAAACTTTAACCCTTAGCGCTCCGAAAAGTAATTCGATGTATAAATATTGGCCGAATGAGAGGGCTAATTTATTGCTCCAAAAAATTAATATATATAAATTTTTTTAAGTTGAATTTTTCCCAGAAAATTAATATACATATTTTTACCACTCTTAAGTATTTTTACCAGTCAAAATTTAAGAAAATAATTAAATAAAACGACAAAACAATACACTACCTTAAAAAAAGGAGACATCGGAATGCTAAGGGTTAATGTGTTAATATAATTTTAAGAAAAATGTGATAAAATTATGAAACAAAACAAAACATGCACTACTCTTAGAAAATCACTAAGGGCAACTAAGGGCGAAAAACTCATATTGCACCCGAGTGCAACTTGCTTACGCTAGGCAACGACATACTTATTTTTATTGAACTCTCTCTATATAAAACGCTTATGTGGATGCAAAATCGGGAAGAATTTGTTAATTGCAGTTTGGCAACACTTCAACTTTGTTCGGTAGCATCAACACGCGGTTTGATAAGATTTCAACCGAAAGCGCTTGAAAAATTTATGGATAAAATTTTTTACAATGAATATAAGTCGTGCCGTATCGATTTTAAAACGAAATCGTCGAAAAAGAGAAGACGCGAATGAAAATTCTCATGAATCATAAAATAATGAAAAAGATCCAATCATTCCAAAGGTTCAGTTTCTGAATGTATTTTTTATCTTACATTTTTTTTTTTCTTTTATCCTATTTTGGAATGGACTGAATTTGAATACAGCTGTTTTCAAACATTTTTTTATATATATAAATATCAATTTTTTAACTCTCTTTCTTAGTTATAATTTCCAAATTTGAAAAACTGTGAACAAAGCACATTTTGGTACTTTTCCATTATACCCGTGCAAATCTCGCCAAGCAGACGTTTTGGCGACAGCACACTGTCACAATTTTGGCACAGGCGATAAAATGGCTGCGACTTTCTATAAAAATATAGCGGTAAAATGTTACCGGCGGCGATATTCCGTTTGGCGTTGGTTGCATCATTATTGGCGACTATTCACCTGCGCCGGTATAAAGGAAAAGTACCCATTAAAAAAAAACTGTTTCTGTGGTGAATATATATCTATACTTATAATAAAGCTCAATGTGTGTGTGTTGGCGCTCTACAGGCCAGACCGTTGGACCTACAGCGACCAAATTTTGTACATGTATACCTTGGAGGTCGGGAATGTGCACCTCGGAGCCCTTTTATCGAATTTTTAATTAGAATTTGAATTAAAATTTAAGCGAAATTCCGACGTTTTTCCGCTATAACTTCCGAAAATATGATCGCACAAACATGATTTTTACATCAATTTAAAGACTAAAAAATTAGCTTTCTAACGGTATCTGTGTTTTAATGTATAACTTAAGCTTCTATTTTTAATGAATTTTTAAAGAAGTATTTTTAACCATGTTTTTATCACGTGACTGGATAAAATAAAAGAATGCCAGAAGTTCGAATTAAAAAAAAAATATCATCCAAAATAAATCTCAAGAAATGCAACTTTTAACACGTGACCGGATAAAATAAAATAAAAGAATGACGGAAGTTCAGATTTAAAAAAAAATAACTATCATCGCAAATCAAATCTAAAGAACACGGGACTGGATAAAATAACATAAATATAAAAAGTGATATTTTCTAAAAAAAATAAATGGAAGGCAAAGGATTCTATGATCGTTTGCAATATCTAAATGATTAATTCAATAAATCTGCTTTATTTACGGTAAATCTGATTGAATTTAGACAGGATATGCATTGAAATCCCGACCTAATGGCATATTTCTATAATCGTTTGCAATATCTGTATCATTAATTCAATAATTTTTTTCGCTTTTTCGGTTTCTTTAAAAAACATATTTAATATTTTTGGCAACATCACCGAAAAAAATATTTTTAATATTTTGGAAACATAACCGACAGTTAAAACTGACTGATTTATAAAATTAAAGAATATTATTAGAAAAACGTGTTTTTTTAGAACTTTCCGTCCATTATCTTAAAGAAAATATTAATTTCAGGCCAATCAATGCCCGGAATTACTTCAAGGCTAATGAATATGTGATTTAATTGAAAATTTTAGAACGCATTACCCATGGCGAACCAGTTGGTCGCCAAAGGCGGCTAGTAGTTCCTAAATGAGAAGTTATTTGTGCTTACAAAGAACTTTTCTGAGGTTCAACTTTCGAGTGAACTTTTTGCTTCACATTTTTTATGCTTTTCATTGTTTTATCACATTTTGGAATAAACTATTTGAATATATCTTTTGCTAGACTAAAGGTTTCGTAGATGGACAGCGAGAGAAGCGACCCGAGAAGGGGTTGCCGAGCAGGAGGCAGAGCCCCCTAGCAATTAATAACTTCCTCATACAAAATAAATTACTTAAATTCTTGGCTTTTTGATAATACTTTAACTTATCTATATAAATAAAAATGAATGTTTGTATATCTCTTATGCCTTCTTAAACCGTTAATCCGATTGCGATGAAACTTCATCATCTTATTGTTCACATCCACAGCATGGTTATAGGGTCAGTACAATTATCTAAAATTTTTTAAAAAAAATCGAATCTCTACCGCATTTATTTACTAAGGAATAACCTCCAAATAACTTGCCGAGGAGACAATAGATTCTGTAGAAATGCTAAATCCAAGTTAAAGTTTAATATTTTGTATCAATAGTATACAAATGCCATGCAAGTCATTCTTGGAGGTAACTACTTTATTACAGATTATGCGAAAAAGTTTTGAGGAGATCAACACTGGAGTTTTATTATTTTGATTAAATTTTAACGTTTTTTTTTTTTTTTTTTTTTTTTGCAGTAACCACCAAAAATATTGTAGTACAAATAATTTTGCACCATCTTAATTTTCAAAAATTATCGTTTCAACTATATTAACGATTCTTTGGTATAAATATATTTTTTTATATTTAATCAATTTTTAAAGGAAAATATTTTAATCACATTTTCTAAAATTAAATTTGAGAATTCTGAACGAATATTGACGAATCACGAGATACAATAAATAGTTTCTTTCATTGCCATTTTGAAAGAACAGCCAAGTTTTATAATTTTAAAAGAATAACCAAATCTAATACATAAAAATGAATATTTGTTTGTTCGTATTTTATATAATGTCGTACCGTGCATCCTATTTCGATATAATATTGCCAAATTATTGATTTATTGCACTTAATATTTTTTTTCGACGGCAGCACCAGCTAGTGTATTCTGAAGATGATGCATTCTGATAATGATTAGGTGTGTGCCCAAAATGGTGTTACATCGGTGAAAAGCTTACAATTACAATTAAAAAAATAGAATTTAAATAGCTATCAAAAGACTCGCTATTCAAACATAACTTTCTTATGCACGTGTACGAGATGAAAATGAAGCTAAAGGCAGCGCCAAAAGAAACATTGAAATAAAATAAAAACATAGAGGGAAAGACAAAAAAAAAAAAAAAAAAAAAAAAAAAAAAAAAAAAGAAGAAAATTAAATGAAAAATAAATAACATATAAATAAAAGAATATTCCATTATCTGGAACAAAAAGCTACAGATACAGAGTTCTTTCGGCAATTTTTCATACAGAATATTGTCCACTTTTAGCAGTGTTTGAATTTCTCTGCGCAAACTTTAAAGAGGCAAACAATAAAGCCCATTTAAAGTCCGAAACTGGTGAAAATGATTTACACTAGAAAAACTGATAAAAAGAATAACGCAAACTAAGAATTCAAACAGAACTTAATCTCTTACTTTTAAACGAGGGCTCGGCAAAGAAATCGTCGTTATCTGCATCTTCCGAATTCAGTATATCGACTGATGGTTTTCTTTCTTCTGTCTTGCCCTCCGATTTCGCAGCTGAAGTAGGAACGCTCTCAATCGGCGAGTTAAACGAAAATCCTCGACTTTTAGTCCTGCCTTTATTGAGAGCTTCCGCAAAAATATCAATGTCATCTTCATCTTCTTCCACCACTGCAGCAGCAGCTGCCTTTTTGCCAATTTTAGTTGCAGCTGCCTCGCTCATGAGCTGCGACATTAAATTCATCTTCTTCTTCTCCTGAACTTTGTATGTTGAAGGTGACTGAGTGGCAGGGGTTGGTGGTTTTTGTACTTCTGAGAATAAATCCTCATCAGGGGCACTGCTGGCTGAAGTAGACGGGGGCGATGAAACTTCAGGGGTCACTTCTTTTTCGCTCTGTTCTAAAGCAGCTATTCGTCCTTTTTTAGTGGGTCTTCGTCGCTTTGTACTCACTCTTGCCCTATCCTGTATATATATGTAAAAATGATTAAAATTGTTACAAACGTTTCATATGTCGTGACTTGGGAATAAATGAAAACTATAATAATAATAATAAACCAACGGGAGTATTCTCTACAAAACTTTCACGCACACTTTTTAATAAACATGCCATGCCAGAGAACACCTTACATGGTACAGACGTACAATAATTAACACATTGACAGCCGGCGACCTAAGAGACATTTAAAGCCTGAACGCCGGCAACGTATCGGCCACTTAAATCACAAACGCCGGCCTTATTCGCGTGTTTCTGATCACTGAACAGCCAAAATGAATAAATAAAAATATAAACATTATATACATTCGTAACATAGAACATTTTATTTGCATATTCTTACAAACTTTAACGGTAATTAAAAATAGAAACAAAATCGAAATTTTTAATTTAAAATTATAGAAAAAAAATACAGTTTCTACAGCAGGAGGCTCAGAAATCAACGTTTTCACGGGGCCGGCTGTCAATGTGTTAAGAAATACTGCGGAATAAAGAAAGTTCACTACGAGCTCAGTGCCTGAATGGTCAAAGCACGCGATCCAAACCCAGAGTTTGCGGGTTCGATGGCATGGCTGTTATATTCAAAATATGGATTTTTAGTTTGTTTCCTTATGTTCTCTAACATTCTAGACCTTTCTTTGTTATGTAAATTAGTTGTTTCTAAAACATTCTGTTCGTGTATAAAAGCTGGTACCCACTAGTCATGGACAACTTCTCGACCTTGTAAAGTAGCAAGTCGCTACTTTCCTTCAATAAATTTCTTTGTTAGTTTCAAGCTGACGGTGTGTTTATTTAAATCTTCGTGACAATATTAAACGTGGGTATGAAATTAATAGTTTTGCTGAATCTATTATGCGATTCTTGGCGAAGTTTTTGGCAATTAATACTTGGCATGCCTTTAATAGTACCAGAAAATCGAATTTCTGCTTTAAATAAGTTTTTCTTAACCGATTGTAAAAAATATTTCATACAAAACAACACCTGCAATCACAAAATCCTATATCAAGTTTGACATGCGTTTCTGAATAATAGCGTTTATATATTTCTGAAATTACAGATTGACAGATAATCTATTGCTGGATTTGACACAAGCTTTGACAGATGTCTATACTATAGAAGTTAAATCTATGTAGAGAATCTTATCTATCTAGCTCTCTCTGTCTCTCTCTCTCTTTTTGTAGTTATGATGTTAAATTATATTCAGACAAACGAGCTTTCTCTGAACAGATTTAACTTTAAATTTGATAAAATTTGATGCAAAGAAAATAAACTAAATATTAACAGTTTAGCTCAAAGTGTTAGTGATTACTGTGAAATTCCTGTGCCCCAATTTTTATTTTGCAAAATTTGTTTCCAATCTGCCGTGAAGTTAGTTAAATGCTTAGTTTTGTTACAATAATAAAACATTTTTGATCAGAACTTCTCATATACTTAAAATAATCCTAGATTTGCCATAATTTTTATTTAATGAATATTGCCATATACTATAAGGCAACTTAACATATACAATCGATAACTACAACATTCAAGCTTTTAAGCTTAGTCATCCATTTTTTAGATATCGAATTCATAGCACCACAACTCATCTTTGGTGCACTGACATTTTTTGACAAGACACATATTTTTGGAAGAGTCCAAAAAAAATTTTACAAAGACAAAAATATTTATTATTAAATATAATGTATATATACAAAAATTGAACTGAACGATCATAAAAAAACAATTATTGAATAAGTTGGTGGGTTTAAGCAAACATGAGTCGCTTGTTCACATGCTGTATCTTTGAAATTATGTTATTATTTATATTGTTACAGAATTTCAATTCCACTGTCCATAAAATCACCGGTTTCAATTGTAAGGGTTATATGGCATGAAAACAATCAACAAGCCCCGATAACAAACGTTGACTTACATTAAACACAAAGACAAGAATGTGTAGACAACAAATATACAACTGGGACAAACACAAGCAACACACAGAACAGACTACAATAAACAATAGCCCACAAATAGTAATTGGTATTAATTACAACCATAGCACACAAAGGACTAGACATAATTCAGCAGCAGGGGGGAGGGAATTTTCGTATCTACTAACTAACAGTAGCCCACAAATAATAATTGGTAGTAATAACAATCATAGCACACAAAGGACCAGACAGAATTTAGCAGCAGGGGGAGGGAATTTTTGTATCTACTTTCTATGCTCTCTCCAAATGCCTATACTCTCACTTTAGCTTTATTCAACTGCTGATTCACTGCTACAAGACTAGCTCTCCTCTCACGATTCAATGCTACTTCTACAATAAACACTAAAGCTCAGCACATTGCACAATTGAGCAATCATTGAGCTCCACAGGATGCTTGCTCTTTGCTGGATTTATCCAACTATTCGCTGTTGACTCTTTACATGATTCAATACACGACTGACTGCTCGTCATTTATAGTTCCTGGTTGTGGCCATGGAAAGTTCTGGTACAATCAAATATATGTTGATTTTCATCGGCCCAATCGTTAACATTCCAAAAGTTTCCAGTACCATCAATTTTGTAGCTAAGCTCTGGGATCACTGATTCGGCATCCGATCAGCATTCAATAAAGACCGCCGTAAAACGGTCTTACCAGTGATTGCAATAACCATGTTGGGAAGCAGCATTGTAAATTTGTAACAATATGTCCGTTCATCTTGCGACGATATAACTTGATAAAGATCCACATACACATTCAAGATATTGATTGGATTCACTTAGATTCATTCATGAATCACTAAGTGGATCATGGCCTACACTAATTCACTCCTGGTATAACTTGATATAATTTATTTTTTTATGCTGTTATTGGAATTATTTTTAAAATATAATATATATTTTTAAAATGTGAATATAATTAATAAATTGCATACAAAAAAAAGCTACCCTCTTTCTTACCTTACTTATAACATGCAGTGTTTTACTACTGTCAGGAGGAGCATCAAAGCCAAAGAAGGAGTCTTCAGAGGCCACTGTATCGGTAGTTAGAGGCATTGATTTCACCTGGAATAAACGGTTGTTCCAAAATAAGTAGCTAAACAAATCTATTATCTTTAATTTGTAGCATTTGATA
Organism: Argiope trifasciata; assembly: GCA_026543055.1. NCBI lineage: Eukaryota > Metazoa > Arthropoda > Arachnida > Araneae > Araneidae > Argiope > Argiope trifasciata. Next base: position 194,066 of record JAPMOQ010051213.1, read on the forward strand.
ATGCATAAAAATATAAGAAAACAACCGACCCTGTATATACAATTTTCCAGGGTCGGTTGTAATATCAAACAATACAGGCCAGTGCACAATCCAATTTCTGTTCTGACATTAAATAACTCGGATATATATATATATATCCATATATATTTGAAAAAAAAGGGAGGGGGAATAAAATTAAACATCAATAAAAATTAGTTATAGAATCGAAAACATTAGACACCGAATTATTTTAATTTTTTTAAAGGCTGGATTGTAACAAGGATCAATGATTAACCCCTAAACGTTCGCATAATTTTGAAGAAAATGGTCATAAAAGTGCCTATTTTTTTATTCAAGAAAATTATACAAAACTGAGTGTATGTGCAATATTTGAATTCAGTTTTAATTTTATAGTTAATTTTTAGCTTGAAAATTTTTAAAAAAATCGGAAAAGCCAATATTCAGGGTTATTATGACTGAATGTTAGCTTTCCAACAAAGAGGAGAAATAAAAAATATATGTTTCAAGCATTCAAACATAATTTTATTGCATTTACACATAATGTAAATAAATACTAGTCGTTTTTTCTTATGTGATAAATTTTAAAGCATGAGATGCATAGGACAACATCACAATCAGGACAATAATTTCCTACCTGCTGACATCTAGTTTAAAACTATCTCTAAAAACATAACAAATAGTCTAATGCAGCCATCTGGCATGTATTTTGAGAAATAAACATGATTCTGGGCGTCAGAAATAGATTGTTTTAATATTTTTGGCGCATTACTTTTGAATACGCCAGCCCAGAAATACCACGGGCGCAAGAAATAGAGGTAGAAATTTCACACCATCATTTTCACGGGAACGAGAAGGAAGGAGTTAAACAATTTCAATCAAGGATCAATCTCCATTTTTTAATTATGTTGATTCATCTGTATTCTTCCATCTTGGGGCAATGGAAGTTATATAATTTCCTTTCAGCATTTTTTAAATTATTAATTTATATTCAGCAATACTTTCTTTCTAGTTCATAGATCACTATTTGTTTGTATCTATTGTTAATAATTAATTTTTATTTGAAATTTTGTGATCTTTTTTTAGCTTACAGAATTCTAGCCCTTTAAGGTTATTTTTAATATTATAATGTATTATAAAGATACATATTTTTTAATTTTTAAGGCACTGTATTCTATGTGCATAAGATTACTATTAAAACTTTCATAGTTAGTTTATGATGATTAGAATGAAAATATTATAAACAAAATAACAGACATTCAAGGTGGGCAAATCCTTTAAGTTTAAAATTATACAATTATATATATAATGTATAATTATAACTGAATGTATCAAACTAGGAAACAATTTTTGTCAAATAAAACTACTTTCAATTTTTTACAGTACTTTACAAGAGCATCAAAGAATCAAAAACATTTTTGCCAAAGTTTATAAAATTAAGTGTTATAATCTGCATACATAGAAAACATAACTTTTAGATTAACAAACATTAATCTTTAAATCCTCAGTTTGCATTATATTAACCCAACAAGATACACAAGTAACAACATTAAGCTATAATTTGGTTTTAGAACCATTTAAGTGAATAATGGAATTTTTGGAAATGTTTATATCATAAAAATGAATCATCCACATTTTTATAAAATATTTCAGAAAACACTAATATCTAACTACATCATAAGATTTATAAGGCTGGCAGCTATCTACAAACTGCATGAAACAAAAACTTTTCAAAACACTCTAAGGAACAAACTGTTATACATAAAGATAAAAAAAATTGGTAATTGTTTCTTGGGTAGTACAAATTCATGAAGAATGAATTCAACAAAATTTCAATTTTAAAACTATGCTTAGATTTCTTAGAAATTAAGAAGAAAGAAAAAAAGAAAAGAAATGAAAAAAAATTATATTTTCATAAAAGGTTTCTCACTAATTTTAATAAATATTTAAAAGTATATTTTCCAATAATAACTGGACACATATACATTGCAATGATTTTACATACATTTTCCTAGTAAACATTAATGCTATTACAATTAATTTTTTAAAAAAAGGTATGAATCAAACCTAAAATATTTACATGTTAAGTTTTTCTGGACTAGTGGTTCAAATTCTCTCTCTCTATTGTTTTTTACTAATAGTTTTGAATAACAACCATAGTTTACTCAAGAAATTAGATAATTCCTCTTTTTAGCTATCATTCAAAGCAAATAAGAAAATCTTTTGATAATACATGCATTTAGTTTATTCATCAGAAAAAAATAGCTTTTTAAAAAATTTTCAGCTATCTAACAGTTTTATTTACTACAAATAAGAATTTAAGGAAAATAGCAATTATCTTCCAATTTCACTGAATGCTACTTAAATGCAAAAGAAATCTAGAAAAAGTATTTATTCCACAAAAATGAACATTTGAAAAAATAAAATTGCAAGTTGAGCTAGACTTAAATCTTACAATTTTTTAATAAAGAAATAATTCAATTTTTTATATACATAATTAAAGAAACAATTGAAACCCTATATTGCTAATATCATGTAAAAAAATATTTAAAAATCAAGTAAATTATTTACTAAAGGTATAAGAATTTTCTTCATTATTGATGAAATTGAAAGTGATGCATAACTGATTATTATATTGAGCATATTATACATTATTTGACTAAAAAGAATCACTTAATTATACTAACTTCAGGCTTAGCTGCAGATATGCCTTCATCGCTGCTTGGAACATCAGCAAATATATTATCTTTAACAGGTTGTGTTACCTATAAATGAAAGCATAAAGTATTTTCATGTGGGGGGGGGGATATATATCATATGTAAACTATTTAAATTTTTACTAACTTACAAGAAAAGAGGACAGACAGCTTTTTGTATTTAAAGTAATAAAAACTTACTGATTTCGATATAGAAGAGCCATCGGTTTCATTTGATGATTTAAAAATATCATCTTTTAAGCTTTCCTTCACCTAAGAGAAAGGAAATTCATATAATTATTTTCATACAACTATACTTCCCATCAGTACACAACTTTTATTTCCTCCACTTCAATCATAGATTTAATATGTGCATGCATTAGTATTATAAAACTCATGGTCTAATTGCACCAATCATAACTAGCACACATATAATTAACAAACATATATTGCAATTTGTAAATATTTAAATGCACATTTCAATTTCAGACATACCCAATCTTGGATGGCCATTTATAATTGAAATATATATGCAAAATATCCCCTCCCCCACGATTTAAAGTAGTGAGTCTGCAACAGATAACCAACGAATTTCTGTTTTAATTTCGACCCCAATTTCACAAGAATCAGAAAGCAAAACAATTTCTTTTCAACAAACAAAATTTAAAAAAAAGTTGTGTAGTGTGAATTTTGTTATAATTTATTTAGTCTAATACATAGAAACATCATGAGCTCTAAGTCACGAGTTTTTAATAAACCTTTATTCTATAATATGGGAAGTATATTGCTTTTGAAAGGTTTTGATTTTCTGTCATTTTGGTGCAATCATCTTAATTTTTTGAAACCTTAAATTAATTTTTTAAAAATTCTATTAAATAAAATTAATTGACTCATTAACTATATGCCTCTGGCAATTGAGCCCAAGGCATGTGCCCTTTTCTAATCATGCCACTGATCACCCTATATACACACTCTGCTGGTAATACAGTGCAACTCATATTTATTGTCCTTGAAGGTGGACACTAGCATTCAAATAGCCAGATGTGGTTAGTAATGTATTTGGAAGGTACACGAGATCTGTGGTATGGCAATATATTTTCCCTAACCATAACTGTGACTGGAAATTAATTACTCAGACCAAAAACCCCGTTAAAGTGGCTTTCATCCAGAAATATTTAAAAACCTAACTCCTGAAATATAATGTGATGAAACCACATTTGGAATATGCAACAAATTAAGGGAAAAAAAGATTTAGCATGGATTTTTAAAGTTGAGCATATCACACCACAAGTTGAAACAGTTTTTATTTTATAGTAATGGCTATAAATTGTATCAATTAGAAGAATCACAGTTTTAAACCTTTATTAGAAAATTATAGACAGAAAATACCAAAATATCAATTTTATTTTTAAGAAAACAAAATTTTAATTATGTTAAATACCAATTTTATTTTTTCCCACACAAAAAAAATGAATTATTTACAATGTTAAAATTCTTAAAAAATCAGCACATTCAGTTGTAACAAAACAGTACAAAACAACAAATTACAACAAAATACAATAAATTAAATGCAGAATATAAAATGCAAATGGTTGATCTTCACTTACCAATATTGGTTCAGTTTGCTTTTGAACTTCAGCTTTTGGACTAAAGAGATCAAAGTTATCACTATCTTCAAATAGTGAGAGATCTTTCGTTTTGCTAACAGCAGAAGTGGGTTTGTTTTTAACTTCCTGAAAAAAAAGTTAAAAAGAAAACTCATTCTTGTATAACACAGAATTTTTAAAAAATTTATTAATATGAGTTTGCAATAATTAAAGTGACTAAATATCCCATATTCATCAAGAAGGTCATGAATTTCCAATAAAAAAATGTATTTTTTTTGCTATCTTGGATAGAAAATATTTGAGACATTTAAATTAATAATTGAGATTTATAAATTTATTCCAAGATAGTACTAAAAATTTAGTAAAAAAAGAAAGAAAGAAAGAAATTTATTTTATATACTACTTTAAAATCACACATAATTATTATAAATCTTTATATATACTAATATTAAAATATTATATGCTAATTAAAGCATTATTAATAATTATAATTAATTAAAAAGATAAAATGCAAAGAACATATTTAAAAAAATCATGCTAAGTAATTTGGAACAAAGTCAGTATCTTGCTAAATTTCACTGAGAATTGCACAAAAAAACATTGCATATCAAAACCATTCTTAACAATTTTTCATCATTACTGAGCTATATGTATAATTTTTTAATTGGATTTATTTTTATTTATCAATTAATGCCTTTTTTTCCCTATTTATTTTAAAGTGTACATCAAAGTCAAAACTTTACACAGATTAACAGTGAAAACACTTTAAATATCTTTACATTTGGCTTTTGACATTGTTTAAGAAACAAAATTTTTCACATGGGTCACATTTAGGGTCACAAATGAAAAGAAAAATTAATTTAAAAAATCTCAAGTTTAGATAAATAATATATTTTCTTTTACCTGATTGAAAATATCCTCGTCATCTTCAAAAAGACTTGGAGCATTACTTTTCTTTTCAGGCTTATCTTCATTCTAAGCAAGAATCAAATTTCCAAGCTTTTTTAAAAATGATTAATACAGTCATAAATTAAAGTTTATAAAAGAAATCTGCTAAATTATAATAAGGTAGCTGTAAATATAAGATTGTTTAGTACAAAAGTCATTTATAAGAAAATTTTAAAGATGAATTTAAATTTAGGAGCATAATTATGTTTTACATTTCTGTAATTAAAAAAATGTACTCATAAATATAACAATAATGATAGGCCCACAAAAATTTATTCAATATCGTTGCAACAGCTGTAGGTATAAATGGGGCCACTGAAACAATAAGAAGTAAATTTTGCAAAATATAATCAAAGTTAAAAAAAATACTAAGCTAATAAAAAATACTTATAAAATAAAACTTCTACCAAGGTTTTTTTTTTTTTTTTTTTTTTTTTTTAAGATTTTAAATTATAAGAATGATTTTCTGTAATAATATGCTCCAAAGTTGTGGAAAACTTCAATATTTTAATTATTTTTAATTTAAAAAAAATTGAATAAAATTTTTGTAAAAGTCCTTTTTTAGTAAGAATCTACTATCAAGAAGCAACTACAAACTAAATTTGACAGTTTTAGGTTCAATAAACTACTTCCTAGAGTTTTATGAATGGTTCTGCCGGTCAAAATTTACAGACAATATCTATCAAATAAACTTTCCATTGTTACAATTTTAAAAAAAGACTTTTAATTCAATTTTAAAACTTTGATAATTAAAATTACTTGAATATAATTTTAATAATTTTTTGAAAATAATAAATAAAAGTTATTTTCTTTTAAATTTATTTAAACAAATTCTACTGTAGAAATTTATTTTTTTTTGTCGATATTAAAATTTTCATTTTCAAACAATGTTCGGGGGAAAAAACCACTACCTACAAATTAGAAAAATCTACAGAAGAAAGAAATTTGTAAATTTACGAAATAAAAAAGTAAAACTAAAGGTTTAAAAAAATAACAAAATGTCTAATTTGTAATTAATGCAAGAGTTAACTTTTGACTAGCATTATACACATGCACAAAATAAATTAATAATTGAGATTGAAAGTTGTACTGTTGAAAATATTTTAGTAAGTAATAGAGAAAGAAAAGAAATCATGTGGTGAAGTAAATTCATTTACATCAAATAACTAAATATTCCAAAAGCAAATAAACTTTGAAAAAATTATGAAAATTCTCATAATTTGCATACAATTTTTTGAACTATTCTATATTTTATTTTATTATTATTATTGTTATAAATTCTATATTTTATATTTTTTAGTATTTCTATATTTTATATTCTATTATGTTATTAATAATATAAAAATCTTTATATTATAATATTAAAACTTTATATTATTAATAATTTAATAAAAAATATTAAATTATTAATAATATGAAATCTTCATAATTTACCATAAACAATTGCAGAATTTAAAAATAACAAGCATTTTTTTAAAGTTTAAAAATAGAATAGTGAACAAAGTTTTTAAACAAACATGTAATTTGCTGAACTGAGATTTGCCAGATTTATTCACTAATGAAGGCGATTCACCAGGAGACATGAGTTTTTTGGGCACCTGAAAACATAAAAGAAGAAAGAGCATAATAAATAATATGAAATATGAACTAAATGAAATATGATTTACATTAACATGTGCATGAGTGTGTAACAATATTTCAAATATTACTTGGCCAAATAAAAGAAATTTTTAAATCATTTCACCATTGGAGGTATAATTTACATATAAAAAGTGGTAAGAAATACTTCAGTCAGCAATCATGCCGAAGGAGTAGAAGAGACAAAAATTTTCCTTTCAGAGACTTTATTATGCGATTTTAATAGGGATTTCTTTGACATATATTGACTCAGGAAAGGGAATACTAGGTATCTTCAAAAGAATGTTGGAAGCATCAAGGATTTTTATCCCTTCATTCAGAGCTTGAGAAAATGCTGAAGCCATCAATTTTCGAGAGTAGGTGTAAAATTAGTTAAATAAAAAGTGGGAATTGTATCAAGGTATAAAAGAAAATTTTAAAATGAAGTTAATTTGGCTAAATTAAAATAAAAACTAGAAAATTAAGTAGGATTTATATTAGATTAAGAAACATAACAGAAAATGCACAAGAGAAATGTAACTACCAGAGATGAACTGTGAAGAAAATTAAATTTAAAATAATAATTTCTTTTAGTTTTTAGAATAATATACAGGAATGAAACAAGTCATAGAAAACAAATGAATATTGCCAAAATAACAAAGAAATTAAAAACTTGTCTGATCTTATTTTCAATAGTTGAAAAAAGTTTTTAAAAAATTGGACATGCAATATATCATATGTCATTTTTATATGATAAGTTGAAAACCTCAATATTTTTCTTCACATACAAATATTACCTGACTGAAAATATCATCATCATCAGGCTCATCATCAAAAAGACTGATTTCTTTCTTTTTCGGCACAGGTTGTTTAACCGGGACTGCTAGAGGTTTGTCTTCCTGTTAAGTATATACACAAAGCTACCTTAGTTGAACTCATACAAGGTAATCCATTTATAATTATGGTTGAGAAAGATAAAGAATTCAACTACCTGAGAATTCTGTAATAGCAAATTTTACAAGCCTCCAAAATAAATAATCCATTTAAAAATTTACGAATTTTTTTAATGGTATTCAAAATTAAATTACATATTATTTACAAAATACTATTTAATAAAAAGAACAATTTTAAACAGAGTTCAGAATTAAACTGAATATCAATTGCAAAATAAACAATATTTGATAAAAGAAACATACTATGGAATAAAAAGGCATTTCTGAACATGATTCTTTATATAGTGAAATTAAATTACAAACTCTATAATTAAAATTGTGGTGTTTGTAATTTAGAGTTAACTAGTTAGTTTTTTTTATTATTGTATATTATTAAAACTATAGCAAAAAAACAAAACAGATTCAAAGTAATAAATAAATTAGAGTATATTTTTTGAAGCATTTCAAATGTTACAAATTCAATACACGCCATATTTAGGCATAAAAAATTTTTAAATCATATTTTAAAAAATAACTTATAAAATTTAATATAAAATAATAAAATGGCAAATGATAGAAAACATAAAAAGTTTATATTCAGAGAAGAGCATGTTTATCATAACTATAATTCGTACTCAAATAAATAGAAAGTATTATTCCTATTATATATAATGAAATGAAATACTTATTTTCAATTAAAAGAGAAATAGAAGGTCAATAAATCTATAAATTTGAATATATATATATATATATATATATATATATATATATATACTTACTTGACCAGAACTATCACTATCATCAAATATAGAATCTTTCACTTTTTTGGTAGAAATGGCTGGTGATGATTTCTGTGAAGAGCTATCTTTATCTTCAAAGAGACTATCTGATTTTTTGGGAACAAGACCAGGTAATGGCTGACCCATTTTCTTATAAGACTAAAGAAACAAGATAGCATTTTTTTACACATTTAAGCCAAGATATAAACAGAAACACTCACAAATATTATGCTTTAATTTTTTCAAATTTTGATCTTACACTCTGAGGTTTTGAAATCTCTTCAGGTTTTGTCTCTTTTGGCTTTGATGGAACTAAACCAGGTAAAGGTGTACCTATTTTCTTGTATGGCTAGAGAAAAAGAATAGAGATTATATTAAATAAAGCAATGAAAAATACCCAATGGTCTGAAATAGATTATAAATGTAGAATAAAATTTATTTCATCAACATATAAATGCTTCTCTTATACATATTCATTTTAACATCTTTGGAATATCATGTTTATCAATAGATTACTGTATCAGTGCTCCATTATCACTGTAATAAAGTTCTATTACTGGCAAATATATTACAAAATATTATATATAAGTAGAAAGAAATTAAGAGTTAATTTTCATCTGCATCATTTTAAAAAGTAATAAATTACAAATAATAAAAGTTGTATCAAAATTATTTCACTTAATTCAAATCAATTAAAATGACCCGTATCAACTTAAATATCAAATAAATACTAAAAAGTACTGCTTTATTTGAACAACACAAAGAAGAATGAAATGCAATGAGATATACATGTAAAAAACAGTGATATACATATAAATATCTGTTTCAAATATTTAAAAAAAACAACAAAAAAACATGGCATTTCATAATTTTTAAGATAGTAAAATCCTAATGACAAAAGGGCAATAAAAAGAAACTATAGCTTTATTCATAAGATTCAGAATATAAAATAAGTCAAGAATATTTAAAATACTAAGAATATTTCAATCCTTGCAAATTAAAATTTCCTTGAAAGTTTTATATTATTAGAGCTATAGGGGGAAAAAATTAGATTTATAGAAATAAATAATTACTGTACTATTCTATGATATTAACAAACAACAACCGTACAACATTTAATCAAAATATGTTGGTAGTTAAATATAATTTTAACAATTTATATGAATAGCAAAAGCAGGAATGCACCCAAAATTATTACCTTATCTACTTCATCACTTTCTTCAAATAATGATGGCTTTGTCTCTTCTAATTTTTTTGATTCAGCTGCCTGAAAATATAAAAATAAAATCTATTAACTACAAAAAATTATTTATCTATTTTCAATATGAATTAAACATTTTCTTCATGTAGTAATAATAAATAAAACTATAATAAAATTTATAAACTATGTTATATATTTTACTGCAATATGTTTATCATATAAAGTTGTACATCTATATACAAATGAAAATGTTCAGCTATCAAACCTAATTTTATTGATCATTTTGGTAGAGATTTTAACAAAATAATTTAATCATTATGAGACAAATCTGTTAAACAAACTTGTTTTTCCAATAACATTAATCTATAATAGAATAAAATAAACGTACATATCATGAGAATAAAACCTTTTATATTTTATTAAAGATAAATTAAAGTGTAAGAATTAAATCAATTAATAGGTGATAAAAACATGAACTTTCAGAGATGAAAGGGAGGGATATAATTGTAGTCTAATATTGGATAATATTACCTCAATTTTCTTTGAAGCTCTGCCACCACCTAAGCCAAACAAATCGTCGTCATCATCTTGAGATGCTTCAAAATCAAATTTCTTTCTATAAATAAAATTGATGTTAAAATTTATTTAAATTGCAGGAATATTTAAGAGAAGATAATTTGTTCATATGAAACATGAGAAATTCAAAATTTAAATCAAATTACAATTTAATTTAATAAATATTGAATTAAGAACTGAAGTTATAAATAAAATATATAAAAATTTAACTGGCTTCAGTTTTTTTTTATAAACTCAATTAGCAATGAATTTCCAAATAAATAATTTAACATTATTCTAAGAAATTTGAAAACAGATTTATTAACTCAAAAGGATGATTAATGGAATTGGAAGTCACAACATTGTGATTAAAATACCAGTAATAGTCTCACAGAGGAGTAATATGTTTTCTACATCATTATTACAAAAACTTACATTAAAGTTAGTTAATAATTACTGTACTATTCTATGATATTAACAAACAACAACAGTACAACATTAATCAAAATATGTTGGTAGTTAAATATAATTTAAACAATTTTTTGCATGCTTTGTTTTAATTTAGTAAAAACTCCAGTATTAGGAAAAAATATATAGATATTTGACAATATTTTTCAAAAAGGTCCCATAATTTACAATTCAGAGATCGTACTTTGATTTACTATGAAATGGATATAAATAACTTTTAATGTTAGTCATTGTTTGTTCATGAAATATTCAACAAACAGCTAATGAAACTGAAGCAAATTTTTTTTTACTTCAATTAATTTTTTTATAAAATTACACTTTTTACAATTAAAAATTTGAAATTATAAAGTTTAAAAAACCCACTTATCCTTAACTGATTCATTTATAGAAAAAAATAGAATTTATAGAACAGACAAAAAAACATTGTATGATTTTTCTAACAACTTTAAAGAGGTTTTTGATTTTCTTTTCTATTAATTTTCTGAAAATCTGATTGTTTGATACAATTCCAAGTTCATTTTTCCAAAACTAAATTCAAAGACAGCAATTAAAAGAATGCAATAAAACAAATCTTCATACATTATTCCAATTTACTTTTATATTGTTCATAAATTAAAGTCGTGTTTATAGTTTTATTAAATATTGAAAAATATTCAGTATTAAAAATAAAGTTTATTCAAATGCATGGATTGCAGTTTTTTTTGATAAAGAATGAGTTGGTTATTATAAAAATTCGATTATATTTTTTGTAATTACTACTTACACACTACTTTTTTTGGTTGTAAACAAGTCATCAGCATCTGATTCATCACCAAATAAGGAGTCAGAATTTCCTCCTCCACTCATAAAATCAAAAGCATTCCCTGAAGGTTTCATAGATGGGGCTGATGATGGAGTAGATGAGCTGTCAGCCTTGTCTGACGGACTCTGCTTACTTGTCTGGAAAAAAAAAAGCTAAATTGTCAGAAAAAGGATATTATTTAAAATCAAATGGTTTTGGAATTTGAAATGATCAAATTCAATTTCTATAGAAAAGAGAAAAACTGACAAATTCATAAAATAGTGAAGTCTCAAAACTTAATTATATAGATATTTTTAATTGCTTATTTACAGCAGAAATTATGTATCCAGAAAGAAAAGAGAAAAAATCAAGTAAGGCATGCTTATTTATAGAGCATTCATGTTACAGCTAGTTTAGTATTTTCAAGAAAACTGAATTCCTTTTGAAACCACCTTTAACAAACCTTGTTCAGGCAAGCAAAGCTTTTGAGGCAGTCTATTATTAAAATTATATTTTCTGAAATTGGCATCAAATCTCTTTATATGAATTTATATGTGTTTAAATTTAATAAAGGGAAAAAAATGAAGGTGTTCCTAAAACAATTAAAATTTAATCTCTACCAGAATAATACATTGTTTATACTGTTCCGTAACAAATTATTATTTTAAGTTCTAAAACAGTATCTTAAAAAACAATTTGCTTTTGTACAAAGATGTCTATTCTTTAATCTGAAGCATTTTCAACCTTTGTTAGTAAATATAAATTAATTACATTATAGGTGTCAAAGGTGAAATCTTCGTACTTTTTTCATATAGCAATTTTAGTATTATCAAGGAAAATGAATACTTTTTGAAACTACCTTTTTAAATAAGCAATAGTCTTGAGACAGTCTACTATTAAAAATATATTTTCAAACATCGGAAACAAGAAACACAAGTTCAAATCTTTTCTTTAAAATTTACATATGTGTAAATTTCAATTTCACAAAGAAAAAAAAATTGAATGTGTTTCTAATAAAATTAAAAATCTTAATTAAAAGTAATTGTTCTGCTATTCTGTAATACATTATTTTAAGTTCCAGAACAAGTATCTTAAAAAATATTTTGATACTATAACAAAAATATTTTTTAAAAAAATAATTTTCAAGCATTTTTAATATTTTGTTAATAAAAACAAGTTAATTAAAATATAGGTAACAAAGGTAAAAGCTTTGTATTTGTTAAATTTATTTAAAGCCACTGAAAATTTTTATCAAATGTTAACATAATTAATACAATGTGTAGCCTAATATAAAGTTTTAGCTTTATTCTACAAAAAAAAAAAAAAAAAAAAAAAAATCATTGCAATTTCAGATTCTTTTAATCTTGTGATTTGTTTGTTGTTTAATTGGAGCATGTACATTATATGCATCATTTTATATAGAGAGATATTTTTAACTATAAGCCCAAAAATAGCATAATTTTTAAATCATTAAACTTTAAAATACAAACAAGAAGTCATCTGAAGCATTAATTCATAACCAAATGTTTTTGGTAAGTTGATTAAGATTTCATTGAAAAAAATGAAAGGAAAATGATGACAAATAAAATGACAACAATAAAAAAATGACAACAAATTTGGTTATTACCAAATTTTAAAGAGTAACAAAAATCATCATTGCCCTTAAATTTTTATAATTAATGGAAACAGCAACAAAAAAAAAACATTAAGAAAAGTTTATTTTTAAAATTCATATTTTATATATATATATATATATATATTTACAGTTCAAAGATTGTGCGACTGAAAATAATGTTTAGTATTAATAAGATAAAATAGAAAACAAATAAATAAAAAGTAGTTAAAATGCCTTTTTGTAAAATAATTTATTTTTAATGATAGTAAATATTTATTTATTATATCAACAGTTTTTATTTTTTTTAGTCATTTCAGCTAACTTTACATACCTTACTTTCTTTTACAGTTGAAGGTGCTTTTGTTTTCATAAGAGTATTGAAAATGTCATCATCACTGTCTTCATCATTGCCAAACAAAACAGGCTCCTCTTTATCTTTCTGAACAGTTGCTTCTCCAGGGGAAAAAAAAAAGCATTAAATTTGGAAGCTCAAACTTTATGAGTAATTAAAAATTTTTAAAGGAAAAAAAAAGTATGATATGATACCAGGACTTTTTGTTTCAAATATCATATGAGATTGAAAAATATTCCTATAATTTTGTTATATAAATCATAAAACATCATGACAATACTATTGAAATAGAATAAATTGCACAGAAAACGAAAAACTTTTTTTAAAATAATGGCAGTTTAATTCATAATTTAAAGTTGGCTCCTTTGGTTGATGTAGATTAATACATACAAATAAAAAAACAACAAAAGACAAAAATACAATAAACAGTTAAAATCAAATATCATTCACAACTTTTTTTAAAAAAGGAGATTTTTGATTCGTCAAAGGTATTAATGAAGTCAAAATATTTGAAAGATATACTCAAATAAAGGTAATCAATTAAAATGTCAATATTATGGCTCCAGTTTGGAAGCGATTCTAAAAAGTAAGTATTTATAGATAAATTTTAACAACAAATGCTGAGTTACATTAAAATCTTGTCATTAAGGGATTGCTAGTAAATATGCAAATAAAAAGAAAGAAAGAAAGAAAATTCATTACTATTAATTTTTGTTGTAGTAGAAGGCTTAGGGCTTTCAGACACTTTTTTAGTTTCTTTTGGTTTTTCGCCAAACAAATCGTCCGAAAACATATCCTGGATTAAAAATAAGATATTTTAATTTTTTTCACTAAAATCTTTAAAAAAGCAAAATAAAGAAAATAATTTATATTATTTATAAGTATTAAAATATGAATTAAAAATACCTTTTCATCATCGTCAAATTTCAAACCAGATGTAAATAGTCCAGTCTTTTTTCTGAAAGGAGATTCATCATCAGATGGCTCATCTGTTGCAAAAAGATCTTCACTAACTGAAAATAAGAAATATATAAAATTAACATTGCTATGGACAGAAGAAAAAATTATCCATAATTTGTTAAAATGTTTAATGATTTATAAATAAAACTGGATAATACTAGCATCAGGATCTAATGTTAATAAGGGATGATTGTATATCATATGAGTCCAATTAATTATAATTTTTACAGCTGTCTGCAAATTCAACAAAAAACTCAAATATCATAATGCATTAAAAACAATAACTTAAAAAAAAGATTTTCATAAGCTCATAAACTCATTCTTAAAAGCAGTCATAAATTATAACATTTTCTCAAAATAGCATTTTAAAACTTTTCCATTTCAGTATACAAAAACCATATTTAAAAAAGTATTGAAGAATTAAAAAATACGACCTTCAGATTTTGATAAATCTCCATGTTTTAGACTACTCTGTATTATTCAAACACATTTTTGTATCTATATTTGTCTGTGAACATGAAAATTGAAAAATTCTTTGAGCTATTCGAATGAAATTTGATGTGTGGTTTTTACAGCCAATCCATAGATTTTTATCAAATGTTGAACAAAATTCATGAACAGAAAGTTCTGTCAGAATGGCCGAGAACCAGTCAATAAAACACTACAAAACAAAGAGCTATATAGTTTAGTGTAAATCTTAACAATTAAAATATAAATTTATATTAAATATATCAATGGTTAACAAGTTATTATAGCAACATGTATGATTACTCAAAACACAATCATAAATGAAATTCGATATGTGATTACACTAATAAACTTGTTTCTCTCAATATTAAATTCATCATTTTAACACATTTTAGTTAATTCATTGCTTTCAATAATTTTTATAAAAAAAATCATACCTGCTAGATAGTTTGATATTTTCTTAGAAAGAGCCATGTATATTTTAGTTTGTTCCAATAATAAATTATTTATAAGATATAAAAAGAAGTAAAAACATAGTTTTCATAAATACATAATTTAATTTTTTTTTTTTCTACAAAACCTTTCTTAGAGTATAGATTTTATGATAGAGCACTACATTTTAGATTCTGCAAATATTACAAAACAATTACATAATTATGCATTTTTCTTTTAATTACAGCTTGTTGCCCCTTTACCACAGAACTAAGTCATATAAACAGAAAGTAATGTGATTCCCTGTTAGCCATATAAACAGGGATTATTGTGACTAGCTGTTATGCTCACTACTGTCCAAATTTTTTCCTTAACAATAAGCCCATCAAAAGTTCAAAGAATCTTCAAACTGCTAGTAAAAGGCAAGGAATCTTTTTCACCATTTCTTTTAATACTTTAAAATTTCCAGGATCTTGTAATATTGTGTTAAAATTACTATCCATAATGAAGCTTAGTCTAGTTTCTTTGAGTTCAACACATTCTGGGCTGATATTTTCCCAAATATACATGCATTGCCTCATAACTTCAAAATCTGTAGAAGTATTCAGGAAATTTTCCTGTTATAATTTACATTATCATAGGTGAAACATAATTACTTACTGGAGAAAAATGTCTCCACTTAAGTTAGATGATGTTAGATGCAATAATAGATGGCAAATATAATTCTATTTTCTAAAAACATGAAATAAACAACTGTTCCCATACAATTTTTTTTTTTTTTTTGAATAACAAAGAAAAAAATCTATTTAAATAAAGTTTACTCATACATGTGATGTATGCAAAAAAAAAAAAAAACATTGCAGGGGTTTTTTATTTTTATTTTAATGATGTATTAAACAATTATCTTAGAAATTACAGCTGGAATCACATTTTATTGTGAAGTAAAAATATTAAAAAATATTTCCAAATAAACTTTTTCATCTGTGTTAAAAAAAATTGAAATTTTAGATTAATTATTTTATATTTTTTTGACATAATTTATCCGTATATATATATATATATTAATAAAAAAAACCTGGAACCTACTTTTCTCATATATGTTATAAAGTGGCATCATTGGTATGGAATCAAAAATTAATTAAATATCACAACTAAATGATATTTAACTATCATAAATAAAATTTAATGATATTAAATTTCAAAAATAATAAAATAGTCTATTGCCAATAAAAATACTTAAAGATAGAAAGTTCCAAAATGCTAGTTTATTAGCAAATAAATTAAAAGTCAGTTACAAAATACTATCAAAAATACAAAACATTATATATATATATATATATATATATATATATATATATGTCTTTGTCTAAACATCTCATTTTCATTTTCATAAAATATTAACCTGAAAATTTTAATACTTTTGAACAAAATTTAATAAATTGGAGTCATCATATTTGAATTTGATGAATTAAATACTTTTAGCGAGCTGTTCTGGTAATTAAATAAAAATTTCAATTTAAAAACTTTCTTATTAGATTGCTTAGTTTACCTTAATTTTGAATATGAAATTTTAGAAGTATCTAAAATTATAAAGAAATTAAAAAAATTTCTAAATTATAAATGATTACTGCTGTATCATATCTGTATCACTGCTGTTTTAACAATTGCAAATTTTGAAGCTTACTTCCTCATTAACATTGTTTTTCAATATCACTTTATGTTTATACATAATAAAAGGTAACATCTTTTCCCTAATATTTAATAAATACACTAGTATCTACCACTACATAACTTTTTCTGTTTACCTCCCTCTGCTCCCTTAAGACCTTTTCATATCCCCCTGGGGAAATATGCATAACACAGGCTGAGATATATAGCATCAAATAAGCATTTAAACAAGAAAATATTAAAAAATATTTGAAATATTTTAATTGTCTAACAAAAAAAGAAATAATTTAGAATTTTACCCTTTTTCTTTTCTTGCATTTTAGGAACTGGTAATACTTGAGGTAAATTGGTTGGCTGAAAACTTTTAGACTCTTTTCTCTCCACTTTTGCCTCTTCATTCAGCTCTTCTGTGCTTTTATTGGTTTTAGCTTTATTGTCAAAAGAGGAATCCGAAATGAAACCATTCTCTGCTTTTTCAGATCCAAATAAGTCTGATTCTTCACTGGATGAATATTTATCACTTTCACTTTGAGGTTGCATCCTTTTATTAGGCATTCCAGTAAATTTGTCTTCATCTAATGGCAAAGGCTCCTCCTATAAAGCAAACTATTAAGTAGGACTGCACATTCTTTCTGCAGCATTATATATTTATGCAAAAAAAAGTCATTTGTATGATTTTTTTCTTCTCAAATGGACATTTAAATTCAATTATGGTGCAATAACATTTTCAAAACAAATTTAATAAATAAATGCAGCAACTTATAATTTTATCTATAATAAAAAATACGGTATAGGACATTCTCGAGTATTTGGCCTAATGTGGCGAAAGTGCAAGAAGGATGAATGGCAGTAATGCAGTGAACGAGTTAAAAAGCAACAAATACATACTAAACAATACATTTGATTTATATGGTACTTTATGCCACAAATTTCATGAGAAATGTTAAAAAAATTGGAGAAACCCATAAATTTTTTTACAGTTATTAAAAATTCTTTCACTAGCAGTATGCATAAGAAAGAATTTGCAAAAAAATTTAACAGAAAATTAAGAATGGCAGTACTTATAACAAATACAACATAAAAAATAGTCCAAATTTACCTCATCTGTCGTTGTTTCATCAGTTTCAGAAATACTGCTTTCCACTTCAACTGAATATTCAACATCTGCAAAATATTTATAAAAAATCTCATAATTACAATAAAAATTAATTTCTTAAAATATACAGAAAGTCTTAGTACATAAATGAATAGAGACAAAAGGTTTGATTTTCTTTGTGATTCATGACAAAAAAGTCATTATTGGATAAGCAGTATAAAAGGTGAATTAAAATATTTGTATCAATTTACAATAAAATCAAAACATAGAATATCTACAAAATAAAAAAAAATGTTAAAACGTGAATCATAAAAAAGCTCAACAACGATGTAAGGTGCAGTAAAGTACTAAAATGCTTCTCTGTTATTTATAAATGATTACAAAAACCAATATTAGAAGAAGAAAAACTGTAAAAGTTAATAAGTGGAGTTCTGAAAAGCAACTTGCACAAATCAGGGTGAGATTTCAGAAAAAATGTAAGAAGTTGTAAAGTAAACTGTGGGTATTCTACAAGAATGCATAAAACAGACAAAGGATTGTTACAATGCTGTGTATCCTAATCAGGAATTGATGGAGGTTACAGGCTGGTTAATTTAAAACCATGTTATTAGCCTAGTTGTAAACCAAAAAGCATTTATAAATTTCAACAATTTATTTAAATACTGTGCACAGACAATGCATAATAATTAGGAATACTCCATAGTCATGAATAAAAAAAATAAAAATAATAATAAATTTTTACAAAGAATTTAAAGTAAAAAAAAAAAAAATCTATATCGTTATGTTAAAAATGCATTGAAATGAAAAACTAAATTTACTGTTTTAAAAAGAAAGTTATATATTGGCTTCCACTTATCATAAAATGCCTAAATCTGCTACTGGATAGCATTATAAAATTTAATAAATTTACACAGGTTATTAGTAATATAAACTAGATAAAAATAATTAAAGAATAAAATATGACAATGCCAAAAATAAAAGTTTTTATGAAGGGAAAGAATAAAATTCATTCTGAAAAAAACAACAAAAAGAATAATAATAAAATTTTATTACCTTCTTCAAGTAGGTCTTGTAAACCAGCATAATCATTATTATTAAATTCTTCTGAACCAATAATAAAAGGCAGAGGACGACTTGCATAAGGGTCCTAATAATAAAAGAAATATTAAATAACGAATAGCTAAGTGAAAGAATTTAATAAGAAACACTTTTGTTTACAGAATTACAAAAGAGTTCTATGCTCAAAAATAACCAGTCCAAAAAAGAAAAGTGCATCCGATTTTTTTTTTCTTCTTAACATAGAAATAAAAGAAAGAATCCATAGGAAATATTAAAGATGAACATAATAGCAATAAATTGCTCAATATATACATTTCTAAAACTTAATTGCAATGTTTAAATAGAAATACTAAATTTTCCATAAAAATAAAAACAACTGAATGTGTAGAAACATATGTAATACTTTTAAGAGGGTAAAAAATCTTCAATACATTTTCTGTCTACAGATAAAAACTCTTTATAACTACTGAAAACAACATTTTTCAATTAAAATCAAAATCACAAAAAATTCATATTCATATCCTTAAAACTTTTTATAGCCAAAAAAATCCTGTATTTTTTTAATTTTCATATACATACCCACGCACAAATAAAATCAAGTAATACAAACTTGCATTTATTTCTTTTCATTTTGAATTGCAATTTTAACCTGAAATTGCATTACAGGCAAGTCATACTTATAGTCAATTCACAACTCAGTTGAAAAGCAAGAAAGGTGAAAGTCGAGCCAAATTAATTAATCTTGAATGTTTTTAATACATTTAAAAGCAAATAAAATATATTCAGACAGAATAAAGACTTAAAATAATATTCTGAAGAATATAACTATGCAGTTGAAAGAAAATTGGCTAATTTTGTCGCTATCTTCCTATAGTTCCAATGGAGAAATACATATCAGATTACTCATCCATGATTCAGTCTTTAATACTATATACTGTCATTTGGATTGAATATTTTAATGATTCTGATAATTTTAGGTTAAAGTAAATGATAATAAATAAAAACAATTCTGATAAATAGCAAAAATAAAATAGTAATTATAAAAATTTCATAATTATGGTTAATGGTTTGGAAAATACCTTTGGTTCAAGAATTGTTCGCCCATCAGATGATATATCTTCATCCTCACTATCGGAAATTTCATCCACATGGATTTTAGTAAAAGCTTTATCTAAAACTTCAAGGCCTAATTCTACAGCTTTCTTTATTTTAGGAAGCATTTCAGCTTCTTTCTGCTCTTTTGTTTTCTAAAATACAGAAATATCAAATAATTGAAAATGAATTTCGGAAGTTTATCAGATATAATTTAACAAACGAATTTCACTTACTTCAACCGGCTTTGGTTCAGGTACTGTCTCTTGAATTTCTTCATCATATACTCTCTACAAGTTTGATAAAAATTCAGTTCATTAGTTAAAAATAAAATAACAATAAATAATGCTAAAATGTTTTGCATTTTGACTGCTTTTCATATTTTACAATATTCTGATAAATTAACATTTTCCCAATGTTTTTTATAAAAAAGATCACTGAATTGTCTCCTGTTCTTCATTATACACTCCCTGAAAGTTTTTTAAAAGTTTAATTCATTAGTCAGCAATTAAATAACATCAAATGTTGTTAAAAAGATTATATTTCAATTGCATTTAACAATATTTTGATAAATTATAATTTTTTTCAATGTTTCTTGTATTAAAGATCACTGCAATAACTATGAAACAAAAATAGAAACATGTTAATAATTTGTATATTATATGAATAGGATTCAATTATCAGTTTCTTGATTTATCCTCCAACTAATTACTTAAATCAATCATAAAGAATAGCTCAAGTAACAATTAATTCAAACTGTAATTATTATGATTAAAATAAAGAATACTTACATTTTCTACAAACTGAAGATTGGATAACATATGAAAATCATTTATTATGTTACAAATTTTGGCATTAGCCATCTGAAAACAAATATGATCCAAAATTAAAAACATGCATCAATTTAAACCTTGTATAATTAATTCATCAAAAACATATTTACATTTCATAAAAAAAGATTTTATTTAATAATATATGAATTATTTAAAACCCATACAGCAAAATAGTCATGTATTTCGTAATTTTACAGTATAATATTAAGTTTATATATTTTAAAATGTTCTTTTTTTTCAGCATCAAGGTTAATGTTCTATTCCAAAAAATCATTCTTTTCCCAATGTTTCTAGAATTTCTCAATTTTCCTCAATGTACAAAAATAGAATTGAATTGTATATGAATTTAATGTATATTTAGATTGCTGTGTCTTTATAAGAATAAAGAACATCTGACACTTAATTTTCTAATTTAACTTGATGGAAAACACAAATACAGTAAATCATTAATTTACAAGTTTTTCAAGGGATTTATACAAAACAGGAAAAGATAAATAACTGAAAGTCTAATCAACAACTTTTAAAATTACAATCTAATACTGTAATGTAAATGCATTTAAAAAGGTATAATTTTATCAAAGGCAATATTAGCATATAACAACAAAGTACTGAAATTACAAATTAATTTTTTTAATTAAATATGTGTTATAAAATTAAAAAAATACTTTTATATTGAGCATTAATTACATTATTCTTATTTTATTTAAAATGTCAATTAAAAAATGCCAAAATCTTTTTCATAAATAATTAAATGGCATTGTGAAAAATATGATATTCATTTCTTTTCCACCAAAAGAGTTCTAGTTAGTTGATTAGGGTTTTGTATCTGAGAGACATATTTAGGTATGCTGCACCAACATGTGGTTGAAGATAAGCATATAGTGAAGTTTTAGAAAGTTAAAAAAGTAAAATTTGCAGAAACTAAAAAATGTGGAGATAAAATTGTTTCTGGTTAAATAAGATAAAAAAGCTCGATTCTTTTCAAGCAGATATAAATGTTTGGATGTGTTACCACCAAGTCACAAATGTTTGCAACTAATGCTCTAAATTAACTAAAATTCATGCTAATGTAATTGTTTTAAAAATTAGTGCTGGTGTATTAACCACATATGATTGGGGAGTCTTAATGTATATCCCATATTTGCAAACTTAATCCAACTTTAACAATAAAAATATTTCACAGTATATTATCATTGACTTTAGCAAATAGTTGGTAGACACAAACCATAAAATATTTGGATTTATTTTTCTTTAGAACAATTACTGGCACATATTTAATACACAAAGCATCAAATCTATTTCCTTTAGTTATCTAAAGAATTAATTTCTAAATCTAAGTTACTATAAATACACATGTTTAGTCTAGTTCTAAAAAGAAGCTTTATATAAAGATTATAAATATTAACAATCATAAATATAAGCATTCAAATACATACACATATATTTTATAGTAATAAACATTTAACTGTACCTTTGTTCGATAAACCAAAGAATCCACAGCATTTTCAACTTCATGGGTGCGTGATATGATGTTTTGAGAAATTTCATTAAGTAAATTGTACAGCTGTAAAAAAACTATTTGATTTAAAAAAATTTCCATATTAATGAAAACTTTGAGTGAGAAAATCCAATAATCATTTTACATATATACAAGTTATACTGACAAATTACTGTAATAAACCGAATAATAAAAATAGTTTACTAATACTAATTTCATAACTTTATAAATGGATATCAAATCAAACAAAAAATAAAATTATATCACTTCATATTTTAGTAATGTGATATTGAAAAATAAAAAATAAAGTTGGAACATTGTATTGCTTGAAAATAATAATAAATTAATCTAAATAATAATCTACTTCAGTCTCTTAACTGTTTACACAAATATAAAGTATTTTTTTAAAAATTACATATATAAAATACTCTATGTAATGCTAAACAATTAATTAATAGCATTAATTAACATTTTAATTTACCCCCACATCCCCAGCTAAGGTCCAATTTGCACTATTTTTACGCATTTCATCAGTTGTCCATGGGTGTTCCCACTTTTTATCATCTTGATTAATCAGAGTTTGGTCAGTCTCCTACAAGCAAATTTATAAGCACATATTAAAAGAAAGTAAGACAACTTAGAATTTCAGTGTTTACACAAATAACTTTCATAACAAACACTCAAACTTGAAATATTTCAATCTAAATTTTAATTATTAATGCATAACTGTACTATTTTAAATAACTTTAAGTGTAGTTTTGATCAGTATTAGGAGTCAATAATTTTTTTGAAAGACCAGATCATTCTGTCTGGTATGGGTATTAATGTAATTCAGAATAATAAATAAATTTTATTTGGCAAAGGTTTTATGGTACAATAACTATTTTAATTACTTTTGCTTATATTACAGAAGAAACAGATTTGATTACATAACTGAATTTTGAATAAATAAATATTTTCTTACACAAACTGAAACAGAACCATATGCTTTTGTGAAGCATTAATAAAAAATTTGATGATGAAAAATACCTCACTGACAAAAAAAAAATTATTAAATGAGAAACATAATAAAATTATATGGCAAAGATTTCAATAATGAGTTTTTAAACATCGTCATGTAATTAATCAAAACGCAGCAAAATAATTATTGTATAAGAAAATATAATTGTTTTTGTTCAAGAAATATTTTTTAAGAATGAACATACAAATAAGTTAAGGTTTGTGGTCAAAGAATTAGCAAAAATATTATTTTCAACATTGTAAACTAGTGAAACTTTCTCAAATAATAATAATAATAATGTTTATAAATGCGCCGATGAAAGTGGAGCTACATACCATCACATTAAGTTTTTTTTAAATGAATTTTTTTTATCAATAAGTTAGCCAAAAAAGGGGGGCGTAACGATACCCAAAATATCAACTTTATGAACTGTTTTGATATTTTTCATTCAAATGTCAACTTCCGCTTAAAAACCAAAACCGGAAGAAGCTTTTTGAAATAAGTTGAGCTGTAGTAGTCACGCGCCTCGTTTCGGTAAGGAATATTACCCAAGGGCTAAATTAATTCTTTAAATCTAATTAGATTTATAAGATTGATTTCTTATTAAAATCAATATTTATTCTAATTAGGAACTCATGGGATTTTGAAACTTTCTTTAGATCATAGTAGCTCTCAATAATTAGTTCTAAACACATTCTAATGACAGAAAAATGCATAACTGTATTTAACTAAGAATTCATGTAATTTTGAAACTTTCTTTGATGGTGGTGGAGGGTCTAATGTCACTTAGTTATACCAAGCTCGAATGAGTGGAGCTCTTTTGAATTAAGGTAGAAGTGTACTCCTTTTATTGTTAACGAACACCGTTAAGGTGAAAGTACAACTTTGCTCGAACACATACAACAAAATCCTTTTTAAGGGGTGATCGAACTCATTCATACACTCATTCATCCATCTGAAAGTCAGAATTTAGATCTAAATCAGAGATCGTCTCATCCTTGATTCAGTACCCCCAGAGGTACAACCTGTTTCGGGAACTTGGAGGACTTAGCAGTCACAACATATTTAACGTGCTCTAACTGCCATTATCCAACAAGGCGGTGTTTGGCCTAGACGAGGACAAAACAAAACTCGCTACCTTTCGGTTACGAGACTGGTGCTTCACCAACCAGGCTACTGCGGCCCGAAACTTTCTTTAGATCATAGTAAATATCGGCAATTAGTCTAAACACATTCCAATGGCAGAAAAACACATAGCTGTATTTAAGCTAGAATATTTCTGTGAAGCCAGAGAATGATTCCATCTTTTCATTAAAAAGTACATGTTAATCCTGGTAAGTAGAAAAAATGTTCAAATTTTTTTCAGTAACATTAGATTTCAATAGTCAGAATAATAATGATTAATAATGAATACCTTCTTAATCTAAATGTTTATTAAGTTTTGAACGACACCCATTCAAAGAAAATTCGTCAGCCTAAGGAGTGAAAAAGATAATCACAAAATGTTAAGAGCTACATAGATAAAATTTGGTTCATTATTTATACTATTTATCCATATCAGCTTTGAAGTCATATCCTTCAGTGGGTTATTTATTTATGCTTTGCATAAATGAAATGTCTATGTATATATCTATGCTTTTGCATACATGTAAATACGATGATAAGTAAATGAAACATCCTTTCCTTACATCGCTTAATTCATTGTACAGTTAATTTTTCTAATTTTCTATTTTCAGCCATCTCTCATATAATTTAAATTTTAGGGGCTCCTGGATGCATTTCACTTTTTTATTAATTAATTTAAAATTTTGAAATTTTTTGTACTGATTAACCATCTAACTAATAAATAAAATTACAACATAAAAGCTTTAAAAAATTTTAAATTTTTAAACGTTATTTTTTAAAGAAAAAAAATTATGATTTTAAATCGCCAAAACTCAAAATATTCTGGGCCAATTTACAAATTAAAAAAAGAGTAAACAAATATATGAGTTTTAATTTTGATTCAACAATTTAAAAAATATTAATTCAATAAAAAATGAAAATTATTCGAATGGAAATTTCTAAAAATTCTAAGATGATGCGATTAAAAAAAATCACATTTTTCAAACATTTTTTTCCTATTTATTGATTCAGAAAACGTTTAAAAAAAGATGTATTTAGAATATCACACCTTCAACTTTCTCGGTTCTTGCCTTATAACAATCTGAATACAAGAAATCCAGAAAAAACATTCATTTAAAGTTCGAACTTTTCCAACAAACTATCTGAAGCTAGCCTTTCAAAAATAAAGGATGATGACATTGTAATGATTCAGCTTCTCCCGACCTGACCATTGTGGTTTCTTTTTCACACGCTCCATAACTGCCATTTCCAATCTGGTCCCCTCAATGGCGACGTTTTATGGCAGTGTAATTGCTTACAGATGGACAGGTGGAGAGCCCTCCTTCTAAGAACGGACATCTGGCCCTTTAGAGGGAGTCCGGATAAAGAACCACCAGTGCACTGATGGTGTCTGTGACACAGATGTGTAGCATGCATTGTTTTCCATTGTGGATCACGAACATTCCTGCAATCAACTATAGACCAGTGAAGTTTTTGCTGAACGACGATTGGAGAATCGGCAGCCCAAATGCTCCAATGTGGATGAGAGGTGGAGTTGGAAGGAAGAGAGAAAAGGCGAGGTTTTTGGAGAGTGAAAAAAAAGGGGCGAGGAGTTTTTTGGTGAAGGAGGTCCAGAAGAGAGATCGGTGAAAGCAGAGCGGTGGAGAGAAAATTCCACCCGAGGAATTCAGTCGATTCCTGGAACTAACTCCTGTACCAGCCTGAGACTTTGACGGCCGGTTAGCTATTCTCGCGAGTTTCTCCGAAATATTTCAAGGAACTACTCTTGTGGTGTTATGCATAGAGTTTTTCACTTAACCTAGATGGTAAAGAGTATATTTTTCTGTAAATTAAAGCTGTAAATAAAGTCATTTGATTAAAACGCTACCCTTTATTTGATCGGACCAGATCGAGACGTTACACCATTTTCTAGCAGACGAGTTTAAATTATTGTTTCATGAATCGTGAGTTTTTGCTTCAGTGCCAGGGTTCGATTAAAGGAGCACAAAGATTTAGGATCAGTAAAGCATGTTGCATACTTTGGCTTTGAGCGTATGGAGCTGCAGTGTTGCAGATTCCCATTCGTATTTTTTTTATCCTTTTGATATTGTTTTGCTCCTAACTATAGCTGTGGTAAATCGGGTAATATATTTATAGCTGTATCATTCAGGCTTCCATGCTTCTTTCCGAATGTTACGTCCCTTTCCATTTCATTGTCAACTAGTGTATGTATAGCATGACAATTGTTACCTAAGTGCTAGATTTTCAAAACAATATCCCCTAAAAATAAGTATAAAATGAAGAACCATGATAAACCATTTTAAGCAGAAAGGAACAGAAAATTTTTAAAAAATAAAATAGGAAAATGTTTGTGCCCCAGAATCATTTTAAATTTAAAAAAAAAAATGCTTTAATTCAACATTAACGAGCACAAAAGCTTTTTTTGTTAAAACCAAGCATGTCTTTTTTTAATCCGATTACAAAAAGTAAATTTTTGAGTATTGAAATCTTATATGCACTATGGAATATTTTTTTATGATTAATGCAATATTTCAGAGGATTATTTAATTTTACCTTTTGCAACATAAATTTGGGTTTATTGCAATAAAAAGTAATTTTTAAGGTATTATAGAGCTGAAATATTTTTGTTTATCCAATTATGCTATAAGAAAGAGAAGGAATTATTGAAAATTAGAGTACATAAAATTTCTTCAAAAAACGCTTATTTGAGAAAAAATTTAGTTACAAATGTACGAAAATTTCATAAAACGTATTTAAATCATATATTAATCTATGCATAAAAAATAAATAAATAATATCTTCACACTTCCATTTTTTCTAAGTAATAATTTTTTATACGTAAGATTTCTATTCTATTATATAGATATTGTTTGAATTTATAAGATATAACAAATATAAGACTCTGCTGTATCTATCTGATTTTTTCTGACTATATGAACTTTCGTTCAACTCTGTAATCTATACGAATATCCACTTTTGATTGTTCAATCTATTTTTCTCTATCTTAGATATACCTTTGTTTTCGGTATTGGGGTAAAAAGCATGAGGAAATGTTTATAATAATAATCAAAATTATTTAAATTTCTTTACAAAGTTAAGCATGTTGCTGTTAAATTTGCTCGAAATATATCTAATTCTATAATACGAGGAATGGTTGCCAAGTCGAAAATCGCCCCGGAATTAATAAACTCCGGTAAACTTGGGGGTATGGGGTTTTTGGACACGATCAATCGATTGGCGCCGGTTTTGAAGCGCTACGGTCGAGCAGTTTGGAGTTACAGATAGGATATTTTCAAACTTTATTAGTTCGCCATAATGGCTACTTAAATTTTCAAGCGGTAACGTGCTGTCATCTATAGCCAATATGGCGAACTAATAAATTTTTATGTTTATGCTGTAATAGGTTTATAATATGTTTCTTATGTATGTATATATGTTTGGTTTTTCTAAATAAATTTGTCAAAAATATTGAACTTCAACACACTTCAATCTTTACCTTTACTTTACCTTTGTATAGAATAGTTCCCTTTCCAAACTCTAACTTTGTTTAGAATAGTTTACAATGGTGCACTTTAACCGGTTATCTTTTCACCAATGGTTTCACAAATTTTCTTATGGCATGTATTGTTTTGATAAATCACAATTGAAAATTTAAATCTTCGAGTTAGCTTCGATACCTGTTTTCTCCGAGCGGAGCTCGGTCACCCGCTGGTTTTTAAAATAATTCAAAGTATATTAAAAAATTTGAAGCTTAATAAAATTAAATTACTGAAAGACAATTTTTTGAAATTTAAAATGATGTAAAAACCATATTTGCATTGCAATATTTTTTAAAGTAATAGAAAAAAACATATCGAAATTTCATTTAAATTTCAATTATTTAGTTTTTTAAAAAAATACAGCTCCTATTTTGTAGAGGATCAACCCATATGAATTCATCTCTACAAATAATGAAAGAAAAAAGTGTGTATCAATAGGTCTATGTTTGTTTGTGTGTGCTGTGTTCAAGATTACAAATTATTTAATTTAGATATGCCAGATTTGGTTCATATTGTTACAAATTAGTAAATTTTTGATATTATTATTATACTTATGAATAAATGTTTCAGACGAATAAGATTTTATGCGTTAGTGCCCTCTAGACAAGGATTGGTTCCTCAGTTTGTAGGATGGTCGTTTGGCAATTTTATCGCAGATTTGGCTTGATTTTTGGTGATTTTAGCAACATTCCATAATATTTCAAAAGTTCAAGAATTGAAGTTTTAGCACTAAAATTTCGGGAGTGACAGAATTTTTCTGGAAATTGGTGGAGTAACGCTTACGTCATATCTCGCCAAGGCAGAGTATAAATAGGACATGTCATAGAGTAAGCGGAGATAAAGGACTCAAGACCAAACCACGTAGATCTGTTCCAAAGTGAAAGTCAGTTGGACGGGTTCTGAAGCTTCTAATATTTTCCTTGTGAGTGAGTGGTGATGAGTTCACTGAGAATGCTTTCGCAAGTGATTTGATCGTCTGAGATTTTTTAAAGCCTGTTATTATTACTATTAAATTAAGCTGTACTCAACTGAATAATTGTAATATTCTGTTCGAGTAATGTACTCGAATTTTCGGTAATATATGTAATTTAATTAGCGGCCATTACCATTCCCCATTTAGTTTTATCTTATTGTAATAAAGGGTATCACAGTCTCTGTTGTTGTTGTTGTCGTCTAATGCCACTTGGTCATACCAGGCCGAATTAGCAGAGCTATTTCGATTAAGGCAGAGGTGTGCGCCTTTCGTTGTTAACGAGCACCGTTCAGGTGAAAGGACGACTTTGCTCAAACACACACAACACAACTCTTTTTAGGGAGTTCGCGACCTCATTCATACACTCATTCATCCATCTGTAAGTCAGAATTTAATTCCAAATCAGCGACCGACTCATCCCTGATTCTGTACTCCAAGAGGTATTATTTGTTATGGGACCTTGGAGGGCTTTGCAGTCACGACCTATTTAACTTGCCCCAATTGCCATTAGCCATCACGGTTGTCTTTGGCTGAATAGAGGACAAAACCCGCGACCTTTCGGTTGTGAGACTGACGCTCTACCAACCAGGCTACCGCGGCCCCTCATAGCCTCTACAAATCACCATATGTTCTATCAATCATCACAGGTTCAAAGTCTAAGTCACATGACATCAAGTTTTAGAAAAGCGAGTTGTGAGCCTTCACTCGACAGAAATAGAGTGGGGCATTCGTTTCGATATCATAATTATACGGTGGCACAAAGTTTTGTCATGGGGCATTTCCCTTGTAGCACTCATATATTGTACAATATCATATGATATTAAACAATATTCGTAACATTGAATAATATTGTTAAAAATTAAATTATGTAATATAATATCGCACAATATTGTATCATATTGTGTAACAGGATGTGCTACCTGGTTTAGTTAAGGCCTTATCACACGGCAAAATATCGTCCGCCCTATCCGTCAGCTATTTTCCATTTCTACCCTTAGAACCGGTCACGCAAGTTTTTCATAATCGACAACTTTTTCTAACCAGCTAGAAAATGCCGACGACAGTGATGAAAATATTGTCCGCAAGCGTAATTCAACCAATCATGGGAAAGTTTAAAGTGACGTCACGATTACGTCATTTTCTGCTGACGGAAAGTGCTGAATATATTTTGACGTGGGATAAGGCCTTTATATTTCACCCTTGGTGTCATTTAAATGTTATACTTTTATCTCTATTGTAAATATTTATCCTGTCTAATTGATAATGCCTCTTTTTAAAATTTTCTTTGCTGTAAATAAATTTTTTGTTTTTATTTAAAAGCTTCTTCTTTTCAATCAGTTACCCTAAACATTGATCTAAAAGAGACTGAATGGGCTGAAAAGTGAGACTGAATGGACTATCCTGAGAAAATAAATATGATTTTAAAAGTATAAAGTAATATGTTTTTTCAAGCATATTATGTATTGAGACATGTAATTTGAGAATAAAATGTATGTTCCAACCATTTACTTCTTTCGCTGATAATATATTTTGAAAAATTTCTAAAACATATCTATATATCTAGAAAAATATCTACAAAATACATTGGTAGTTTTTCATGCTAATACATTCATTAGAAAATTTATTTTGAGCGTAAATGAAATAGGGTCTGGTAGATTGCACCTCCCCAGTTCAGTTCTAAAATTTCACCTCCCTTTTTAAGGGTTAACAAAAGCTTTGTGATTTTGGTTGTAGTTACAAATAACATTTCATTTCAGAAAGTGATCTCTTTAAAGGGATCTCTTTTATAAATACTGCTGTTCTTTCTTTTTATATATTTAAGTGCATAAAACTATGAACAGAAAATTAGAGAAATACCTAGTACAATGAACAGCTTGGTCTAAAACTATTTAAAATGTTAAATGCTGAAACTAGGTGATAAATGCTGATGCTGATAAATATTAAATGCTGATGTTTAAAATGATAAAAGTTGTACAGCTATCGAAATTCGGCGTTTTAGCGAGGAAGCCTTAAAAATCAAATTGCATAAAATATTCATTTGAAATTTTTAACAATCATTTATCGCGAAGAAACAACTTTCACAAAAGGGACAATAGAAGTTCAAAAAGTTCTCTTACCTGATTATAAATATCGTATTATTTTTATTCAATATCAGCATCATGATTCAAGTTTATAATTTTTATTCATAGACTTTGGCATTATTTATAATAATCATGAAATGTAGTCGATTTTAATTGATGCTACTTATTGCTAGAAGACCTAGCGTCCTGATTTAAAGGTAGCGTGTCTTCGCCGTGATCTGGGCGGCTCGGATTCGAGTCCTGGTTCAGGCATGATTGTTTCCCCCTCGTGTTCCATCATTGAGGTATGTGAAAGAGCCCACCCCTGCTAAAAGGAGTTGTGTAAGCGAATGTGTGTGTCATCTTCTTGTAGATGAGTTAATGAAATGCATGAATGAAGTCCACCTCGTAAAAAGGGTTATGACACATGAGTAGCTAAGACGTACTCTTCGCCTAGATGAAGCTACTGAAAAGCTAGAGACCCTCTCTCGACTTAATACGGTGACTTCGTCAATGAACCTGTCTCTGAGAAGTATCACAAGAAACAACAGCTTTCTTTGTAGAATTTCTACCCATTCATGATGCTTTCAAATTTATATCCATTAATAATAAAAACATAAGGGCAGATGTACGCATGCTTGTGTATTGGCACATTATAGGCGTACAGCTATGTAAGCAGTGAACTTTCGGCAGTGAAACTTATGGCTGCCAAATTCTTCATATACACCTGGCTAGATGGGAATGGGGGTCCTCAGAGTAATTTAAAAATTAATCAAAATTTTAATTAATAAAAAATTAAACTGAATTTTGATATCTTTAACTGGAGCTTCACGAAATACTATTATGCAAAAATGAATTTTCCCTAACTCAGTTGGTCTCCTGATAAGGTGGATAATTTTGTAGGCGGTTCTAACTGATACTGGATCAGTAACTCCTGCTCTTGCCGTCCATTTGGAGACGAATTTGGTGACATTGGGGAAAGAATAGAAGATTCTAGAATCTACAGGAATCCGGATGATATTTCTATTAGAATGAAAGTTATAATGATCTTTTTAGAACTTTTTTTGTCCTTTCACAGAAATTATAAAAAGTACAGTTGGCTGTAGTGAGTTGTGTGTTAAGTCAGCAGTGAGTCAGGTTTTGAATCGGCAGTTGAATTAAGCTCAACTAAGAAATTTTCATCCGTATAAGGTGCGAAACTATTCTGCTTATGAAAATTACGTCTAATAAGTGTTTAAGTGCTATCAATGAATTCGTATTACTTTACTTTTATTTTTTTAAATCAAAACTGCATAACATTTTTTTTTTTTTTACTTTTTTAAGGTTTTGTATGTTATTTGGCTGTATATGCTGCGGTTCATCTAGGGCATTGGGTAACGAATCTACACAATTCTTAATTTCAGATACGGCATATTAATTTCTTCATAAAATTATTACTAATGCGGGCATCAAACACATGATCTTTAATGTTCTGATGCCCAAACTGAATGCCAACATGGCCTACAATGTCCTGTAAAGTGAACTGTCAGTGATTTTCTGTACTAAATTTTTATTTAAGAAATCTCGAACACACGATCTTAAGTGTACATGGCTCAAATTTCATGATACTCTGCAGCACAGAAAATCTTCTACAGTCTTCTGAGTAAGACATGTTTAATCATAATAACATTGTACTTTTCTGTCCCTTAAGCAGCTTTCACATGAGGCCAACAATTGCGCGCAATAGAAGGTCGAGGCTATCTAAAGAAGATCGCGTGACAACAATGAACTGTAAGACTCCCGCTCCTCGGCTCTCAACGGTGATGTAGGCAAACCGGTCAGGAGAAAGATCACGTGCTTTCCGAGGGGGTGAAACCACGAAAGGTACGAAGAGATAACGACGAAAGCAGATAAGAACGAGGAAGGATGTGGTGTCTTTCACCATGAACGAAGGGACTTGATATATTCGCATGCTTTCTATTTATTCTTTGTTCTGTAAATATAGAAACAATATAATAATCAAGAATATGATTGTTTCCTGTACTTATTTCTACATAATCCATACTATTGGGATGGACGATGAACGAGATCGGAGCAGATTAGAAATGACTACTTAAGGATTAATGGATTAAATGCGACACCCGCCATTTTGAAAGAGACGTAGGAATACCCGCTGGGCGTTGTGAGAGTAGAGGAACTTTACTGGGACACTAATGGCAAGTAGCTGCTTCGATGAGATAACTGTTTGCTATTGTCTTATTGAAGTCACGTGATCTTCCAGAAGTATGCGTGGCTTTCTACTGTATGCAGTAGCTGGCTTCGTATGAAGGTTACTTTAAAAATATAGAAGAAAACTTGTAAATATGTTACTGAACTTGAAAATAAAGTAATATTATTGTTAAAAAGTGAGATTAATCGATATTTTTTTTTATGGAAGCTGAATGGGTCACTGAACTTCGGCTGTGGTAACATGAAAATCCTGTAACTTCAAGAATTCAATGTGGCCTTACACTTTTCTGAGGACTTAATCTCTCGAAGAATAATTCAGCAGTTGGATTCTGATCGCATCAGAACTGTGTTGTTCTTGTATTTAAAATAAAGGCTCACCTTTTACATGTTTTTTTTTGTCAATTTCTACAATTTCTGCTTTTTTTTACATACATTGGCTGTGTTTCACTACCTAAGATTTACGCTTCCTTGAAGAAAAAAAAATGATCTCATTCCCGTAATATGAAATAAAATAAACTCGAAAAATAATTATTTTGGCATTCTTAAGGCCTTATCACTCGGTGAAATTTCGCCAGCACTTTTTCGTTTCTACCCTCAAAAACCGGTCAAGCAAGTTTCATAATCGACAACTTTTTCTAACCAGTTCGAAAATGTCGTCGGAAATATTGTCCGCAAACGAAATTCAACCAATCATGTGAAACTTTGAAGTGATGCCACTTTCACTGTCGTTTGCTGACGGAAAGTGCCCAAGATATTTTGCCGTGTGATAAAGCCTTTACTGCAGTACACACACACATATGCGCGTGCGCGCTTTCTTGCTGCGAATTTCTAAAAATGCTGTTCGTTTCAGACACCTTGACTATGTTCTGCTGCCTGTGCTTTCTTGAAGATTAAAATGAAATTATTTTCATAATATTCATGAAATTAAGAGTGCAGTAAACCAGAGAAATAGTTCTTTTGGAATTTTCATGCAATACGAAAAAAAGATGTATCATGCTTGCTTGTACTTAGCAAATTTTTACCAATGCTGTTCTTTTTACATATCTTGACTATGTTTTACTATCTGTGTTTTATGCTTGCTTGTGAAATAAACTGAAATTTTTTCTGTAATAAAAAATTTAAGTACACACGAAAAAATTGTTGCTTTGAAATTTTCATTGCACGAAAAAAAAGTGTATTATGTTTGCTTGTGTTTTGTAAATTTTTATTCTTTTTACACATTTTGACTATGTTTTGCTATTTGTATTTTGTGCTTTCTTGTAGAAAAAAATGATTTGATTCCCATAATCTATATAAATCAAAATGAATGTTTGTCTGTATGTCTCTTATGCGGTGCCGCACTGCTCATCCGATTGCGATAAAATTTGAATACTTATTACTTGCATTTACGGTATGGTTATAGGCATAATAGAATTATGTAATCTATATAAAAAAAAATGAATGTTTATCTGTATGTCTTTTATGTGAAGTCGCAGCTCTCATCCAATTGCGTTGAAACTTTGAATACTTATTACTTGTACTTATTTGTTTCTGTTGAAGATGGAGAAACAAAAAAAACATTGCCAACCCTATTGTCTTGAATAATAAAGTTAAAAAAAAGAATTTATATTATTTAAACTCTTTTATATACCTCTCAATTTCAATGAATTTATTCATTTCTGATACCAAAATAAATATTACTCTGTCTATCATTTCTAATTAAACAAGACAGTTATTTTAA